>JAVIAB010000024.1:36344243-36933053 GCA_032433765.1 Megaustenia siamemsis
TTTGGATTGTGCCTTTCTTTCAGAACAATAATAGGATTATTTTACCCAACCAAAAGTTAATTTAAAAAAAAACGGGTTGATGGAGCCCATCTGTGATGCTAAAAGCACATTTCAACGGAAGCTACCACTAATCACAAAAACATTTTGAATACTTTGAGACAAGCTGCCAAATTATAGATTGTTTCATTATTACCAAGATAAACTACATTGTAAACACTAACTATAACACCTGATAGCCAGCATTAATACACAGCAACTGACATGGTATGAAAAGGGAAAAGATAATTTTATATTAGCTTGAACAATACTGTTGTTGAATTAACTCGTAATGTCCAGTGTTTTTCTACCCAGTCACTAGTGTTTTGCCATAATTTGTTCTTCCTGAAAAATACTTCTTTCACTAAATTTTCCATATTTTCACTATAACAAGTCATAGACATATATATTCAGCATCAAATTGAAGGGAAAAGAACACAGATTCATAATCAAAAACAATATTTTGAAGAAAAAAAATCGAAGGATAAGAATTTAACAATTAAGAATCAAATTTGTATATATATATATATATATATATATATATATATATATATATATATATATATATATATATATATATATATAAATTGGTACTTACCTACCCAAAGTGGGGGTTAATCCAACAGTGCTACTAAAACTAAGTCACTAATACATTTAAAGTTCTCAGAACATAATTCCTAGCTTTTTCTGCTGTTAATAATTCACATTTAGGAGCAGTAGATACTTCACTGCTGCTAGCCATTTTTCACTTATAAACACGAATCAGCTGATTGAAGACTTCAGAAAACAACACAAATTTTGACGATTTTGTGAATAAATTTAGCCTGCGTTGATCAACCAAAATGTGCCTAAAGACAGGAAATTCTATTAGAATGATATCCCTTGCGGATGTGGTAGCTTAAAATGTGTAGTATTTACTATAACGAAACAAAATAAAAGTAACCATGTCAGCGTTCACTTGGCAAAATGTAAGTAAATAATCATGACAGCATTCCCAGGAACATTAAGAGTTAAGAGATTGACACAAAGGATAAAGTGAACAGATAATTTAACAAAACTTGGACACAACTCAACAACACATAACACCAGGAAGAGATTATTGGCATGTTCTTCATATAGAAAATTCTTTTGTGAAGCCAAGATATATGCCTAAGTGAATATAAAAAGTATTTAAGTGAAATATAGCATACATTTAAAATATATTCTTAAATATACTACATGTTGTATGATAATGCAATTCTGTTGAAACGAGCAGCAGCAACTAAGTATATAAAATGTTTTATGTAAGCATGTGTGTAATTTATCGCTGTTAATATTGTGCCACATTTTTAAATTAGGTCACGTCACTTCATATATATATATAGCCATAATGACTATCATAGTTATGAAAGTAAAACATTATTATCTGTTACTATAGCATTTATTCTGTTTTGGATAGATGTCTATGGAGCTTAGACTGTACAGCTCCACATACTCTGTACAGATGCTACATGGTGTGTGCATGTACTCACTCCCAATTGACAAAAACCTTGACTCTGCTGATAAACTGACCTACGTCCACACTACCCCCAGCTCTCTTATTTTTCATTGCAAAATGATTCAGTTTTAGATGGCTTTGTGTGCAGTTAAGTAGGGACTTTTTAATTGATGTTTTATTTTATGCTGATATGATTAAGTTTTAAAGTTGGCTGGGAATTTATCAGTCTTGGAGCTTGTTGTTTTATGAGTTTTAACATCAAAATGAATGACTGACTGATTGAATTTTCAGGGTTCGTACTACAAGTTATGGGGAACTGGGCTTTAGTTCATAGTTTGTAGAGCGATGTACACTGGAAACCCATGACTGCTGTGAGTGTTATGCTATCAGAATAGTAACTAACCACCAATAGAAGTAACTATTCTGTGTAAGGTTATATCATTAAAGAATTCTTCCTTAAATGTGTTTTTCAATATATAGTTTATTATTTCATTGCATTCACCAAATAATTTCTTATTTTCACTGTCTGCTCTTAAAAGGGCTAAATGGACAAAGGTCGCATAGCATACTGTGATAACCCGCATCCTTTGTCCCAACACATCTGAATACACCATAATCTTTTTCTGCATATGAAATAATCTACATTAAATATATTTATGGCTTATGTTGAGATCAAAAACACTTTTGAAGCAGATAAAAGAACTTTTTTGGTTAAATCCATTCACCATTGCCCTTTTGTTGGGTATTTGGTTTGGCTTCTTTCTTCAACCCATACGAGCATGGTCATACTAGTTTGTCTGTTTCTAGGGTCACCACATGGAGTAGGATCTTAGTTTTAGTTAATTAATTACAACACTAGCAGTCGCTGCCACAATCAGTTCATTCACTGTTGCAATTTACTATGCCAGAGGCATTTCATTTTCAAGTTTTTGTAATATAATAATGATTATGATGTACGAATGTTATAAAAAAAAAAAAAGATTGCTTTATGGGAAAGATGCCTTTTAAGCTTGTGTCATAGATTGCAACTTTTGATAGCATTATCTTCTTCTCCTAGGCCATGTGCCAACAAAGAGGGCAGTGACTGATACAGCTTGTGGGACAACAACAAAATTTCTCAACCTTTTTCATTACATGAAAAGTGCATCTGACCTATACTGTGTGATTCTGATGCTACTGTTCTATACCTTTTTTTGGCCTGTCTTTCATTTGCATTCCACTCTGTATTTTTTCATTTCAGTCTTTCAATGATTTCTAGTTCTCTTTAAAGCATAGACCTATTCAGAACTTTATTTACCTCTGTATATTTTCTCTATATTTCATTTTAGAAATCAGAAAAAATTCTGGTATCAGATTTTCTTTGACCAACACATTCAGAAAATGTCTGCATTCTGTAACTTCTAAGTTCCCCTGACAACTACTCCTACTCAACTTTCACCTTTAAAGGGATGCTAAGTGAGCATTGTGCTGTGACAGTGAGCATTGTGCTGTTACAGTGAGCATTGTGCTGTTACAGCAAGCTGTGATGTGACTTTAGTGAGCATTGGGCTTTTACAGCAAGCTGTGATGTGACTTTAGTGAATATTGATGTGTTGGGCTTTTACAAGCTGTGATGTGACTTTAGTGAGCATTGGGCTTTTACAGCAAGCTGTGATGTGACTTTAGTGAACATTGATGTGTTGGACTTTTACAAGCTGTGATGTGACTTTAGTGAGCATTGGGCTTTTACAGCAAGCTGTGATGTGACATTAGTGAACATTGATGTGTTGGGCTTTTGCAAGCTGTGATGAGACATTAGTGAGCATTGTGCACTTACAGCAAACTGTGATGTGACTTTAGTGAGCGTTGATGTATTGTGCTGTTACAGCAAACTGTGATGTGACTTTAGTGAGCATTGATGTATTGTGCTGTTACAGCAAACTGTGATGTGACTTTAGTGAGCATTGATGTATTGTGCTGTTACAGCAAGCTGCGATGTGACTTTAGTGAGCATTGATGTATTGTGCTGTTACAGCAAGCTGCGATGTGACTTTAGTGAGCATTGATGTATTGTGCTGTTACAGCAAGCTGTGATGTGACTTTAGTGAGCATTGATGTATTGTGCTGTTACAGCAAGCTGTGATGTGACTTTAGTGAGCATTGATGTATTGTGCTGTTACAGCAAGCTGTGATGTGACTTTAGTGAGCATTGATGTATTGTGCTGTTACAGCAAGCTGCGATGTGACTTTAGTGAGCATTGATGTATTGTGCTGTTACAGCAAGCTGTGATGTGACTTTAGTGAGCATTGATGTATTGTGCTGTTACAGCAAGCTGTGATGTGACTTTAGTGAGCTTTGATGTATTGTGCTGTTACAGCAAGCTGTGATATTTGTGATTTTCTGCCCAACACATCCAAATTCAGCACAGCATATTTGGGTACCAGGTTGCTTTCCCTCTTCTATTTCTATTCACTTGGCCAAACTGGTTGGTCTGTTACTAGGCCAACGATGAAGAAGCAAAGTTGATCCTCATGTTAGCAGTCAGTTTAAGTCACTGACCGCTTTCAGCCCAGGTGCTGATGGGTATCTAAGGCCCAGCAGGGTTGTATGAAATTATTGGTCTTGATATATAAAAATCACTGAAAGTGCATAGCCCTCATATGGTGTTTGTGTTGTACTAAGAGGATCTTCAGTTCAGATGTGTGCGTGCACAAACACATAGTTGCTGGGTTTCTCCTCTGGTACCACTCTTGTCTTCCTAACACCCAGACAGTTGATATTGCAATACAAACAAAGAAGATCAATCTCTGTCACTTTGATGTATTAGGAATTAGTGAAACTACAAAAAAGATTGAGAAAAAACTGAATGCTTTTAAAGACAAATGCCCAAGAAAAATACTCTGTACAATGGAATGAATTCAAGATTAATATAGAGATAAGAGAAATGGTCATACAACCGTCTCATCTACAGTTAGGAAGAGAAGATGAACGTATGTCAGGCATGTGTTGGTTGAGAAGAGAATTTCAAAACAGGCTCTTCTGTGGGAAACATTAGGATACCAAAAGAGAGACACTGAAGAGCACACTTATAAGAGAGAGAAGCAAAGTTGGCAGGCATGAACTCTTTGGATAAGATCAAACATCTCACCCAGAATAGAGATGGATGGAAAAATAACACTATGAGCCCTATGCGACGGAAGGATAAAGAATATTTATGGAAACAGACAAGCTAACATAGTCATCATTACTCAGATATTCAAATAAGACAAATGGTATCAACGTCACACATGTGCATATCTAAGGTACCACAAAGATAGACCATAATTTGTGAGAAACCATTAATGTCACTTCAGAAGACAAAGAAATATAGTAAATTATTGGAATTACACTCAGCATCAAATGCACAGAGAAATATGGGGGGGGGGGGGTGTGGATTGGCTCTGCCATCTCACAGGAGTGGAACATAGCCAGACACAACTATGTGTCTACCATCTCGCGGGAATGGAACATAGCCAGATACAACTATGTGTCTGCTCTACCATCTCACAGGAGTGGAACATAGACAGACACAACTATGTGTCTACCATCTTGCAGGAAAGGAACATAGCCAGACACAAGTATGTGTCTACCATCTTGCAGGAATGGAACATAGCCAGACACAAGTATGTGTCTACCATCTTGCAGGAATGGAACATAGCCAGACACAACTATGTGTCTGCTCTGCCATCTCACAGGAGTAGAACATAGCCAGACACAACTATGTATCTGCTCTACCATCTCACAGGAGTGGAACATAGCCAGACACAACTATGTGTCTACCATCTCGTGGGAATGGAACATAGCCAGACACAACTATGTGTCTGCTCTACCATCTCACAGGAGTGGAACATAGCCAGACACAACTATGTGTCTACCATCTCGCGGGAATGGAACATAGATGGTAGACACATAGTTGTGTCTGGCTCACAGGAATGGAACATAGCTAGACAACTATGTGCCTGCTCTACCATCTAACAGGAGTGGAACATAGCTAGACAACTATGTGCCTGCTCTACCATCTAACAGGAGTGGAACATAGCTAGACAACTATGTGCCTGCTCTACCATCTAACAGGAGTGGAACATAGCTTGATACAACTATGTGTCTACCATCTCGCGGGAATGGAACATAGCCAGACACAACTATGTGCCTGCTCTACCATCTCACAGGAGTGGAACATAGCCTGATACAACTATGTGTCTACCATCTCGCGGGAATAGAACATAGCCAGATACAACTATGTGTCTACCATCTCATAGGAATGGAACATAGCCAGATACAACTATGTGTCTACCATCTCATAGGAATGGAACATAGCCAGATACAACTATGTGCCTACAGTGGTTCTACCATCTCACGAGAATAGAACATAGTCATTACAACTATGCACCTACAGTAGCACTGTCATCTCACAAGAATCATCCATCATCAACGTGTTGCCATACCGGTTGGCATAGGTGATCATGTCCTTCCACAATCTTCTATCTACAGTGCATCGTATCAGTTCTGTTGTTGACTGTTTTCCATGCCATGACACCAAGCTATCCAGTATTTTCTCTCTTTGTCGTCAGCAATCTCTCTTTCCTTGTATTTTGCCAGTTGTAACCAAGTATTCCAACTTTTATCTTCTCATGATGTGACCAAAAAATGTTTCTGTCTGAGGTTTTCTCACAAGAATGGAACACCCAATTACTGCACCTGCATAAACAATCTAGCCTCAGTGTTCTAGGTAAAGCAAAACTTGTAAACAATATTAGACATCCCCCTGTAGTGATACAGGAAAGAAAACTGTAGCTACCTAAAGCACCCCCTTTCTATTTCATATAAAATTGCATTCAATATATTGCTTAATTATTTTAACAAAGAACAGAACACTATACGCTAAATATAAATTCATAATAATGTTATGTTCATTATATTTGTAATAATGTTAAAGAGGTCATACTGCTGCTGTGTTTATATGTTGTTCCCTTATCAGCTACTTAGAAATCCACACAATAAAACAGCGCCGTGATCTCTTCAGAAGCTGTAGTACTTCATCTGCTGTAAACAATCCAGCTACAACTAGTAGAATCCAGTTACAACAAGATCCTTTGGACCTTTGAAATATTGTAAAACCGTATCATGTTATATTCTTCAATTTATGTTTAATAATAGGGGAATGTACTATGTAAAGTTTAGAAACAGGATGGGTGTTACATTCCTTGCAAACAAAAGTGATGTTGCTAGTGAAAGTGGATAGAATTAAAATAAAAAATATGAGGTAATTTGAAGAGTTCAATATTCCTCATATTTCTGATTTTTATTTTTGTTCACTTTCAATAGCAACATCACTTGCTTTTCTTGCCAGTCCAGGGAGCCACCAAGATAAATTTAATGACTTGGGAATATATTTGAACAAGCGTGTAGAGAATTCTATTTTGCCAGTATTCAGCCTTTATGATAAGCCTATTAGCCATTGGCCTATCCAATCAAGAAACAGTAATTTCTCCAACCACAGCTTGTGCTGTATGCTTTATTTTACCTAAACCATATTTCTCTGACTGCTGTGTGCAAGTAGGCCTTACTAGTCATTAACCTCACCTGACTGGCCATACAATTGACACACAGACAAAATAAGTACACACCATAAATGTTTTTTTTTTTTGTCAAGGCAAATTTCACAAAATGCATTATAACTCATTTGCAGGCTGGATAATAGTGTTATAAAATTGTGGTTAATAATATAGGATAAAGTAGAAAAAATTACAAGGATTTTAAAAATTACGTTATATCCTGATTCTTGTTATAAGTGGATTCTACTGTATCTTGTTAACTTTTATTCACAGTGAGTGAATTGCTGTAATGAGGCCCATGTTGTAGCATGAACATATATGTTGAGAGTACATATAACCTTTGTGACAACTGACCTGTGCCTTAAATTATTTCTATGAATTTGTTAGGCTCACCTTAATGTAAAATAACAAATATTTTGTGAAATAATTAATTATTCTTGACATACGTTCATCATAAAGGTACTTTTTTAAACCGATGCTGTTATGGAAGGTCATTAATTATTATTTTTTTAAACTAGCATTTGTTGATAGAGTTTTTAAACTTTCTCTTATGAAAGTGGTAATGTAATTCTTTTCTGTTATCTATCTAATGCCAATTTTTATTGTTTTAAAATGTATTTATTAACAGTAATTATTTACAATTTGTAAATGAGCATAAAGTTACCATATTTTTTTTTCATTGAGCAGATTCATTTAATTATTTGTGTAAAGTAAGACTTTTAATGGTGGTCGAGACCCTTGAAATAAGATTTGTTTTATTTTAGCGAGCAGATTAATTGAAATATTTGTGCAGAGTAAGACTTAATCATGGTTAAAATCCCTGAAATAAGGTGACTTGACATTGTTCATGTGTTGCTTGTTGCAATGTTTGAATGCTAACAGGGATTTGAACTTGAGTGTTGAGAATTCCATTAAAACTAGCAGTGTGCATTAACATTTTCAAATGTTTTATGTGTTGCTTATGTATTGTCCTAAATAATTTTGGTGGAAGAAGTTTCGGCACTTTGATAACATTATCAAAATTGTTAGAAAAAATAAACAGGTGTGCCTACTATATTGTTTATTACCTATATGGACCGCATATGCAGGTTAACCAACTCTTGAACACAGAGGGGAGATTGACAAGTTTCTATTTGCAGACAATCTAGCACTAATACATGAAAATAAAAAATCTACCAGAACATTTAAATATGCTTAAAACACAGGCAGCACTCAATAGAATATGAAACTCAACAAAACAGAAATCATTAATATCGCGAAACAGAACATCAACATGACAATAGACTGCAGACAATTAAAACAAGTGGTGGGATTTAAATATCTAGGAAGTCTAATAACAAATGACAATTCGCAAGCAGCAGAAAAAGACTCAAGATGCAGCAAAGCGTATAAAAATGATCAGACAGATGTCACCACGACTGTCCAACGAGGCAAAATAAGCACTCTACAACACAATCTTCATTCCAATGTTGTGCCACCAATGCTAGACCTAGATGATAGACTCAGAGCAATAAAAGGAATAACCACCACCAAAATGTAATGTCAAACTCACGGACAGGAAATATCGGAAATGAAGAACCGAGAAAAAAAGCTAGGATTAATTCCCAAAATTGAATGTAAATAAAAATTAACAGTTAAAATGGTTTGGGCCATATGATACATGATAGGATAGAAAGATCAAAACAAAACATAACGAACCTTCAGCAAATGTTATCAGATCCAATGGTCGACCATGAAAAAGATGACTGATTGACTATTACAAACACTAGGAAACATAGCAGGAGAAGCAAAGAGAAGACCACTAATTATATCTCCTGCTGAACCTGAAAGTTAAATGAGGAAGGAAAGAAGAAAAATATTATTTAAAAAAAGTTTCTTAGTATATAAAGCAAAATAGTTAGCCAGCCTATTGCAATTAAGTAATGCCATAATACGTCTATGCATCAACTTGGGGGGGGGGGGTTGAAATTTCAAAAGTATCAAGCTGCCAATTTGAGAAGATATCATTTAGACTGGTTAAAAGTAGTGTTTTGCATGAAGACTTCATTGTTCCCAGTTTAACTAGACACTAAACTTTTAATAACCACTTCACAGAATCAGTTGAATATTTTAATAACCGCTTCACAGAATCAGTTGAATATTTTAATAACCACTTCACAGAATCAGTTGAATATTTTAATAACCACTTCACAGAATCAGTTGAATATTTTAATAACCACTTCACAGAATCAGTTGAATATTTTAATAACCGCTTCACCAATGCAGTTGAATATTTTAATAACTGACAAATAAAATGACATTCTACTTTATGCACTCAACATTGTGATCATTATTATTTTTTTTTTATAAAGTGAACTACACAAGTGAAGCTCTGCTTCTTTATTTCAATTATTACTATTTATTTCATGTAAACATAAATATCAATGAATGTGTCAACACATCAAGCTTGAGAAGGAAAAACAAAACCCTATGCACAAGTAATAGTAAAAAAAAAAAAAAAAAAAGTAAGTAAAGTATCCCCGTCACGCCAAGTTGCGTATAGAGAATATGGTGTTAGTGACCATAAATTTGACAGACCTTTGGCACATGGTTTATGGGGTAATGTGGTCGGTATTACGCCCATGCCGCTTTACTTTCCCAGAAAAAAATCCAGTACCCATTAAAGGCTGGGTGAACCGGAAGCCGTCGGTTGGGATCGAACCCTACCTCTTGTCCTTTGTAGTCCAGTTCACTAACAACTGAGCTATCGTGGCTCCCACAAGTAGTAGTAATACTGGTTTATTTCAGTGACACAGGTGAGAAACATGACATTATGCCATGATAACAGGAAAATGCCCTGTTATTTTATTGCTTGCATTGAATTTCAGAAAAGGTAAATGAACATACCGATGCAGTTACACAAGCAGATACAAACAAGCAGCATAGGATTCTATAAGAAGATTGATAGCAGCCAAGAAACAACAAAAACTTATGCAAAATCAAGTATATATTACATCAGAAAGATATAGTTAAAAACAGAATCACACATGTAAGTGCATACACAAACATATCACCATGATTACATCCTGTAGGTTTTGTGTTACAATGTATAAAAGCAATTTAGGCATTTCTGCGAACATTCTCATAATAGCTCTGACTTGGAAGGCCATCACCATTGAGTTTTTTGCAGTTGGACAAAGTCAACAATCATCTGTTAAAGATTTAGTACTGCACAATATATCAAACAATATACATATAATTAACACTGAACAAAAAAATACTGTTTTCAATTAATAAAAATGATTGTATGCATAGAATAAAAAATATGTTGCACAATACTCTAAAGACAGTAATGTGAAACAACTGAATTTGACAGATTAAAAACTCAACTAAGACCAGGAAAAAGCTTCTAATAGATGCTGACCCAGAGCAATATTTTATGGTTATAGAATATAGGGTCAGTTGCTGGAAAATAAGAGAAATGTGGTAAGAACCACTTAATATGTTCAAATTAGCAAAAGAAGTAAATTAGGGTTATATTCTATCACCACTGCTATTCAAAAAAAAAAAAAAAAATCCATGTACACATACAACTATTTAAAATAAATTTTAAATAATGTTTCTCTCTCTCTCTCTGCGATCAGGACTCAATCAGAGTAGGATTCCAGACTCTCACATGAAGTCAGATCCACTCTGATTGAACACCCGTTAAAACGTTGCACTGTGTTCTGCGCCAGTGGCCCAGTGCATCCGATTTCAGCCAGCATTTTATTCAGGTTAGCTGAGATTAGCCTTTGATTGTCCCCAATCTTCCTGCAAGGCAGCAGATGATCTTTTCTGTAGGAGGATTCTACCCTTAGATGGTCGGCCCTCCCAGGTTTACGAGCACCATCTGCCCGAGTCACTAGAGGTGACTAACATACACATGCACACACAAAGATATGATATGTGACTAACACAGACATGCACACAGCGATACGAGGCATGACTAACACTGACACATCAATATATATGACACATGACTAACATAGACACGCACATAAAAATATGAGATATGTCTGTCATGGACTTGCACACACAAAGATATGACCAACATAGACATGCACACACAAAGATATGAGATGTGACTAACATAGCCATGCACACACAAGGATATGAGATGTGACATACACAGACATGCACACACAAAGATATGAGATATGACTAACATAATCATGCACACAATGATATGATATATCACTAACTCAAACATGCACACACAAAGATGTGACACATGACTAACACACAATAAGATATGACTAAACACATACACACATAAAGATATGTGACATGATTAACACGGACACACCAAGATATGACTAACATGACACACACACCAAGATATGAGCCATGGCCAGCACACACACACACACACACAAGCTAAGATATTAGCCATGGCTAGCACAGAAACAAATCAAGATATGAGCCATGGCTAGCACAGAGACACATCAAGATATGAGCCATGGCTTCACGGAAAAACACCAAGAAATGAACCATGTCCAGCACTGAAACACATTAAGGTATCCATATGCTTGGGTTTGTTGTAGTCGGTAGACTCTTCTTAACGTGGGAATCATCGACATACGAGACGCAGGCCCCGATTAACTGTTCACAGGTGTCGTTGAAACAGTTGTCCGGACATTTGAGAGTGCAGTCTGACCCGTAGTACGTTTCCTTGCACATACAGTCTGTACTTTCATTTAGTATTTAAAATAAATCTTAACAGCATAACCACACAACTGCAATACATTATTCTTTTTTTTTCAATACAAAGTAATAATTACCATATTTATTACAAAATAAATATAACATTTAACTCATAATATTAATACCACTGAGTCTAGTGTATTTTAACGTTATTCTAACTATAAAGCTACAAAACATTTCTTTCCAGTTGTTGAGTTATTTGCAGGTCATCATCATTGCACTCCGAACATGTCTATAGGTGCTCAGATCCCCTCCTCAGCAATTCCCTCAGTGTCCAGCGACTGACGACTCCAGTTCTATGTTGGTTGATAAGTCTTCTTACACGGCCACTAAGTTTCTCATTTCTGGCTGTGCCCATCTGAACTCCTATCTCTTTCATCCGAAGAAGTGACGTGGATCTGTGTTTGTTGAAGTTATGTGCTCTTCCCACATCTCGGAGGGCATTGATGATGTCCGCCCAATCCATTGGTTGCCCGTTCTCAACGACAGCGCAGCTAGCCAACCTGTCCGCTCTTTCATTTCCTCGTACTCCCACATGTCCAGGGACATAGACAAAGGTGACTTTACGTATTTTGGATTTCTGCAACGACTCTACCCATTGCATGCGCACAGTGTCCGCCTCCACTTTTTTTATCATGCTCATCGAATCACTCAGTATACATGCGTGGGTGTAGTCTTGTGACTCTAACCATTTGAATGCCTTGGTCACTGCCATCGCCTCCATTGTCATGCTACTCCTTTCCAGTATCATAAGCAAGTAGAAGCTTAGTGGTTAGTGCAGTAGCTACTTACCAGGAGGTTCCTGACTCATTTCCCAGATTGGGCAACAATTTTTTTTTCTGAACAGCATGGGCTTGGGGTTACTTAAAATGGATACCAGAGATTTTCAGCCCTACGTGGTCAACTACCCATAAAAATGTGCCATTGGTCTTTTAAAAAAAAAAATGGTACTAAAACTATATTCCCCAACCACCATGGCATGGAGAAAACCATTTTTTTTTTACTTATAAATCATAAGAGAAACAGGAAGCTAAATTGATGACTATTTGTTCTCCAAACTAGAATGGACTTCAAATCATGGTATAGTCAAAAAGTTAAAATAACTGATCTGATCACTTCATGTAACTACATTTGACAAGTAGTCTTTATTCTTCTTCTCTCCCCCCCCCCCCCAGATCATCATTACTGCACATCAAACAATTCCACTGTGATGATGATGATTAACTGTTAATCATCAGATCGTTACTGCACATCAAACAATTTCACAGTAATGATTAACTGTTAATCGTCAGATCATCGTTACTGAACATCAAACAATTCCACTGTGATGATGATGATTAACTGTCAATCATTAGATCATCATTACTGCACATCAAACAATTTCAGTAATGATTATTAATTGTCAATCATCAGATCATTGCTACTGCACGTCAAACAATTTCACTGTGATGAACTGTTAATCATCAGATCATGATTACTGCACATCAAACAATTTCACTGTGATGATTAACTGTTAATCATCAGATCATGATTACTGCACATCAAACAATTTCAGTGATGATTATTAACTGTCAATCATCAGATCATCATTACTGCACATCAAACAATTTCACTGTGATGATTAACTGTTAATCATCAGATCATGATTACTGCACATCAAACAATTTCAGTGATGATTATTAACTATCAATCATCAGATCATTGCTACTGCACATCAAACAATTTCACCGTGATGATTATTAACTGTTAATCATCAAATCATTGCTACTGCACATCAAACAATTTCACTGTAATGATTATTAATTGTCATTCATCAGGTCATCATTCTATTCTATCTATTGTCCTTTCGAGCCGAAGACGGCACATAGGGCAGAACCACAATCTCAAAAGCAGAAACCTTGCATGCCAAAATGGCACATATTGCAGAGATCACCACTTCTAAAATCTATGGCTCTGTTTCCATAACAATACTTTTTACAATGACAGCTTGTCAAGCCATCGATCAACCTCCTTAGTCGCCTCTTACGACATGCCTGGAAGGTTACAGTGTCACTATTCTCTACTTCCCTCATAATGATGCCCCGGTAACACACGGGTCATCATTACTGCACATCAAACAATTTCAGTGATGATTATTAATTGTTAATCATCAAATCATTGCTACTGCACATCCAACAATTTCAATGATGATTATTAACTGTTAACCATCAGATCATCATTACTGCACATCCAACAATTTCAGTGATGATTATTAATTGTCAATCATCAGATCATCATTACTGCACATCCAACAATTTCAGTGATGATTATTAATTGTCAATCATCAGATCATCATTACTGCACATCAAACAATTTCAGTGATGATTATTAATTGTCAATCATCAGATCATCATTACTGCACATCAAACAATTTCAGTGATGATTATTAATTGTCAATCATCAGATCATCATTACTGCACATCAAACAATTTCAGTGATTATTAACTGTTAATCATCAAATCATTGCTACTGCACATCAAACAATTTCAGTGATGATTATTAATTGTCAATCATCAGATCATCATTACTGCACATCCAACAATTTCAATGATGATTATTAACTGTTAACCATCAGATCATCATTACTGCACATCCAACAATTTCAGTGATGATTATTAATTGTCAATCATCAGATCATCATTACTGCACATCAAACAATTTCAGTGATGATTATTAATTGTCAATCATCAGATCATCATTACTGCACATCAAACAATTTCAGTGATGATTATTAACTGTTAATCATCAAATCATTGCTACTGCACATCAAACAATTTCAGTGATGATTATTAACTGTCAATCATCAGATCATCATTACTGCACATCAAACAATTTCACTGTGATGATTAACCGTTAATCATCAGATCATGATTACTTCACATCAAACAATTTCACTGTAATGATTATTAATTGTCAATCATCAGATCATCATTACTGCACATCAAACAATTTCACAGTAATGATTAACTGTTAACCATCAGATCATCACTACTGCACATCAAACAATTTCAGTGATGATTATTAATTGTCAATCATCAGATCATCATTACTGCACATCAAACAATTTCAGTGATGATTATTAACTGTTAATCATCAAATCATTGCTACTGCACATCAAACAATTTCAGTGATGATTATTAATTGTCAATCATCAGATCATCATTACTGCACATCCAACAATTTCAATGATGATTATTAACTGTTAACCATCAGATCATCATTACTGCACATCCAACAATTTCAGTGATGATTATTAATTGTCAATCATCAGATCATCATTACTGCACATCAAACAATTTCAGTGATGATTATTAACTGTTAATCATCAAATCATTGCTACTACACATCAAACAATTTCACTGTAATGATTATTAATTGTCAATCATCAGATCATCATTTCTGCACATCCAACAATTTCACTGTGATGATTATTAACTGTTAACCATCAGATCATCACTGCTGCACATCAAACAATTTCACAGTGATGAAAAATATCGACACAGTATTGTACTCCTCATTTGAAGGCTACAAATTCTTCAGCAGAAACTTGAAAATCAGATGCCATAAATTTCAGCCCTCCATCTTCATCCTTTCCTTCCCATGCCATTAGACATCACAAAGGGCTTGCAGTGTTTTTTGCCACCCATCCCTATTCTGGGCGAGATGTTCGATCTTATCTAGTTTTTAGTTTAGAATATCTAAATTATAATGCTGTAACATCTGTTTTTACCACATGATTAATCCTCTACACAACCCTTAAAAGGATGATAAGTGAGTACAGCTGCGCTTTGGTTTACGGTAACTCTAATATCTGCACCTTTTAGTCCAAAACTTCTGACTTCAACATGTTGATGCTGTGATATTTTTGTAATCATCAGGATAAGTATGATAGTCCTGGCAGACAACAAGCCTATGGGAAGAAAAATAGATCAGGTAGGAAAGTTTCATTACTCTGGTTTTAAACTGCTTTCCTAGAATACAGCAATCTTTTTTTTTTTTTATTTTTTTGGCAGAGTGCAAATAGATTTCATAATTTTTTGTTAAATGTTTTGTACCGACCAGTATGCTAATTAATGTAGCATTTGTTAAAATTTAACATTATACAGCAGATTAGAACGAAAACATGATCTAATTTACTACCTAAGCATTTCAGACATTCCATGAGGGCACATTTTTCAATCTATCTTCTTCTTCTTTTCTCTTTCACTTGTACCTAAAAGGTGTCGTGGTTTATATCATTTGTCGTTCTTGTGCTGCTCGAATTGTCTGAATTAGTGATTTTCCTTTGTTGTTATATGTCTTTGTCACTGCATCTATCCATCTTCTTCTGGGTCTTCCTCTTGGTCTTTTTCCATGCATTCTCGAGAAGAACGCCCTTGATGGTGATTGGTGAGGATTCATTCTGACCAGGTGGCCAAACCATTTAAGTTATTGTTGTTCTATATATTCTTGGCAGGGTTTTGTTCCTACCATTTTTCTTATGGTTTCATTTGGTATTCTATCTCTTCTTGTGTTGTTTGTTACTTTTCTCAAGCATCGCATCTCACATGTATTGATCTTTCTTAAATGTGATTTAGAAAGGGTCCATGTTTGACTTTCATAGCACAAAGTTGGTATGAAGATGCTATTTATCATTTGTTGTTTAGCTGGCATAGAAATGTTTGGATGTCTTAACAATGGTGAAAGCTGGTATGTGACAGCATTTGCTTTTTGTATTCTCATGTCAATTTCTCTGTCTAGTTTTCCATCTTCTGTGAACATTGTGCCTAAATACTTGAATTCCTCTACTTGTTTTATTTCTTTGTCTTTGATCTTGATGTTTAATGGGTGTCTTAATTTGCTTATTCTTATAGCCTCTGTTTTTGCTGTGTTAATTTTCATACTGTAGTTTGTGCAACTTTTATCTAGAGATGTTAAATGCTGTTGTAGCAGGTTTTCATCCTCGTATATTAGGCATTGGTCATCTGTGAAGAGTAGCTCATTGATGTTGGAGTTTTCTACCTCTATGTTATTATTTGATTTCAATCTATAAGTGTTTTTATTTATTTTCATTTGACATTATGACTGCTTTCTATCATGTACATACTGAGATAAAGATTCCTCAAAAGACTCTGTTTATAGTAAACATGATTTTTTCTATTTTGGAGGTCATTACCATGCTACCGCCCATAATTTAGGCCATCTATCTATTGACCTTTCAAGCCGTTGCAGGCCCATAGGGCGTAGACCAAGATACACCTTCTCATATCTGAATTTTTGTTCTAGCAGTTTTCTTTTAAGATATTTTATCAAATCTCGCCATTTGTCTCTGTTCTGTGCAAGCAGCTCTATCTCATTGAGGGAGCCGAATCCTGTTGCTCTTGCCTCTCTCATCAATGTTCTTCTCAGTGTCTCCCTGGGTCTTCCTCTTTTTTCTTTTACCTGTTGTTTCCCATATGAGGGCCTGCTTTGCTATTCGATTATTATCTCTTCTCATCACATGTCCAACATATGCCCATCGTCTTTTCTTTATTACTGAAGATATTAGTGGTTGATTGGCGATTTCTCTAATTTCCTAGTTTGTTTTGAATTCGTTCCACGCTATATTTACACTGTCTAAAGCAATTTAGGCCATGCTAACAAAAAAATTTATATAAAATTAACCCAACACATTTACAGCAAATTCAATCTGTGGTTTATTGAATACTCTTTGTGTATAAGTGTACTAATAAATTGTCTTGCTGTGGTGTGTATTAATGCAGTAAATTGAAATCCTAGAATCCTAATATGGTGACTATTTATCTTGGTCACCGTGGCAATGGGGTGACGTTAACTCGAACTAACTACATTTTAAAATTGAGTCAATAATATGATTTCATACCAAAATAGCTTACTTTAAGTCATATACGGGGAAAAAAAAATATGTACTATATTTACACTGTCTAAACCAATTAAAAGAAAGCTACAGTATTTGAATGGGTGTCCGGTTAGCGCAATCGATAGGCGGTTGGCTTACCACGGCAACAGCCGGGGTTCGTACCCTGGCGAGGACACCTGGGTTTTACTAATTCCCTAAAAATTAGTGGGAGCCGCGATAGCTCAGTGGTTAGTGAACTGGACTACTACGGACAAGAGGTAGGGTTCGATCCCAACCGACGGCTCCGGGTTCACCCAGCCTTAAATGGGTACCGGATTTTTTCTGGGAAAGTAAAGCAGCACGGGCGTAATACCGACCACATTACCCCAAAAATCATGTGCTGAAGGTCTGTAAAATATAGGGTCACTAACACCATATTTCCCTATACGCCGCCACTTGGCGTGACGGGGGGTACTTTACTTTACTTTTTTACAGTATTTGAATGGATTGACCATTACTAGGCACCAAACTGATCCTCACCATGGCTCTTAGTATAAAATGTTGCTGCTCATAGAAGCCAAAGGGTTGAAGCTTGATGTTTGTTGAATGTGATGTGTCATAGTGTTCAGCTAAATCTGCATTCAGAAAATGATGTCACAGATAAAACGCTCAAGCATGGATTATTTTGTAGTTGGACAATTCTTCAGATATCATGCAACACAAGCTATTTACAGGTGATATTTTAATAGTTTTGTTCTGTAACTATACAATTTATAAATGATCTTTGTATGGAACATGCATGTTTTGCAGAAATTAGTACTAAATTGTAACCATTTTTGTATTGTCACACAGGACAGGAAATGTAGGGAACATAACTCAATCGTGGTCAATGCGGAGGTCAACGGTCTCATCTGGGATAACGCCGATGAGAAAGACGCCGTCATCTATAAAGACGGATCTGTAATACGACACCAAAGGAATGCACGGGTCTTTACAGCAAGCTCGGCAAGTAGAATAGTCAAGGAAGACAGTGGTGCATATGTTATGACGAGTAGCATAGCGATGGAGGTGATGGGAGTGACCAGGGCATTCATCCGGTTAGAGTCACAAGACTGCACCCATGCATGTATACTGAGTGATTCGAGAGCATTATTTTAAAAAAATGGAGGTGGGCTATGTATGAAATGGGTAGACTGCAGAAAATAAGTACGGTCACCTTTGTCTACACCCCTGGACATGTGGAAATACGGGGAAATGAAAGAGTGGACAGGCTGGCTAGATGCGCTGTCGTTGAAGATGGTCAACCAATGGATCAGGCGGACATCATCAATGCCCTCTGAGATGTGAGAAGGGCACAGGACTTCGACAACCATGAGTCCGCATCATTCCTTTGGATGAAAGAGATGGAAGTTAAGATGCACAGTCAGAAACGAGAAGCTTAGTGGGCATGAAAGAAGACTTATCAGCCAACACAGAACTGGAGTCATCAGTTGTTAGACACTCTGAGACCTGCTGAGGAGGAGATCAGAGCACCTATGGACATGTTCAGAGAGCAATGATGATGACCCACAAATAACTCAATAACCATTTTTGTAATTATGCACCTTAAAGTGACAAATCAAACCTTATAATAAGAATTTTTTTAATCTCACAAGTGCTAATCTACTAATACATCAATGGGAAAAAACAAGATCACTGAATTGTTTTTATGATATTGCAAACAGTAAACACTACAGAAAATAACAGTTTGAAGAAGTAGTTTCTAAAGATATAAACTAAGATGTCACATTTTAGATTGAAACGACCAACTCTGTCTAATGCATCACTTTGCCAAAAAAATAAACAAGCCACTGTGTAATGTCAATAAAGTATAATAGACTACTGAGATGGAAAAAAAAACAGCTATAATAATCTGATTCTCTTGGTCTCATTGCTGTTCATCTCTGATGTTCCTAGAAATTTTCTATTCTCTTTTCTTGACAATGGCAAAGCAACTGAACTATCTGTACTGTGTGCTTCAATTTTAGTTGATTGGTCCTGAACTTTATTGCATGAGCCAAGTTGTATTTCATTTGTAGTCACATTAGTGTTGAGCCTGCTTTTCCTGTTATCAGACTGTGGATTTATATACCAAAATGATCTTATTGACAGACAACACAGATAATAGAACATAGACAACTAAATGAATTGTCTAATAAATAATCAAATTTGTCCAGTGAATGATTTTACTGTCATCTAATCATGACTGTTCACCATAAGCTCTCCTGACTATTATTTTTATCCATATTTCAGTTAATATTTTAAACCTTAATGTCATCATCATTAAGTACCATGCCTGCTGGAGTAGGTGATCATATCTCTTCACAACTTTCGATCTCAACAGTTATCATTTCTGTTGTTGACCTTCTGCCAAGCCATTCTCTTAAGCTGTCTGGTATCTTTTCTCTTTGCTTCCCTCAATCTGTTCGTTCCTCAATTTTCCCAGTTGTCACAATATGTTTCAGCTGTTCCCTTCTCATTACATGGCCAAAAAATGATGATTGTTTCTTCCTAATATTTGAAATTAGCTCTCTCTTTGCTTTGGCCTCTTTCAGAACGTTTTCATTACTCTTCTTAGCTGTCTATGGTATTCTCAACATTCTGTAAAACCACATTTCTGAAACCTCCAGTCACATCAAGTAATTTTACTTGCTACTGTATGCAATAGACAGTATAACCTGTGGCTGCCTTTCAAGTATGCTCGAGAGAGAGTAAAGGGCTAAGGGAGGGTACCCTAAAGTAAAACAACAATACCTTGTGGGTGAGACTTTTTAGTCAAAAGCATGTGGAGTCAACCGTAAACAAACCAATGGAAGGCAACAGAAAACCACCATCGTAACTTCTTTGTATAATCATGTGTCAACCTTGATGTACTTGCATGTTTATACGTGTAGTGAGCACCACAAATGTAAAAAAATCTGTATGTTCCTGAGCAGACAACATTCTGTTTTAAACTCTATGGCAAATTAAGGATAAATAGAAAGCTGACTGTTAACATCAGGAGGAAACATCATTCTTTGGCCACGCAATGAGGAGGGAACAGCTGGAATATATTGTAGCAGCTAGAAACATTGAAAGAAGAATAGATAACTGACAGTTTAAGGTAATGGTTTGCTATGCAATCAACAACTAAGTGATATAACAACTGTAGAGACTAAAAGTTGTGGAGAGACACAAACCTCTATACTAGCAGATACCATAGGTGATATCAAAAGATAAAAATGGTGAATAATAACCTTTATCAGATCAAGTGATAACTCTAATTACAACAAGGATTGCTAATAAAAATGAAGAAAATTGAATAAACAACTTCTATTACAACTGGGAGCCATGATAGCTCAGTGGTTAGTGGACTGGACTACAAAGGACAAGGGGTAGGGTTCGATCTCAACCGACGGCTTCCGGGTTCACCCAGCCTAAAATGGGTACCGGATTTATTTCTGGGAAAGTAAAGCAACACGGGCGTAATACCGACCCACATTACCCCAAAAATCATGTGTTGAAGGTCTGTAAAATATAGGGTCACTAACATCATCTTTCCCTATACGTCACTTGGCGTGACGGGGGTACTTTACTTTTTATTACAACTAGTAATTAAGCCGTAAGAAAGTGAAGTAGTCAGACAACTAAACTTAAATTTTATTACTTGAATAAATTATAATTAAAAATCATATGCTAATTAATACAAATCTACCAATTTGCCACTGTTGAGACAAGAAAACTCATCAAAACTTTAAAAAAAAAAATGCATAGGGATAGTGAATAAAGATACTCAACAGAATTACAATGAAAGTAGAGTACCAAAATTCATGACATTTAATGTCATATTAACATTGAATGGCTATATTTATTTCTACAAAAATATAATTTTATAATATCTGTAAGTTAAAGTGAAAGTCTTAATTTATTTTAGCACTTCAATTTTATGAGATTTATATTTGGAGCAAACTATATTTTTATGCTTGCTGCGCCAATGACCGTAAATGATTTAATAATATTCAACAATCTGCATAATTCACAGCATTTAATCTAGTGATATAGTATGTAAAGTAAAGTACCCCCCGTCACGCCAAGTGGCGGCGTATAGGGAAATATGGTGTTAGTGACCCTATATTTTACAGACCTTCAGCACATGATTTTTGGGGTAATGTGGTCGGTATTACGCCCGTGCTGCTTTACTTTCCCAGAAAAAATCCGGTACCCATTTAAGGCTGGGTGAACCCGGAGCCGTCGGTTGGGATCGAACCCTACCTCTTGTCCGTAGTAGTCCAGTTCACTAACCACTGAGCTATCGCGGCTCCCACTAATTTTTAGGGAATTAGTAAAACCCAGGTGTCCTCGCCAGGGTACGAACCCCGGCTGTTGCCGTGGTAAGCCAACCGCCTATCGATTGCGCTAACCGGACACCCAATCTAGTGATATATAAAGAATATATTCATCATCATCATGCGCCATACCGGTTGGCATAGGTGATCATGTCCTTCCACTATCTTCTATCTACAGTGCATTGCATCAGTTCAGTTGTTGACTGTTTTCCATGCCATGACACCAAACTATCCAGTATTTTCTCTCTCTGTTGACCGCGATCTCTCTTTCCTTTTATTTTGTCAGTTGTAACCAAGTATTCTAACTTTCCTCTTCTCATGATGTGCCCAAAAAATGTTGATTGTTTCTTTATGATGTTTTTTAGGAGCTCCCTTTTTGTGTTGGCTTCTTTGAGAATTTCTTCATTGATCTTTTTAGCTGTCCAGGGAACCTTCAACATTCTTCTGAGAAATCCCACCTCTGTGGCCTCTAATCGTCTTTTCATTTGTTTGTCTACTGTTCATGATTTACTTCCATAGATCAGAATTGGTTCTATATAGCACAGATGAACTCTCTTCCTCACTTCTATTGACATAGATTTGTTGCATAAGATATTTTTCATTTTCTGAAATGTTATTTTGGCCTGAGCTATTCTGCTTTTTATTTCTGTGGTGCATCTTCTATCTGGTGTTTTTATTGTGCCCAAGTATTTGACGCGTTACACTTGTTTCAGATTTGTCATGTTTATTTTTATGCTGCATGATGGTGATGATTGTTTCTTTGATATCACCATTACTTCTGTTTTCTTACTATTCAGACTGAGACCTTTTTTGTTGCAGAATATATAACAGTGCATGAATTCTAAGTTCCTATATCATTGGGAAAACAGACAAGAAAATCACTGGAGTCTGTAGAAATGTGGTTTTACAGAAGAATGTTGAGAATACCATGCACAGCTAAGAAAAATATTGAAAACATTCTGAAAAAGGTCAAGGCAAAAAGAGAGCTAATTTCCAAAATTAGCAAGAAACAATCATCATTTTTTGGCCATGTAATGAGGAGAGAACAGCTGGAATATATTGTAACTACTGGGAAAATTGAGGGACAAAGAGAAAGAGGGAAGCAAAGAGAATTGATACTAGACAGCTTAAGAGAATGGCTTGGCAGAAGGTCAACAACAGAAATGATAAATAACTGTCGAGATCGAAAGTTGTGGAGAGACATGATCACCTACGCCAGCAGGCCGGGTACTTCATGATGATGATATTCTTGGGATAAAGGTGGGAAAAGATGTGATACATTGTTATTTTAACAAATTTGCAAGACGAACTAAAACAAAAGACTAAGCAATGCCAGCAGTATTATATAAACATGGCCTGTTTTTATAGCGCAAAAGTAGGAAAGGTTAATGCCTGCTCACATATATAATGTAGGTTAGAAACACCAAAATTTTTATCAAGGAAAGGGTCTCATTTGCGTTACCGTGACCTTGGTCATTTCAGCTAGAAAGCATTCATCGAACAACCATGCACAGTAAGTGCAGCAATATGCAAGAAATTATAAAATAATAGTACACATTAACAATTGGAAAAAAAAAAAAGTAGAGAAAAAATTATTTTCAAAATAAGGAGTGGGAGAAAAAAATGACAAAAGTCTGAAACAAAATGAATTTTATGCACCAGAAACAAGGGGAAGAATATTCTAAAACAAATTAAGGTATTACAAACAAATTAAAGCAAAAATTGTGGCAGAAATTAATTTCTAAGTTTTATGCACTCCCATAGTGAAATGGATTACCGTTTCCGGTTGTTTCCAAAATGGAGGAATTATTTTTCTCCGGCTTGGTATAGAACCGTTGATCAGAGGTTTAACAAGCCGCTATCGTAAAAACGATGTTGTTAATGAAACGTAGACCTGATACAGAATGTGTAAATTAGCAGTAGATAGTAGTGATAGTTTTTTCGGCCCTAAAACAACAACAAAAATAGGATTCTGGAATGTGCGAACAATGGCCGCTCCGACGAAACATGCACAGGTCGCGAGCGAGATGGACAGATACGATCTAGATATTTTAGGATTAAGCGAAATGCGCTGGCCTGGAACAGGTAGGAGATCTATTGATAATAAAATAGTAGTTTTTTCTGGAAGGGAAGATGGAAAACACCGTGAAGGAGTAGGCATAATGATGACAGACAAAGCTGCAAGAAGTTTATTAGAATGGGAACCGGTAAATAGCCGTCTGATACGAACACGATACAAAACAAAACATGGAAGACTTTCAATTATTCAATGTTATGCGCCTACTAACGAAGCTGATGATGAAGTTAAGGATGATTTTTTTTTTTTTTTTTTTTATAACCAACTGCAACAACTTATAAACAAAATACCAAAACACGATCTTTTAATTGTAATGGGAGACTTCAACGCCAAAGTAGGACAAGATAACGCAGGAGTGGAACATGTGATGGGGAGAGAAGGCTGTAATACAACAAGTCAGAATGGAGAAAGATTAATAGAATTATGTTTAATAGAAAATTTAGTTATAGGTGGGACATTATTTCCACATAAAAATATCCACAAAACAACATGGATATCTCCTGATGATAGAACATCAAATCAAATTGACCACCTATGTATTAAACAACAATTCAGATCATCATTAATAGATGTAAGAGCATACAGAGGTGCTGATGTTAATAGTGACCACAACCTGTGCATTGGGAAAATAAGATTAAAATTTAGAAACCAACAGAAGAGGTCAACTACACATAAAATTGATAGTCATAAACTGAAAGATGAAGCAATAAAGGAAAAGTTTAACATAGAGCTAAGTAATTGTTATTCAGCACTTGGTGAAATAGACTTAGATATCAATGAAATGTGGGACTCACAGAGCAAAATACTAATGACAGCAGCAGAAGCAAGTGCTGGACTGAAGAAAATGGAAAAACGAGCTTGGATCTCAGACACCACATGGAAATACATCAAAGAAAGAAGAGAAGCGAAGAGAGCCATGACTAATGTAAAGACAGATCTTGGAAAGGTTCTGGCAAAAGCAACATACAAAGAATTAGACAACAAAGTGAAAAGTTCGGCAAGAAGAGATACAAGAGCTTATATAGACAACTTGGCAGAGAAAGCAGAGACAGCTGCAATTACAGGAGACAGCAGAACTCTTTATACTGTACAAAAGATGCTGACAAACACCTATACATCCAGTGGAACACCAATTCTAGACAAATCTGGATTAATGCTAACAACAAGCGCAGACATAAAAGCCCGTTGGGCGGAACACTTCAAAGAAATTCTTAACCGTCCACTACCTCACAGTTTAATAGATTTTGAAGCTGAAACACCAGCAGCAGAATTAGATGTAAATTTAGATGACTTCACCTTGAGTGAAATAGAAACCACCTTAAAGCTAATGACCAATAACAAGGCTGCTGGAGAGGATAAGTTAACAGCTGAGATCCTCAAGGCAATTGATAGCCATAATTTAATACATCTCCAAAAAATGTTCAACATCATTTGGAAAACAGAGAAGACGCCTCATAAATGGAAAAAAGGAATCATTGTTAAGATCCCAAAAAAGGGCAATCTTAGAGATTGTAACAATTGGAGAGGCGTGACACTTTTGTCAGTTGCCTCAAAATTATTCTGTAAAATCATCCTAAATAGAATAAAGGATTCAATAGATACAGTAATGCGTGAAGAACAGGCTGGGTTTAGAAAAGGGAGAAGCTGTCTTGACCACATTTTCACTCTACGACTTATATTGGAGGAACACATTGAAAAGCAAAAACCTTTGTACTTAACTTCATCGACTTCAAAAAAGCATTTGATAGTATTCATAGAGATTCTTTGTGGAAAATTCTGAAGCAATATGGCTTACCATCAAAAATCATAAATATTATCAAAGACATGTATGATGGTTACACATGTGCAGTTCGAACAGAGGAAGGACTGAGCGAATGTTTCCCAATAGAAACTGGGGTTAAACAAGGATGTATTTTATCGCCCTTGTTATTTGGAATTGTTATGGACTTCATAATGAAGAAATGCTGCACTGGTAATAAAGGCATCGAATGGATACAAGGAGACCATTTGGAGGACCTGGACTTTGCTGATGACATAGTTCTCATCAGCAATCAGATAAAAACGATGCAGGAAAACACAAATGAACTATCATCAATAGCCAGCAAAATTGGGCTTGAGGTCAATCATGAAAAGACTAAAGTCATGAAAAGTTTAATTCCAACAAGTGACAAAATATACATGGAAAACAAACCAGTAGAAGAGATCGATCACTTCATCTATCTTGGAAGTCACATTGATCGAGAAGGGGATACGAGCAAAGAAATTAGAATCAGACTGGCTAAAGCAGCAATGTCTTTCAGAAGCCTTGAAAAGTTGTGGAAATCAAAACTCATTAGCACAAACACAAAACTTAGGCTATTCAAATCAAATGTACTATCAACCCTTACGTATGCGTGTGAAAGCTGGAAAACAACAAGAGATATAGAAACAAAGTTGAACGCATTCGAAAATAAATGTCTAAGGAAAATACTTGGTATAGAATGGAACGAATTCAAAACAAACGAGGAAATTAGAGAAATCGCCAATCAACCACTAATATCTTCAGTAATAAAGAAAAGACGATGGTCATATGTTGGACATGTGATGAGAAGAGATAATAATCGAATAGCAAAGCAAGCCCTCATATGGGAAACAACAGGTAAAAGAAAAAGAGGAAGACCCAGGGAGACACTGAGAAGAACATTGATGAGAGAGGCAAGAGCAGCAGGAATCGGCTCCCTCAATGAGATAGAACTGCTTGCACAGAACAGAGACAGATGGCGAGATTTGATAAAATATCTTTAAAAGAAAACTGCTAGAACAAAAATTCATATAGGAGAAGGTGTATCTTGGTCTACGCCCTATGGGCCGGTTACGGCTCGAAAGGTCAATAGATAGATAGATAGATAGTGAAAATAAATCTATTTAAAAATGGTAGGGACAAAAATGTAATATTAAAAACAAAGTAATGTAATATTATAAAATAATAAAACTATAATTAGGATGGTAAGGAGAAGGAAGAAGGCTGAAGGCAAATGAGCACAAGAAGACAGCACCATAGAGAGAACCATCAAATGCCAACTAATAAAATAAATTCAAATTCATTATGTCCTAAATATATGGGATTTAATCAGAAGGCATTATAAACGTGTTGACTCACATTACTTTCAACATTTTCCTTACAGACTTGATGACACATAGCATGCTGTTTTGTCCATTGCTTGGCCTTCACTGTGTATGTGGTGAAGTCATACCTAAATTCCTGCCACTAATATAGATAAGGATAAACAAAGTATCTAAGTAATGTTTTATTATTTATTTATATGGCACACATACATATTACATGTTTATGTGTGTGCATAAAAAAATAAGCTTGATTTTGCCATGCCCCCCAAAAAATAAATAAAATAAAGAGAGACAGAAAGATATGCTTTGTATTAACTTGTAAAGATCAACAGTTGTTGTCTATGATCTTATTAACCAGAGCAGCCATCAGAATTAAAATGAACACCATTAGAAAAGTTGTAAAATATGAAATAACTTCTACTGAGATGAAATGTGTCAGACGAATGATAGGAAACAGCCTGAGAGATAAGATCAGAAATGAATGAAGAACTGAGAAAAAAGCTAGGAATAGTCCCCCACCATAGAATATATAAAGAAACAACAGATATGATGTTTTGGCCACGTGACAAGGCAGAAAGATCAAAACACAACAAAACGAGCCTTCAACAAACGTGAGAATACCAGACCCGATGGTCGACCACAAAAAAGATGGATCGATGGAATATTAGAAACACTAGGAAACATAACAGCTGCAGATGCAAACAGAAGAGCAAAAGACTGCAAATTATATCTCCCCTCGACGCTGAAAGGCAAATGAGAAAGGAAAGAAGAAGAAGGTGCATTACATTGTGTCAATGTCCACTTTCTATTCCCACACCACTAGAACATATATCTTCTAACTTCAGCAATTGAGGTTTATTTTATGGATGTTTTCTGCAGAATGTCATACCAGGTTTTAGGTCTCTGTCTGCCCATACTTTCTGGAGCACTCTGTTGCCTTAGCCATTGTTCTGTCAGGAGCTTCCTCAGAGAAGTAGTGGTCTGATGGTTCTCTGCTGATAAGGGACTTGTGTACTTTTTACTCAAGGTTAACACCATCTTGACTAGGTATCTTGAAAAGGATTCAATCTATATTCACTTATAGTAACAAATGCCAACCACAGGCCAAAAGTACTTGGAATCAAACAGGATGAGGCAAGAATGAACAAGTGATGGTGGATCAGGCTTGTGTATAACACAGCAAGAAACATAACAACGAGCTTAACTTCTACTATTTGCAGAAAGGGACCGCCAGGAGTTTAGTCAACACTAAAAGTTCACATAGAAACAAATGTTTATGCAAATAAAGACCTTTCTTATCTTATTTTTTAGTTTTGGTTTGAAAAGGTAGCATAACTGAAGCAAGGACATTCCCATATCTGCTTTGATCAACTTTCCAAATGCCAGTGTAAAGTGCCTACGCTGATCTGTAGCTTACTGATTGTGAGTTGCTAAGATAGAGACTGTGGCATTACTTATTTCAGCTCCATCAACATTAAAAAAACATCAACAAAACAAAAGTGCAAGATATTTTGGTCACTTAAGTACACTCCATCTGGAATTATTCAGTCATTTCCCAGTGAAATATGCCCTATGACTAGTGATATTTTATTATAAATGTGGTTCATGAAAAAAATCTTCAGCATTCAGTTTTCTATGCTCAATATTTTTTACACAAAGTGAGTCACAAAATCACATTATCTCCATAACTTTTCAAATGAAATACAAGTCTGACAAACAGATTGTTGATGTAATCTTAGCATTTGTTTTCTACAGGTTAAGAAAGCAGCAACATACTAACATCCTTTAACTCTTTCCGTAAAGAAGCTTTTTATCGACGCAATGGAAGAGATTTTAGAGACAAAATTTTTCATGGTTTTAAGAATCAATATATATATTTTTATCTAACATATTACATATGAATTTTTAGATAATTGAACAAGTTATTAGATTTCACCAATATCAAAATGATACAAGACATCTAAAAAGAATATGGTTTTATGGCGTTCACACTAACCAAATTGAGCATGGCACACTATGCGGCGAAACGTATGCTGCCGAAATCGGCATGGCGCACAGTGCGGCGAAACATATGGAAAGAGTTAATGACTAATTTCAGAGGAATTTTTAAATTTCATGTTTACAATACTAGGAAAAATCCACAACAGAAAATACAAAGATCTTTGTCATTGATCTGTCACCTCAGAAGTTTCAGTTCATGATAATATTCATTTATAATTATTTGTCTTATAACACACTTTAGTCAACTCTCACAGCTTGTGTGGTAGGTTATATCGCTATTTTCTCCAGCATTAAGCTTTTAAAGCATACATAGGTAAAAGAATACACACATGCCACATTTACATTCAAATTATGTAAAAGAATCATCAACTTACAATATCAGCCATGAGAGGGTCCTCTGATCCCGGCTCTGCCATTAAAACTCTAATCATCATTAACACAGTGGATAAATTTAAGCAAGGGCGCCATGTTCCCTGTCAATAAGAGCACAAGGCAGCATAATAACACAAAAACAATTCCTGGCATATGACAATTATCTAATGTTATCTGGCTACTGTGACTATTAAATCCTGCTTAATCTTATATTCATCATTTCTGACAGAATGCTCATAGCTCCAAGCAATGAACCAAGACATGAAACAAAAGACAAGAATTGTCTAGGACTACCAGCCACACTAATAAACTTAATACAGAAACAGACCCACATTCTTGTTTCTTTGTTGTTAGGATAATCATCCCTGCACACTGAACAAACCCATAGGTGCTCTGATATCCCCCTCAAGAAAATCCAAGGAGAATCCTGACCCACATTGCACTGCCTAGGATACACAGTGTGTGCAGGATTTTGCTGAAAATTGTCCCTGGTCAGGGACCATATTTATGGTCTACTTTTTTTTCTATTTTAACTGTTAATGGATCTTTAATATGTGTGAGTACACATGGGATTCCTGTTTATTCTGGTTATTCAAGAGGGCTAGAAATATGATCTCACTACCCAAGAGATCAGAGGAGGGCAATGTCATAACGAAACTACAGATTTGTTTTTTCTATTATTTTTTTTAATTCACAGTTTCTGGTGGGCTTTGAACCCGGGTCCTTCCTGTCTCGAGGCTGATGTCTATCTATAGACCACCCAGCTCCACGAATATTCTTTATATATAGCCATTTTCTTGTGAGGATTAATAATAATTTTGAAAAATCTATTAAAAAAAAAGAAAAAAGAAGGTATTTGGGATGCCTCCTCATTGGGAATTTTTAACGTGAATATTTCCTGCTCTTGCTGTTAAAGTAAAACATTGATCATGTCTGGACATACTCAAAGATAATCAGTTTTCAACAAATTGTTGTAATTACCACTGTCAATTACTCTGTCTGCTGGCATATATGATCATGTCTCTCTACAAACTTCCGGTATCTATAATTATTTATATCTATCTATTGTCCTTTTGAGCCATAGACAATAGGCAGAACCACAATCTCAAAAACAGAAATCTTGCGTGCCAAAATGGCACATATTATAGAAATCACTGCTTCTAAAATCCATATTATTTACCAATTAATTATAGGTCTTGAAAGTCATTCTAAAGAGTCTGCCTTGAATAATAAAGTTGATTGGCTATCTCATGTGAATGAAGGCTAACCAGCTATCAGGAAAAACTTACAGCTGTTCAAAAAACTGGCCTCAGGACAATCATAGTTATATAGATAGATAATATTAAAGAAATACTGCAGCAGCATGTACAACAATCTTCAGCCTGAGTAGAATATTGCAGTCTTCAACAATAACAATGCTTCACAGTACTTGTGAATAGAATACATAAGTAAAGTAAATAGAAGATAGCATAATGTTTACATATATACAAAACAGAGAGCTTGACCAAGGACTTTCATTAAGAAGTGAGTACTAAAAACATTAACTCACAGAAATGAATTTGAGAATAAGCAGCTGTAGTAGGAAGTAAGAAAAGTAGACAAAGACACCCAAAGTCAACATAAAAATTAAATGTTTAAAAATTGTAATATAATTATATATCAAACAGAAATATCTAACAAAAACAAGATTAATTTTTTTTTCAAAATAATTAATGTTAGAAATCTAAGCATAACATCTAACTATTAGATCTAAACCAATGATACATAATTAATATTAAAATCAAGGTGCAAAAAATGTAGTAAAAAGTGGTTGGTTACATATCCAGCAACCTCTGGACCCCTGCCTTCTAGTGGCATCTGCAAGCTGCATTGTTTCATTGAGGGTGCTCCTTTTTCTTCTTCACTCACATTGTACAACACGGTTTGCACTTTGCAGTCTTGTGCACTCATGCATTGTGCTGGGACTACTTCCCTAGCCTTTGGTCCTCCTATAGCTTGTTTCAAAACATATGCCCAACTTCAAAACGCTATTACTCTCTAACCGTTTGTTAAATACTTTTGAAATTTTCCAAATGTTATTAGAATGCAAAAGACCCTTTAAATGTATATTTAACAAATATCTTGCAGCTGCAGTTTTCTTAAAGCGGCGATATTTCTTTGATGTTTGTCAAAATTGTAAATTGTGAAGCCCTAAAGAATAGAAATTACCGTAGTTGCTGGTCTACGATTAATTTTCACTAGGTAAAGGCGTGGCCGTAATGGGGAAATAACTGGATAAAACAGAACACCAGGAGAATTATTGTCTGCTCAGTTCGAGGACGGACGATAATAATATCAAGGTATACCTGTCTGCTAACAACAAGCGCAGACATAAAAGACCGTTGGGCGGAACACTTCAAAGAAATTCTTAACCGTCCACTACCTCACAGTTTAATAGATTTTGAAGCTGAAACACCAGCAGCAGAATTAGATGTAAATTTAGATGACTTCACCTTGAGTGAAATAGAAACCACCTTAAAGCTAATGACCAATAACAAGGCTGCTGGAGAGGATAAGTTAACAGCTGAGATCCTCAAGGCAATTGATAGCCATAATTTAATACATCTCCAAAAAATGTTCAACATCATTTGGAAAACAGAGAAGACGCCTCATAAATGGAAAAAAGGAATCATTGTTAAGATCCCAAAAAAGGGCAATCTTAGAGATTGTAACAATTGGAGAGGCGTGACACTTTTGTCAGTTGCCTCAAAATTATTCTGTAAAATCATCCTAAATAGAATAAAGGATTCAATAGATACAGTAATGCGTGAAGAACAGGCTGGGTTTAGAAAAGGGAGAAGCTGTCTTGACCACATTTTCACTCTACGACTTATATTGGAGGAACACATTGAAAAGCAAAAACCTTTTGTACTTAACTTCATCGACTTCAAAAAAGCATTTGATAGTATTCATAGAGATTCTTTGTGGAAAATTCTGAAGCAATATGGCTTACCATCAAAAATCATAAATATTATCAAAGACATGTATGATGGTTACACATGTGCAGTTCGAACAGAGGAAGGACTGAGCGAATGTTTCCCAATAGAAACTGGGGTTAAACAAGGATGTATTTTATCGCCCTTGTTATTTGGAATTGTTATGGACTTCATAATGAAGAAATGCTGCACTGGTAATAAAGGCATCGAATGGATACAAGGAGACCATTTGGAGGACCTGGACTTTGCTGATGACATAGTTCTCATCAGCAATCAGATAAAAACGATGCAGGAAAACACAAATGAACTATCATCAATAGCCAGCAAAATTGGGCTTGAGGTCAATCATGAAAAGACTAAAGTCATGAAAAGTTTAATTCCAACAAGTGACAAAATATACATGGAAAACAAACCAGTAGAAGAGATCGATCACTTCATCTATCTTGGAAGTCACATTGATCGAGAAGGGGATACGAGCAAAGAAATTAGAATCAGACTGGCTAAAGCAGCAATGTCTTTCAGAAGCCTTGAAAAGTTGTGGAAATCAAAACTCATTAGCACAAACACAAAACTTAGGCTATTCAAATCAAATGTACTATCAACCCTTACGTATGCGTGTGAAAGCTGGAAAACAACAAGAGATATAGAAACAAAGTTGAACGCATTCGAAAATAAATGTCTAAGGAATATACTTGGTATAGAATGGAACGAATTCAAAACAAACGAGGAAATTAGAGAAATCGCCAATCAACCACTAATATCTTCAGTAATAAAGAAAAGACGATGGTCATACGTTGGACATGTGATGAGAAGAGATAATAATCGAATAGCAAAGCAAGCCCTCATATGGGAAACAACAGGTAGAAAAAGAGGAAGACCCAGGGAGACACTGAGAAGAACATTGATGAGAGAGGCAAGAGCAGCAGGAATCGGCTCCCTCAATGAGATAGAACTGCTTGCACAGAACAGAGACAGATGGCGAGATTTGATAAAATATCTTTAAAAGAAAACTGCTAGAACAAAAATTCATATAGGAGAAGGTGTATCTTGGTCTACGCCCTATGGGCCGGTTACGGCTCGAAAGGTCAATAGATAGATAGATACCTGTATGTCCAATTTTCATAGTTGTGTGGTCCTTAAAAGGACCGTTTGTTTAAATAATTTAAGGTAATATAGGGGCCAACATTGTGGGGGCTATATACTTTCATTCTGAATCAGACGAGTCTAAAAGATTAATAACTGTTTGGGGTTGAACATTCCACAAACCATCATTTTTCCAATATTCCTCTTCCTGTTTTAAGACGTGGTCTTCACATTTAGCCCAATAATCTTTGTCTATATTTAATAAAGCGAGATTAGCAAGAGTCTTTACATCGCATATTTTGAATGTTGTATTTTCATCTGCCACTTGTCCTTTTAATTTTGCCCAGATTAGTTCTATTGGATTTAAATGAGCATGGTAAGGTGGCAGCCTCAAACTTATATGACCGTGCTCTTGGATAATCTTATCTATTTGAAAAATCTTTGTCCTCTGTTTTTGCTTTACTAGAGATAGTAATTCAGGTTTTAAGTACATGTTATTAAATTGTATGTGCTCCTTTGTGAGCCATATCTTAATACTGTAGCATCTTTTGTACTGGATGACGTCGGGACTTTATCTTCAAGTGCAACAATGTTGTGGTACGCTGCATTGTCCATTATTAGGCAAGATGGTCGATCTAGTGCTGGGAGAACATAATTTTCAATCCAATGTCTAAATATGTGACCATTCATCTCAGAGTGATAATCCCGATTGTCTATGGATTTTGAAAGAAAAATGAGCTCTGCATTCTGTATTAGTCCATGTTGTCGACTACCTGCATGAGCAATTATCAAGCGCTGTCCTTTGCTGCTAGGTATTAATCTCTTAATCTTTCCATCTGATGACTGCCATTCCCTTTGGTTAGTGTGGTGAGCATTGATCCATGTTTCATCCAAGTACACAATATCATAACCTTGCTTGTGCACCTCTTTTACTTCACGTAAGTACTTGCTTCTCATGACTACTATATGTGGCTTCTCACAGATGATGTTTCGTCCATTGGGATACTTTCTGAATGTAAAGCCTGCAGCTCTCACATTCCTCCATAATGCAGACTTTGATATTTCAATACTGTTGTTCTTTTTCAGCGATACTTTTAATTTTCTTATTGTAACAGTTTCATTCATACCCAACATTTTGCGAATTTCACTTCTAATAAGTTCACTGTCGAAATTATCCAACATTTTTGCTCTTCCTTGTGATTTTGTATATTTGGAACATTGACGGTCACGTGCTTGAATCCAGCGATTAAATGACCGTTTAGATACATCCAAAATGTGTCTTGTCCTATTCTCAGGGTTTTCTAAAGAATGAAATAATCTTCCTCGTTTAGCCTCTTTGCAAAAATAGTCATACATTTTTATTGCGATGTTTTGTAAACTGCAGAATTTCATTTTAAGACTCATGATAAATGTTATTGTTCCACGTTACGCCGCTGAATTAACGGAAATGGAACACACAATGTCTCGTGTTTACTACAAGTGTCTATTTGTGTCAGATAACTCACGCGGAAAGCGTGAAAAATCGTAAATTTCAGCGTGTATAGATTTGTAATCGCTATTTTTAACTTAAATACTGTAAACACTAAGTTTTGACTACATCAATGGGTCGTTATAAATTTATATAAATCAAATAAGCAATAATAATAACCAAATGTTTGTTTTTAATGAAATTAATTCCCTGTTGGGTTCTAATCATTATAACTTTACATGCAAATTTTGAAAAAAATACAAAAAGCGTTTTAAAAGATATTGATTTTTAAAGTTGGGCAATTCCACCTTATTTGAGTAGCAACCCTCATTTAGAAATGTAAGTAATCTACAAGCGCCCCCTCCCCCCAACCATGTTTTTTTCCCGCTGTAATCCAAGGGTTAGACATCAGACCTCACTACCCACAGATCAGAGGAATGTAAAGTCATGAAGATACCATGGATTCAAATTGAAAACTTCCCACCCAGAACATTCTTGTTCAGAGGCTGATATCTGACCTCTAGACCACCCAGAAACCAATAAAACACTTGTAAATACAATTGTTCAGTCACCTTTGGGGGCATTTTGAGTGTGTCCAGACAAATCCTACCAGACGTGTCAATGTTGGGATGGTATATAGGAGTTATGAATCTGATCCGAGGAGGTTCAAATGGATATCTGAAAAACGATTTCAAGCAAAATCAGAAACTGATGACTGTGTTATGATTATATATATTTTAAACATACAAAAGTAAATAGATACAAAGATTGACATCAATTAATAAAACTTTATGAAAATGTACATCACTGAAGTCTGCCTTGGACACCGGAGTGACAGCAAACCATTGATATCTCTTTCATTCACTAGTGAGCTGCATTGTACAACATTTTGCAGGTTGCAGTGCATTCGCCTTCATAACGCATTTATATAGGACAGCTTTCTTGGTACTTGGTTTTAATTGACCTTTCAGAAAGACAACAGCTATCTGAAGTCAGTTGTCTTTTATGGAAAGTCTAACTTGAGGCAACTTTGTTATATATTCAAATCAAACAAAATATCTCTTATTAATGCCAGCTGAAGTACTCTCTGCCTTCTCTATTTCTTGTCCACTAATTACAAAGAACTATATGTGGTTGTTCCCATCTATTTCATTATTTTTATATTTATGTATCCAATGTTCTTTTTAAGCATTTTATTAATTTCATTCTCATTTCTACATTTTCTATAAATATTTTTTAAAAACACACTTAACAGTGATAATTAAAAGGGAATTGAAAAAATAAGCTTTTGTGTTAATTAAGGTAACAATGTGGTAGGGCAGAGAGATAAGGCTTCTACCTGTGGACAGGAATGCAAAACTGATAAAGTACAGACTATTTTGTGCTGCCATCTATCAGGAAATACAGAACCTGTAGAAAAGATTAATTTATCTACCCAATATACACAAAACTTCAAAATGGTGCTATTTATCTCTAATACTGAAATTAGTGGGTGTCCGGTTAGCGCAATCGATAGGCGGTTGGCTTACCACGGCAACAGCCGGGGTTCGTAATCCTGGCGAGGACACCTGGGTTTTACTAATTCCCTAAAAATTAGTAGGAGCCGCGATAGCTCAGTGGTTAGTGAACTGGACTACTACGGACAAGGGGTAGGGTTCGATCCCAACCGACGGCTCCGGGTTCACCCAGCCTTAAATGGGTACCGGATTTTTTCTGGGAAAGTAAAAGCAGCACGGGCGTAATACCGACCACATTACCCCAAAAATCATGTGCTGAAGGTCTGTAAAATATAGGGTCACTAACACCATATTTCCCTATACGCCACTTGGCGTGACGGGGGGGGTACTTTACTTTTTTTTTTTACTGAAATTAGTGGAAGAAAGCCACAGGCCACTCAAATAAGTCTTGTGGATTGCATACAGCATGCTCACCATGGGTTTCACCATGCTGAGATAAAGCAAACCAGAATAGCTATTTGGATTTATTTATTGTGCATTTCTTCATAAAGGTGTGAAATTAAAAATAAATCTGTCTTTCTGAAAGCTAATTATAAAAAAAAACACAATCAGACCATCTTCTTGTTTTCAAACACTACACCATAACCTTGTTGACCTATATTGTTTTTAGTAGATAAGCTAATTTATTTATTGACAAATAGCTTTAATGTGCACATGTAAACAATAGCAATACATAGTCAATTAACTTAAAAATTCATGACTTTTTACACAAATGATGTGCTGATATGAATGAAGTATAATTACATTTGTAGTTTCAAGAACTATCTGGCTATCATGTTTGAAATGTCTTGCAAAATTGTTTTGAAATTACCTCACATTAAATCATTAATCAAATCAGTTTCAACACAGGGTTTCACTATTATAGTTACATTGACAAAGAAGTCATTAAAAATTGCCAACCTGTCTGGTATTTGAATCTCCAGTTGAAAAATGCCACCTTCATAAGGAGTTTCTGATGGTCCAATAATTTCTGTAATGTTGAATGAATGTTTGATATAAATTATATGGTATGAATTTCAGGGAAAACACAAAATGATTACAAATGACAAATAAAAGGCAAAAGTTTGATAAAAATTCAACAAAATGGGTTTCTTATGGTCTTCCATTTTTCTCTTAACATCTAGTGTCCGCCATGAGTGCCTGAAGAGGAATTCTATTTTCACTAACTCTGAGTCTGATGCCTCATCCTTATGAAGGTTATTTTCATTAGTCCTTTTATTTATTTATTTATTTTTGTGTTTGATGTCCTCATCTGGGTAGTCTAGTATTTGAGAAATTCCTATTTCTGTAACAAAAGAAAGAAGCTGACCTCAATTAGGACAAAAAAGAACACTAGTAAAGGAGGAGGGCACAAACTCACATAGTGCGATTGGGAAGCTCGTTTTTAACAGAGACACATAGCAAGCTACACTGCAAGTTCTATGTGACATATCATCATCTGACAGCACTGGAAGGATGTTCATATTTCTAAAACAAAAAAAAAAAAAAAACATTTTTTAAAAGTCGCAACTTATTTGACACCAATTTTTTTAAGCGATTGGCCATGGCAATAGGCAAGTGGAGAGGGAGGGGCTGTTTAGCCAGGGTTACTAACTGTAATTGACAGAGACAGGATCAGGATGAGATGATCCAGCATAATTGTATCATTTGAGAAGGTAAAGTTAAAGATGTACCATGCACTCATAATCATGTTAATCACACCACTCAATGACTCATCATATAGTATTCAGTCTTAGACTAAAGTTATAACAATAATATATCAAGTCAAATGCCATTTTATTATTGAAAACAAATTGAGTGAAATGATGCTCATTTTGAAACCAAATACACTGAATAAAGATTAACTTCAAATGAAACTGGCAATCTAAGTTTGCATAGGCCAGCTTTGTATCTATAACAAACTCTCAGGAGTAGGATTTGACTGTGGCAGAATTTGAAATCGGGACCTTCTTATCTAGAGGCCAATGTCTTATAAGTTAAGTGTCTTACAACTAAAGCACCAAGACACCCTCCTCTAAGTAATAATAAATGATCAAATCTATGTCATGTAGTATGTCTGTATCATTATTATAATTATAAATGTAACTTGTAAGTTTGTATTTATATTATAATATATTATATTATAATATATTATATTATATTATATTATATTAAAAGACTAAATAATAAGATATATTATTAGCAGAGAAAAGACACCAAATATACAAAGAAATATTGAAGTAATTGGAAAATAATCTAGAAAAAGTTTAAAAAAATATAGCTAATTTGGACATATTACAAATGATGGAAAATGATGTAAGATGGAAACAAAAGAATAGGAATAGCAAAATGCAATTTTAACATGAAAAATATACTCAAATCAAAGCAAATAACACCAGAACTAAAATACTAAAAGTACATATTGTAAAATGCTATATAAATATTTACTTAACATTTCTATATGGTACAGAAACATCGACATTAAATAAGAAAACAGAGCAAAAAATTTAAGCCTTTGAAATATGGATCTGTAGAAAAAAAAGACAAACAAGGAAGTTCTAAATCAGCTGAAAGTGAAAAAAAAAAAAATTACTTACAAGTAACTTGATTTTAAAAAAAAAACAGCTCTGCTATAATATTAAATTTAAAATGTCAAAATTAAATAAATAATAATTATCTAGTTAAACTTAAAGAAGAAAACATTTTAAACATTACTGATTAAGAAAACAATGAATTAAAGGAATGAATATCATATCATCATCATCAAGTACAGGGCCTACTGGTGTAGGTGATCATGTCTCTCCACAACTTTTGATCTCAACAGTTATTTATCATTTCTGTTGTTGACCTTCTGCCAAGCCATTCTCTTAAGCTGTCTGGTATTTTCTCTCTTTGCTTCCCTCTATCTCTTCGTCCCTCAATTTTTCCAGAAAATGATAATGAATATCATATATCATTATAATATATATATATATATAACTTTTTTTAAAATCTAAGGTATGCTGATGATACAGTCTTAAAAAGTACGAGACTTGAACCAGCGTCTTAGCACGCGAGTATATACCCATATGTGCTCGGCCGCCTATCCAGAAATGTTCGGATATTTCTGTATAGTGTAGCCTCGAGCATCGAAACTCAGATGCGAAGCGACATTCCTCACCAGATTCCTATTCAGATGATACAGTCTTAATCGTTAAGAGTGAAAATGGGTTACAAGAAATGTTAGTATAATAGTGAAAGAAAGCAAAAATAAAGGACTCAGCCTTAATAGCAAAAAGACAGAAGTAATGGTAACAACAAAGAAAAAAACATCGCCTCGGTGCAAAATAAAGACAAGTGGAACAATATTAAAACAGGTAAATGAATTTAAATATCTGGGAACAATGTTAACCTCAGATGGTAGATGTACAACAGAGGTGAGATGCAGAATGGCTCAGGTAAACCCAAAAGCAGCTTTCCAAAAAATGAGGAAGATACTGTGCAATCCATTTTTGACAAAAAAAACAAGAAAAAGAGTTCTTAAATGTTATGTAGAGCCAGTCTTAACATATCAATGTGAATCATGGACAATAGGACAACATACAAGGAAATCACTGGAGCTGTAGAAATGTGGTTCTACAGAAGAATATTGAGAATACCATGGACAGCTAAGAAGAGTAATAAAAACGTTTTGAAAGAGGCCAAAGCAGAAAGAGAGCTAATTTCCAATATTAAGAAGAAACAATAATCATTTTTTGGCCATGTAATGAGAAAAAGAAAAGAACAGCTGAAATATAATAACTGGGAAAATTGAGGGACAAAAAGACAGAGGAAAGCAAAGAGAAAAGATACCAGACAGCTTAAGAAAATGGCTTTGCAGAAAGCCAACAACCAAGATGATAAATAACTGTCGAGATCGAAAGTTGTGGAGTGACATGCCAGCAGGCCCGGTACTTGATGATGATATATATATCTATCTATCTATCGTCCTTTCGAGCCAAAGACGGAACATAGGGCAGAACCACAATCTCAAAAAACAGAAACCCTGCGTGCCAAAATCTCACATATTGCAGAGATCACTGCTTCCAAAACTTATGGCTCTGTTTCCATAACAATACTTTTTTCAATGACAGCTTGTCAAGCCATCGATCAACCTCCATAGTCACCTCTTACGACATACCTGGAAGGTTACAGTGTCACTATTCTTTACTTCCCTCATAATGAGGCCCCGGTAACACACAGGAGGATGATGAGATATATATAACAATATAAAAATGCGTATATATATATATATATATATATATATATATATATATAATATTATAATATATTATTAATTTCTACATAACTGTTGTCAACTCCTTAATCAGATAACATTTAATCAGTTATAACTTTCTTTTTCTTAGGTAAGCCTACAACTAACTAACCATAAACTTTTTTTTTAAATTAAATTAAATAAATGTGCAAAAACTATAAATAGATGATAATCCAAGTTTAGTTTAGTATGTCTGGTCAGTGCGAGGAGATCAGTAAATCTGTTTAGATCACTGACAGTACTGACACCCGTGGCGTTTAACAGAGAAGGGACACTTAAACTTAACTACTATAAAATATAAAATAATAAAAGATCTTTACCATTTTCTTATTTATTTCAAACAATAAACATTTTGAGTTGGAATTATTTGAGTATAAAATAAATAGTTTGAAGTGGAAACTTTTGTTACAATATCATATGCTGGTGTTTTTTCATAATGAATAAGACTGAATTTTAGTAAACTTAAGCGTTTACTCTTACTTTACTAAAATGTAATAAATTCAATAAATAATTATTGTATTTAGTATTGATATTGTATTGAGTGGAGTGTATTGTTTTGTATTGTTGTTTACTAAAATTATTTACAAATTCGAACTCACGAGCTGACAATGCATCCAGCCGTCCATTTGCAGGAACACATGATATACCTGACGGTGGAGCACTAGTAAACATTTCAAGTTCTTTCTTCATTCTATTTTTGCTTACTTCATTCATTTTCGTAACACGGAACTGATATTCACTCACTAGTATCTAGCAGTTACGTTCAGAATTCTGAATTTGCAAACATGCGCGCTTATAATCTCTTTCCGGTCGGGTGTAAAAATGTTTTTATAAACCAAAGAGCTCACCGGCATCGCTACAATCCGTCCGTTATAAAACATTTTCTTAAAAGTACAGTCAGTTAAATGCGCCGGGCATTTAGGTTTTAGGTCCACATATTGAAATCATAAGCTGATGGTAGAACGTCGTACATAATATGATTATGTAGCTGAGCCGCAGCGTTGCCATATGTCATTCTATGTTAACATCCTCTGCAAGGTCTCATTCCATGTGGACCATTTCATTGGACTTGCTGCACCTATTGTGCTGACAGCGCACGTTTGTTCTCCTCAACGTATCTGATCTCCCGGAGTACCATGTGCATGTGCCTAAGTTGTCTATTTGATGCTTTTGACCACCAATGAATGTCTCCGTGACCAAATCCAGGCATGTTGGTATGCGTGTAGTCCATCACTTTTTTCAGTTGGAGACTTTCTCGTGCTTTGTTTTCTGCTGCACACGCCTGCCATTTCTGACATATCTTCATTGTGGGTTCCACTGTCCGGACTGCTTCGTCTGATGAGCTTTGTATCATAACTCTGGCCTTTTCGGTTTTATATTCTTCTAGCTTTGACTTGAACGGGATGATCAGTTTAGATTTGTTGCAGTACAACGCAACATCCGTCAGTCCCGGTGGTACTCCAGCCATTTTCGCGTGTATTTGCTAATCTTTTCTCCATCGCTTCCACCGTACTGGAGCTGATTTCGTTTATCAGAAAAGACCATAGCAGTTTAGGTATCAACATAAAATGGAGGTACCAGAGTTTGAACTTTCCTAAAAGTCTGTTCCGGTCGATGATCTGTAGCTCTTGGTCTGCCAACTCTCTAGACGGTCTTCCTGTCCTTCAATGAGACACATTCTGTCTAGACTCTTTATTGGCTCCTCTCGGACGGTTGGGATCCTTTGGTTCGATACACTGAATATGATTTCCTTGGTCTCCCTTCGTCTAATGCAGATGCCCCGTTACTTCCTCGGTGTTATATATATAATAATAATAATATTACTGCAGGTCAGTGGATCAATGTGAATCACTAGGCCTGATTTGTTCATTCTGAATGTGTTTGTCAAATATTGGTAGATTCAGCCACGAGAGAAGCTGTTCGACAAAAAACAAAACCTCAACAACAAAAAATGTCACAATAGCCTCCACTAAACCGTCTGACAGGACGAAAATGGTCATGTATGTGCGCGCGTGCGCACGCGCGTGTGAGTGAGTGTGTGATATTGCCTCTAACCTCTTTATTCGACTCTGTACGTAGGTACAGGTACAGTATTTGGTGAGGAAATGTCACTCGCAAAAAATTCATATCGAGATACAGTAAGGACTAGAAATAGTTGGAAGTCTGGAACATATATTTAATAGTCCACTACAACCGTTCTTATCTATCACAGTCAATGATAGTCAGTCCATTGCCTGCTTTTTCCCTCACACCCAGGAAAGAAAACACACTCAAGTGTCTTCAACTTAGTTGCATTTATTTTAACATGTTTTGTTGGATTAATTCTACACAAAGATGTAATGTTGATATTATTGACTGCTCAAACAATTTTGCTCCGAACATCTGCTGCAGACCTTCCCAGAGCAGAACAGTGTGAGTGAAAGAAGTAGCAAATGAGCGCATTGACTTTTCTTCCAAGAAAATCTTGATGGAGATGTTAGGAACTCTGATTTACAGCTGCCATTTGCAGCATCATTAACATACAAGACGAGGAAGAAGTGCCACGTATTTTCAATATAGCCGGCCATGCTTAAATCAAATGTTCTAATTGTGTACTTTTAAAGATGACGCAAAACATTTTTTTGTCTTTCCTTTCTTTTTTATTTACGCCCGTCAACGTCAAGGGAACCGTTATAGCTTTTGCTCTTTGGTTGACTTCTCCGGCTGTGCCATTTTCACTTTGTTCTAGTATTCCGTCTCTCTATTTTTTTTTCAAGAACTCCATTTTAAAAATATTGTTTTTGTTTTTGTGACGTTTGTTGATAGATGTGTCGATTGTGTTTAGCTTGTTCTGTGACGTGGCCGAGCCATTTGATTTATTGTTTCTTCATATATTCTTTTGCAGGGGTAATCATTAACTACCAGTCTTCATTTGCTTCATATTTTATTGATGCAAACATCAAGCGTCTGATACATTTCATTTCGGTGGTATCGATTGCGTTGATTACTACACACACACACGCACACGCACGCACGCGCGCGCGCGCGCACGCACACACACACACACACAGAGAAAGAGAGAGAGAGAGAGAGAGTTCGCTAAAACAAATATTGGCCTAATTGAAACTGAGTAACACAACTCCATTACAGTCACAGTATAGTTGTTGATTGCGTTCGCAAACTTGATGTTTCTAGCCAAGTCCCAAGAGACTGAATGTAGTGTGAACATCACTTTTTTCTATTGTTTTTACACTGCACTTGATCTGCAATGGACTTCAGATGTACTCTTATTTTTATTGTCGAGAGTTTTTAACGATTTGGCTAGATTTTGCCCGGGCAGCGGCCAATTTTTTGCCTACTCACTTCGATTTCCACCTGCCAAGGGTTAGGTAACGTGCGCAGAATACACACGAGACCTCTAGTTTTCTCCGTTTATCGAGAGGGCTAGATATCGGATCTCACTACACAGAGACCAGGGGAAGGTAATGCCACGGATTCGATTTTATTTTATTTTCTCCCTGTGGTGTGAATCGAACTCGAGACGTTCTTATCCAGAGGCCGACGTCTTACCTCTAGACCACAAAGCCCCCATAGCATAATAGTAATTAAATGTATCTATCTATCTATGTTTAGTTTAGCTCATTCGACATGTCATCCTCATAGCACATCGGACAAGCCCATGAGTGATCAGATCTATTCAGAAGAATATCCATCAACGTGTAGCTACTAACGACACTGATGTTTGTATTGGTTGATGTCTTCTTTACATTCATATATTTAGCGCTATCGTCTGTCATCTCCATACGTTACATGATATTTGTGAAACCTGTTCATAGCTACGGAGTAATTTCCTTTTCATTTTTTGGGTCCTGCGTCCCTGAGGGCATTCAGAATGTTGAAGCGGTCCACAGCCCTTCCGCACTCAACATCAGCCAAACTGGCAAGTCTGTCAGCGCGTTTACTATCTTTTGCACTCGCGTGCCCTGGCACGAATTTGAAGCAGACATTTGTTAGAATAGACCTCAGAGATTCTAACCACTGCATGTCGAACACAGCCAGTTGCGATCTTTCTGAGCATACTCATTGAGTCACTGAGGAAACACATGTGTATAAGATGTCTATGTGTTCTTTATAACCATTAGCGCATTGTACACTAACCTGTTCGTCTGTAATCGTGTTTTCAGATAGTACTAAGAAACGAGTTGGTACGGTAACATGTGATAGCTCATTTCGATACTGTTTGTAATTTTTTTTTTTTTACATGATATGCAACGGTACATGTAACGGTATGCAGATATGCTAAAACGATAACTCTACTGATAAAATGTCTCACCAAAAGCAAAGCTTGACTGATAACTAACGATGTTCAACCGTAGCTATAATTGATAAATGACATGATATATAATATATATCTATCTATCTATTGACCTTTCGAGCCGTAGCCGGCCCATAGAGCGTAGACCAAGATCATCATCAAGTACCGGGCCTACTGGCGTAGGTGATCATGTCTCTCCACAATTTTCGATCTCGGCAGCTATTTATCATTTCTGTTGTTGACCTTCTGCCAAGCCATTCTCTTAAGCTGTCTGTTATTCTTTCTCTTTGCTTCCCTCTATCTCTTCGTCCCTCAATTTTTCCAGTTGTTAAAATACATTCCAGTTTTTCTCTTCTCATTACATGGCCAAAAAATGATTATTGTTTCTTCCTAATATTGGAAATTAGTTCTCTTTTTGCTTTGACCTCTCTCAGAACTTTTTCATTACTCTTCTTAACTGTCCATGGTACTCTCAACATTCTTCTGTAAAACCACATTTCCACAGACTCCAGTGATTTTCTTGTCTGTTGTCCTATTGTCCATGATTTGCATCCATATGTTAAGACTAGCTCTATATAACATTTGAGAACTCTTTTTCTTGTTTATATTGTCAAAAATGGATTGCATAGTATCTTCCTCATTTTTGGAAAGCCGCTTTTGAGTTTACCTGAGCCATTCCGCATCTCACCTCTTTTGTACATCTTCCGTCTGAGGTTAACAAAGTTCCCAAATATTTAAATTCATTTACCTGTTTTAATATTGTTCCACTTGTCTTTATTTTGCACTGAGGTGATGTCTTTTTATTTGTTGTTACCATTAACTTTGTCTTTTTGCTATTAAGGTTGAGTCCTTTCTTTTTGCTTTTCTTCACTATAATGTCCAACATTTCTTGTAACTCATTTTCACTCTTAGCGATTAAGACTGTATCATCAGCATACCTTAGATTATTTATATTATGACCTCCAATTGTTATTCCAGACATGTCCCTTATGGATCTTAAAATAATCTCACTATAAATATTAAACAAATCTGGTGACAGCACACAACCTTGTCTAACACCCTGTTTTATTTGTTGTAACATTCCCAATTGGTTTCCAGTTCTTATGGCCGCTGTTTGTTGCCAGTACATGTTCTTTATAAACCAAGATACTCCTTCTTTTATCTGAATTTTTGTTCTAGCAGTTTTCAATTCTTTTAAAGATAGTTTATCAAATCTCGCCATTTGTCTCTGTTCTGTGCAAGCAGCTCTATCTCATTGAGGGTACCGATTCCTGATGCTCTTGCCTCTCTCATCAATGTTCTTCTCAGTGTCTCTCTGAGTCTTCCTCTTTTTCTCTTACCTGTTGTTTCCCACATGAGGGCTTGCTTTGCTATACGGTTATTATTTCTTCTCATCTTATGTCCAACATATGACCATCATCTTTTCTTTATTACTCAAGATATTTGTGGTTGATTGGCGATTTCTCTAATTTCCTCGTTTGTTTTGAATTCGTTCCACGCTAAACCAAGTATTTTCCTTAGACATTTATTTTCGAATGCGTTCAACTTTGTTTCTATATCTCTTGTTGTTTTCCAGCTCTCACATGCATACGTAAGGGTTGATAGGTATACTATATATATACGATATATAAAATAATCCGGATATTTTAAAGCATATGGGCATGGTGTAGCCAGAGAAGATTTGATTGTCAATCCTAGGCGTTGACAAAGAAGGACGCAAACAACAAATATGATAACACGAGACGGCCGTTTGAGCAATACACTTTTCTTTATTCACTTCCTTATGTACCTCGGGTGTCCAGGAAGATACACAATTCTGGTCCACGTCATTATGGCGGCTTCAATCGTTGGAGTGTTTCTTTGATGTTGTCTGTCCATCTTACTCTGGGTCTGTCTCTCGCCCTTTTCCGTTCTCTTTTAATATATTTGCACTTCATGGTAAGGAATCACACGACATTCTTTCTACATGGGCAAACCAGTTTATTTGTTGTTTGTGCCTGTAGCTTAGGATTGGTTCACTGCCTACTTTTTCTCTTATATTATCATTTCTGTTTCTGACTTTTCTGGTCACTCCAAGTGCTTTTCTCAAATATCACATCTCTGAGTAATGCACTGCATTCTAGTATTTGACAAATAATGTGTTGCTAATATTGATGTTAATCAAATAATAGGTCAATTTTTTTTTTATGAAACAGCACCAGAGGTATCAATATAAAGTGGAATACGTGATATTTGTACTGTGACATTTTTATTTGTTTAACTTTAAAACTGCATATTATTAAACACGTTTTCATATTGTCATTTACTCTGTTTCTATTGCACACTTAATTAATTTTAAAATATTATAATTTCCCCTAAAAACTTTTTTCCCCTTAATATCGTTATAAATTATTGAAACTATTAACTATCTGTTATGTAAAATACAGCTACGTCTGTAGTTTGTTTGGAGGATTGTTTTGGTTAAGAGGTGGAGTTTTAATGTATATTATTAAGGTTTTTTTTAAACACCCCCCACCCCCCCACCCAAAAAAAAAAAAAAAAAAACAGAAAAAAAAACTTCCACTAACCCCTGAGTGTTGGGATTTGTTTCCATTGCAGTAGACTTTTTCTTTTCGATTTCGTGAGTTATATAATCTCTTATAATGGGAAACAATATATGACATTAGACTAATAACAAAGGAATTTATTAGTATCCATCAGTTGAATGATTCTTTGATCATTAGTAGCCATCAGCTGGATGATTATTTGATCATTAGTAGCCATCAGCTGGATGATTCTTTGATCATTAGTAGCCATCAGTTGGATGATTCTTTGATCATTAGTAGCCATCAGCTGGATAATTCTTTGATCATTAGTAGCCATCAGCTGGATGATTCTTTGATCATTAGTAGCCATCAGCTGGATGATTCTTTGATCATTAGTAGCCATCAGCTGGATGATTCTTTGATCATTAGTAGCCATCAGCTGGATGATTCTTTGATCATTAGTAGCCATCAGCTGGATGATTCTTTGATCATTAGTAGCCATCAGCTGGATGATTCTTTGATCATTAGTAGCCATCAGTTGGATGATTCTTTGATCATTAGTAGCCATCAGTTGGATGATTCTTTGATCATTAGTAGCCATCAGCCGGATGATTCTTTGCACATTAGTAGCCATCAGCCGGATGATTCTTTGATCATTAGTAGTCATCAGCCGGATGATTCTTTGATCATTAGTAGCCATCAGCTGGATGATTTTTTGATCCTTAGCAGCAATCAGTTAGACGATTCTTTGATCATTAGTAGCCATCAGTTGAATAATTCTTTGATCATTAGTAGCCATCAGCTGGATGATTCTTTGATCATTAGTAGCCATCAGCTGGATGATTCTTTGATCATTAGTAGCCATCAGCTGGATGATTCTTTGATCATTAGTAGCCATCAGCTGGATGATTCTTTGATCATTAATAGCCATCAGCTGGATGATTCTTTGATCATTAGTAGCCATCAGTTGGATGATTCTTTGATCATTAGTAGCCATCAGTTGGATGATTCTTTGATCATTAGTAGCCATCAGCCGAATGATTCTTTGATCAATAGTAGCCATCAGCCGGATGATTCTTTGATCATTAGTAGCTATCAGCCGGATGATTCTTTGATCATTAGTAGCCATCAGCTGGATGATTCTTTGATCATTAGCAGCAATCAGTTGGATGATTCTTTGATCATTAGTAGCCATCAGTTGAATAATTCTTTGATCATTAGTAGCCATCAGCTGGATGATTCTTTGATCATTAGTAGCCATCATTTGGATAATTCTTTGATCATTAGTAGCCATCAGTTGGATAATTATTTGATCATCAGTAGCCATCAGCTTCCGTTTCCACGATGGCGGAACTAAGTCACGTTCTCTCGATCGCTGCAGAAATTGCTTTGGAGTCTGATCAATTTCGGCTTTCCGTTGCAATTTTCTGCATTCAAGTCGAAATGATGTTCTACTTATCATATCTACGCCAATAGAATTGGCGTTGCGCACGGCAATACTCCGTTTTGACAAATCAAGTGTTGTGAATGCGACCTTCCACCGTCTAGTGTTGATCTGCGTTTTACGTCACAATGAGTGCTGTTCAATGACCGTTGATGGTGTTTGCCGCAAGTTATTTACAATTTCTAACGCATTAATGTGGTGGGCTCCGTCAAGTCAGCCGAAGTTTTATCTCGTTGGGGAATTTGCACCATGTTTCGTTCGTTGTAGACTGCATTCACTAGAGTAATCAGGAATCCATGGGCGCAGCCATTTTGTGCGTGGTACGTCATCGTAATGGCTCATCGTGTGTCCCAAGACCGACCATGCGCTAATCTTGCGATCTGTTGTTTCGTGTGCAACGGGGATAATCTGACGACGAACTGTGTTTTGTATGTTCGGAGTTGGAGTCAAACACGATGTCCTAACATCATCAAGCGCTATACATTTAACTACTATGACGATCATCATTTTCAGGAGGACGTGAACTTCAGGGCAATATGGTGGATAGGCAGCAGGAACCATTGAAGGCTATGTCTGAAAAGTGTTCCTTGTTGCAGTTTCCTCATATTCCAAGTCCGGCTTGTTGCAGGAGCGACTGAGTTAAGTGCTCTGTGCACACCGTGAGCTGTGTGTTTCATCCGTTTTGATCATGTTCCGATATTCCAATTGTTTACGATGAATGCTAATATCGTATGACAGGGAACAGTTGGCCGTGTTCACTTTCTATGCGGTTTCGCCTTATGTCTTTTGGCGTGTGCCGAGACTGCTACGGTGGGGACTACAACTACCGTTCTTTGTTTGGGAGATGAGTTAGTAATTCGGATGATTCCACTGGCACGGGCGGTTGAGCAATTATGGATTTTAATTCGTTTGCAGTGATACCGGGGCCTTCCATAACCAAATAACAATAACAAACAACAGGTCAGTGAAGTGTAATAAATAATATAATAGGTCACTGTGAAAATAAAAGAGTTAGTTGGGCTATACACAAGAGAAGAAGGGTAACAATAAACGTTTAATGAAAAGGTACGATTGTAGAGTGTCAAAGGACGACATCATCATCAAGTACCACGCCTCCTGGCGTAGGTGATCGTGTCTCTCCAAAACTTTCAATCTCGACAGTTATTTATCATTTCTGTTGTTGACCTTCTGCCAAGCCATTCCCCTCAGCTGTCTGGTTTCTCTTTGCTTCCCTCTATCTCTTCATCCCTCAACTTTCCCAGTTGTCACAATATATTTCAGCTGTTCCCTTCTCATAATATGACCCCAACAAATTATGATTCTTTATTCCTAATATTGGAAATGAGCTCTATTTTTGCTTTGCGTTTCTTTCAGAACGTTTTCATTACTCTTCTTAGCTGTCCATGGTTTTCTCAGAATTTGTTTTCTGTAAAACCACATTTCTACAGCCGGCAGTGATTTTCTTGTCTGTTATTCTTTGTCCATGATTCATATCCATATGTTAAGACTGGCTCTACATAACATTTAAGAACTCTTTTACTTGTTTCTGTTGTCAAAAATGGATAACACAGTATCTTCCTCATTTTTTGGAAAGCTGTTTTTGCCTGAGCCATTCTGCAACTCATCTCTGTTGTACGAGGTTAAAATAAAAAGGACGACACAAAATACATTTTAACTTTGCGGGTTCAAACATTTTCTACAGGAACGGAAAAACTTATACATTTTAAAATAAATACGGAAACTTTGGGTGTGACGTTGGATTGTGCCTTGTATCGTCACTTACACCAAAAGCCGTACCTTGATCTATCTACTGCCTCACCCTTGTATGACTATTGGACTATTGTCAGCATTACTGCAGTCTAACCTAATGTAACTCACCAATTTATCAAAATAGTCGGTGGGTGAAGAGTTAAATAAACTATTGATTTATTTGCAGGTCATCATCATTGCACTCCGAACATGTCCATAGGTGCTCAGATTCTCTCCTCAGCAATTCCGAAGTGTCCAGCAACTGACGACTCTAGATATGTGTTGGTTGATAAGTCTTCTTACACGCCCACTAAGTTTCTCGTTTCTGTCTGTGCCCATCTTAACTCCCATCCCTTTCATCCGAAGGAGTGATGTGGACCAATGGTTGTCGAAGTCCTATGCCCTTTCCACATCTCGGAGGACATTGTTGATGTCCGCTCGATCCATCTGTTGACCGTCTTCAACGACAGCGCAGTTAGCCAACCTGTCCGCTCTATCATTGCTCCGCACTTCCGCGTGTTCAGGGACCTAGGTAAAGGTTACCCTGCGTTTGTTTGATTGCTGCAATGACTCTACCCACTGATAATAAACTAATTATTAATAACTCTTTGTCTCGGGTCACAGGCATAATCTCTTAACACGAAAAAGTATAGACCGCGATAAAACATAGAATCATAAAATATCTGAAGATAACTGCACCCAAATTCATTCCTCTATTAATCTCACTGATAACACACAGACTATTCATATATATTTGATACTGTTTAAAAGATGTCACTCCACTTTTCAATTATTTCTTAACAGCAGTCCTTTGTATATTTAGCTGATGTTGTTGCTAAAAAGCAAACAACCATATCACGTGATTTTGTTGTTGAAAATAATTGGTTATTAATTCATAATTTTTCTTATTTATTTCCTAATTGTTTGTGTTGATTTAAGTGCTACATACAAGCAAGCAAATTAAAGTGTCCACGACTAAAGCATTTACTAGAAATAGTTCACAAGACTTCTTACGGGAAATAATTTTACTTTTCTGATTTCATCGGATTAGCAGACAGTTAGCTGCAATGGATATATAAATACTAATGTCTTTACAGAGTGTTAGCAGCAATGAACTCTTCACAGAAGCTTGTTTTTATTGTGATAGCCTTCACATCAATTGGTAAGTAATGCTTACGTGTTATATGTACCTGATAGTAGGCGCTGGATCAGCAAATCACCTGCGTTCATTATAGAGGGTGTAGGTCGCAATTGAATATATAAGTGTGTGTGTGTGTGTGCGTGCGTGCGTGCGTGTGTGCGTGTGTGTGTGTGTGTGTGTGTAAGTGACTGTCTTTTCGAATTTTCCTTTTTTTTAAATTTTCTTTTTTTTTTTTTTTAAATATTATTATTTTTTTAATGTGGTTATTATTGCAAATACCTAGGGAGCTCCGAAAAAACATCAAAAAGAAACAATCAACATTTTTCGGGCGCATCATGAGAAGAGGAACGTTGGAATACTTGGTTACAACTGGCGAAACAAAAAAAAAAAAAAAAAAAAAGGAAAGAGAGATCGCGGACGACAGAGAGAGAAAATACTGGATAGTTTAGTGTCATGACGTGAAAAATAGTCAACAATATAACTCAATCGATGCTTTGTAGATAGAAGATTGTGGAAGGACATGATCGCCTACGCCAACCGGTATGGCACATGATGATGATGACTGCAAATTCTTATAATTTGGAACACGATTTATTGCATGTGTAGACTAGATACACGGCCTTCACTCTTAGAGATAAAGATGGACGTGTAAGACATGAGGTGTTTTGACAAGAATTATACGCACTATAATCCAATTGGTAATTTCCTAGTTTGATCAGATATAGTATTTCAGTTTGGAAGAGTGATGTCCCCTAAAATATGTCTGCCAAAATACAGTGGTTCTACGCATTCTTGGCGTTGGGGTCATTACGCTGGCATGTGTCACTCACACTGGCGTTTGGGTCAGCGTGGCGTTCGGGTCAGCGTCTGCGTCCAAATCGAGATGTTAATTAATAATTGGCTGAACCCCTATCCTTTCTTATGCTTTTTCTTACTTATTATCCGCCTATATATATAGGCTAGTTTGTCTAATATTTAAAAACCAGCTAAGCAGTTCTGAGTTTGACAATCTTCCAACATTTGGCAGTAAATTACGGCGATTGGTAATCAACCGCACAATTCCCTGCGATCAGAAGATCATAATTAGGCCGAGTGGCGTCGTTTTTGTCACGCGTTATAATATATTTATAAATATTTAACACTAAAGCTAAACCTAACCCCTGGACCCAACGCCCAATCAACAGATACTCCGAAATGATTACATGCCAGCGTAATGACCCCAACGCCAAGAATGCGTAGAACCACTGTATTTTGGCAGACATATTTTAGGGGACATCACTCTTCCAAACTGAAATAACATCTGATCAAACTAGGAAATTACCATCCAGGTAATCAGGTTTCTGTCATTTTTGTTTAAGGATTGCATTCTTTAGTCTCTTATTCTTCTTTCCTTTCTCATCTGCCTTACAGCGTCGAGGGGAGATATAATTTGCGGTCTTTTGCTCTTCTGTTCACCTCTGCTGCAGTTATGTTTCTTAGTGCTTCTAATATTCCATCGATCCATCTTTTTCGTTGTCGACCCTTGGGTCTGGTGTTCTCACAACGTTTGCTGAAGGCTCGTCTTTGGTTTCTGACTGTATCAAATTCTGCAGTGCAGCAGTTGAATTTTGCTATGGGATCTACTTTTAGAATGTTGATGATACAACTTTTAGGATTCACAAGAATTATCTACTCGATCTTTGCATGCATTTTTCTTCTTCATATGTGATATATTGATTTCAAGCAAATTGAATTGTTTAGTTTCAAATAAGTTGATTTGATGATTTCAGTAATATTGAAATAAAAATTGGCAATGTAACCAAAGACCTCATCTACAATTAAGAAAAGAAGATGGAGATATGTCCGGCATGTGCTGAGAAGAAACAATAAGAGAGTTCCAAAACAGACTTTTCTATGGGAAACAACAGGGTACAGAAAAAAGGACGACATAAAGAGACACTAAAAATAACACAAGAGAAGCAAAGTTGGCAGGCATAAACTCATTGGATAAGATCGAACATCTCGCCCAGTATAGAGATGGGTGGGAAAAACACTACAGGCCCTATACGACGTCTAACAGCGCGGGAAGGATAGAGTCAACTTGTTATTTTTCATGTATATATATATATATATATATATATATATATATATATATATATATATATATATATATATATATATAAAAAATTAATTTGGTCCTTATCTGTTATTTCCTATTAATAGCCTGAACAGAGTTGCTTTCAGGGCTTAGCTGTGGCTTGGGGTAGGGGGAATTTTAGAAAACACCCCCACTCTAATGGAAAATATTTTAAAAATCCGGTAGTATACCAGTTCTCCCAAATTATTTCTGCTCTGAGTAATGTCCCCTTGCACGTGATTCGGTCGCTCTCGAATCTGCAATTAGAAGACCCTTGGGTTAGGTTTAGGGGTTGGAATAGTCTACAACTAAACTTAACCTTAAATCACCTTGATGACAAAGCTAGTATTTAATGCACAAAAACTAGAAACAATTAATAATTTACGTATTTCCGGTCAGTGAAGGGAGACCACCCGTTTAGTCGGTTTAGCAGAAATAGTTTGGAACACTAAACTCGTAAATTAAAAAAAAAAATCCCATCCAACTAGGAGTGGAGATAGTTCACAGATCGCTGCATGATGATTTCTATTGAAGGATATTTTTAAAGACTTTAAATTGTCTTTCCTTTAAATGTTTTCCTCACCTACCCCTGATTAGAAAAATCCCCCCCCCCCCTTTTTTCGCACTATTTTTTCTAAAAGAAACACTACTATATAGGTGACATGATTACTCATTGACAGTTTGTCTTATCTCTCTCTCTCTCTCTCTCTCTCTCTCTCTCTCTCTCTCTCTCTATCTGCGATCAGGAATAAATCAGAGTAGGATTCCAGACTCTCACATGAAGTCAGCTGTCAGGTTAAGTGTGTTGATCGCCCCCACAGACAGAACATCACATTTAGAGTCTGCCAGATCCACTCTTTTTGAACACCCGTTAAAAACGTTGCACTATGTTCTGCGCCAGTGGCCCAGAGCATCCGATTTCAGCCAGCATTTTATTCAGGTTTGCTTTCCTTAGCCTTTGATTGTCCCCAATCTTCCTGCAAGGCAGCAGATTGCCTTTTCTGTAGGGGGATTCTGCCCTTAGATGGTCGGCCCTCCCAGGTTTACGAGCACCATCTGCCCGAGTCACTAGAGGTGACTAACACATACATGCATACACAAAGATATGAGATGTGAATAACACAGACATGTACACAGCGATATGAGACATGACTAACACCTACACACATCAAGATATATGACACATGACTACCATAGACATGCACATAAAGATATGAGATATGACTGACATAGACATGCACACACAAAGATATGACACATACCTAACATAGACATACACACAAAGATATAAGATATGACTAACATAGGCATGCACACACAAAGATATGAGATGTGACTAACATAGCCATGCACACACAAGGATATGAGATGTGACAAACACAGACATGCACACACAAATATATGAGATATGACTAACATAAACATGCACACCAAGATATGAGATATCTCTAACCCAGACATGCACACACGAAGATATGACCCATGACTAACACAGATACACTCTTAGATATGAGATATTACTAAACTCAGACGCACATAAAGATATGAGACATGAATAACACGGACACACCAAGATATGAGATAAGACTAACATGACACACACCAAGATATGAGCCATGGCTAGCACACGCACACACACAAGCTAAGATTTGAGCAACGTCTAGCACAAAAACACACCAAGATATGAGCCATGACTAGCACAGAAATACATTAAGATATGAGCGATGACTTCACGGAAAAACACCAAGAAATGAACCAAGTCTAGCACATAAACACATTGAGGTATCCATATGCTTGGGTTTGTTGTAGTCTGCAGACTCTTCTTAACGTGGGGATCATCGACATACGAGACGCAGGCTTCGACTAACTGTTCACAGGTTTCGTTCAAACAATCTTATTTTAAAAGTAATTAATATGGTCTTTGGCGTCTTGCCAGACGGTAGCAAGCAATCATGATAAGTCAGTAATTTAGTAAAAATATTTGATTCAGGACACATAGTCCTCCTAACGTTCCATGTGCAGAGAATTAAAGATTGTGCTCTCCTTCTGCCGTGTCATAACGAGGACGGAACTGATATTTCTGTTTGCTCGATATCCCTGGGCCAAAAATATGGGGGTAATGCTTTTTGCCCAAACCGCACTACACCCCTCTCGGTTTCTCTTTGAAGCGTTCCGAAGGAGGGACAAGCTCCTTACATTTTAAAAGTGACCCGTGTCAAACTGTGTGTTTTCGTTTGCCATTTAATTTAAAAACAGCTCTTTATATAATTTCGTAGGCTTTTCTTAATTCATCTTTTTGAAGAGCTTCTCACAGACTCCAGTCTAGCCCCCGCCAGCAGATCACGTCTGCTTCTTCGCCATTGTTCGAGAATGGTGTTTGTATGCTACCACACAAAAGTTTACCCTCATGTACTCATTATGTTGAATTTTCCAGTGTAAAATCAATTATCAAGCAGCCCATTGAGTTATTAGTTGACATTTATCCCTGTCGGCTTTTACAAAATTTTGTAATTTAAATAATAAATTTAGGCTGAAACAGAAAATAAAACAAGTTAAGTTAAGTAGTTACTGTTATTTAAGTTAAGTTTAAAATTAAAACTAAACTTGAGTAATGACTGTAATGAATAATCAAAATAATGACTCTGCTAGTGTTTATTCTATACTATATTACTATATTGAGAGTAGTTATTGAGTTATTTGATGGCATCATCATCATTGCACTCCGAACATAAACCACCTTTTAATTATTGAGAGTAGTGTTGCAGTAGTCAATACTGTGTAGAAGTGTTAGTGTAAGATAGACCTACCATAGACCTACCAGTAACACATTACTGTGAGTGTGTACTTGTACTGTACTGAACGTACTTAAGTATGTATTATATTATGGTAAAGTCATAGTTTAGCGTCTATCTGCTAAACGAGTGATCACCCCTGATTGATAGCACATATTTGAATGTAATGGTTCAACTACTAATTACTTCAAGTTTTTGTGCTTTAAATTTTACTTTTTTTTTCAACAAATTTTAGTAGGTTTATGACTTTAAGGTATTTCTCCAGCCGTCTTCAAATGACCGAATAAAGTGCAAGAGGACGTTACTCCAAACAGAAAGACGCAAACCTGTAGGACTTTATCATGCATAATAACATAATTGTCATTGCTTGTTAGTTTGGTAAAAGGTAAAGTTTAGTCATGTAAATTATTTCAGATCAAAAGAGTAGTATCACCTTGAGCAAACATTGCACTTCATTCTGTGGTTCTCAATCTGTCATTAGAAGACGGTGAAGAGCCCTAATTCTAGAGAAAAGAGAAACAACATGACAGTAGTCCTAACAAAAAAAACAATGAAAAGGCACAAGTGCTTTTGAGTGGATTTGATTGTCAGATAACTCTTCTAAAATTAAGGCTATTTCAATCTGGGAATCACACTGGAACATGCAAAGTTACATCAACTAAATTTCCACACTTTATTAATATAAAGAAACAAAATATAATAGTTCCCGGAATTGAGAAGCTGGTAAAGTCCTAGTTTAGTTGGTAAATTATTTAATTAAGCAAAATGAATGATCTCCCCTTAGTTGGCATCACAACAAAACATGAGTAGTTTTCAACTACTACAAAATAATTTTAGTATTTAGAGTTAGGTTAGTTTTATCATAAAACTAACCCGACACCCAACAATTAGGGTCCGAATCCGAATAAAGTGCACAAAGTTATACATTACATGGGGATGTTACTCTTGCAAACTTTCATATACCGGACTTAATTAGAATGTTACAGAGATGCGATCTAATTTTTAACTTTTAACAGTATTTGAGAACCTCTGTAGCTTTGTTGTGATGGCAGCTAAGGGGAGATCACTCTTTTGCTAAAATAGTTTGTGGGACTATACTAGACATTTACCATCAATTTGAATTGACTTTGTCACAAATCGTCATTTGATTTATGCTTTTAAAAAATGTTTGCTTTTACAGAAATGTTACTTCTCATTTTACTCATTACTGCCTTTACACTTTACTTTACTCACTGAGTGAGTGCTAGGTGTTACTGTTACTTTGTTTTATTGTCGGTGAGTGTTAGACTGTTGCTGAGTTACTCTGGTTACTGAGAGTGAGTGATGAATGTTGCTACACTTAACTTACAATGTTAAGCTTACTCACTGAAGTGTTTTAGTAAAGACAGTAAATCACTAGTACTGTAAAGTGTTACTGTTATTGTTAGTAGTGAGGCTGGCTCACATATACACATGTACTAAAATTGTAAAATTAGAAATAAAGCTTAGTTTGCTTTTATGTTTTATTAAGTTTTACTTTTAACTGTCCGTTTTAACTCAATTTTGCTGTGTAAGTGAAATGTGACTTAAACTACTATGAACACTGAACAGTATAAATTAGAATAGATATTTCCTGGTTTCTGTCTAACTTTATAACACTTATGCCATACATACTACACTTACATGTATTATATTATTTATACATTGTATATGTAGAGAATTTAAATTATTTCAATTAATCAACCCACTTGATGAGGGATGCTAGAGTTATGGTAGGCCCCAGTATCACTGCAAATGAATTAAAATCCATAATTGTTCATTCGCCCGTGCCAGTGGAATTATTCAAATTAATATCTCATCTCCCAAACAAAGAAAGGTAGCTGCAGTTCTCATCCGAGCAGTCTCAGCACATGCCAAAAGACATAAGGCAAAACCACATGCACAGAAAGTGAACACAGCCATCTTTTCCCCGTCATACAATATCATCATTCACCGTAAGCAATCGGAATATTGAAACACGATCAAAACGGATGAAACGCAAATCTGATGGTGTGCAGAGAGCACTTAACTCAGTAGTTCCGGCAGCAAGCCAGACTTGTAATATGAGGAAACTGCAATAAGGAACACATTTCAGACACAGTCTTTAACAGTTCCTGCTGTCTATCCGCCATATTGACCAGAAGTTCATGTCCTAAAAATGTTGATTGTCATATAATATTGTCATGAAAAATATATAGTGCTTGATGATGTTAGCACATCGTTTTTGTCTCCAAATCCAAACATATGAAACAGTTAGTCACCAGATTATCCTCATCATACATCAAACAACTGACCGTAAGCCCAGATCTCCCCTGCAATGTGAATTTGTGAAATGATAAACCAGTTCATAATCTACCCTCGATCTCCAGTATCCCTCTTGAATCTAGACAACATCCCTCCTGACTAACATAAAACTCTGGAAGTCATACCGGGGCAGCAAACTCATGAACAAAACTCCATCAATTCACCCTTTATTATGAGCGTACAGCCAGTTTAGGGATATATTCAATCAGCCATCATCATGATGTAGCACACACAACAATTGATGCGCCCACAAATGCCCGATTACTCCAGTGAATGCAGACAACAACGCACAAAACACTGTAACGATGGTGCAAAGTCCATAAAGTGAAACCTTCAGTTGTCTTGACAGAACAGTCCATATTAATGAGTTATAACTTGTTAATAATTGGCGTCAAACAATTACAACGACGGCCATTGAACAGCACTAAATGTGTTGACATAACCCGCATATCAACTCCAAGATGGGAGAAGGTCGCATTTACAACACTTGATCTGCCAAAGAGGAATATTGCCACGTGCAGACTCAGCAGCACCGGCGCAAATCCGTTAAGTGGAACATCAGGTTTACTTTAACGCAGAAATCTGCATTGGACAGATGAAATTAATCAGTCCCAAAATGAACTCCATTCCACCATCTTGGAACTGGAAGTTTTAGAATGATAGATTGTTTGTATCTATAACTTTGCATGTCTAAGAAAATGTGTTATTTTTGCCTCATAAGGTTTAACGATGCTTGAGGCTTTAACCTTTAGTCAATATTCTGTACAAAACCTAAGACCTTAAGATGTATATATATATATATATATATATATATATACATACAACATGAATCTCCACTCACCCTCAATCTCCCAGTTGTGGCAAGATGTAGCTAGACCTTCTGGCACTGCCCTTGTTAGAAAAAACAATCATGCTCTCAGATAGTGTGGTAATGGCCATTACACTAGACGCAAGCTAAAATGAACATACTGAGCTGGTGGGGACTTGTAGAAGCACTGTGCACATGATGTGACACTCATGGAGAGGAGCCCACTGCAGAACCTTTCAGTTTTTTTCTATTTAAAAAATCTAATTTAGGTCTCAATATTGAGCACTTTGTGAGTAACAGAGATTTTCCTAGTGGTAAACTCTACTTGTCTCTACTACATAAACAGGGGGACTGGGTGGTTCAGAGGTAAGACACTGGCCTCTGGACAGGAAGGTCATGAGTTTTAATCACAACACAGATGATTGGATTTTTTTCACTTTGAATCCATAATTTTTTAATGGTTTTATCCTCACTTGGTCTCTAGGTAGTGAGATCTGATGTCTATCCCTCGTGAAATATAAGAAGCACTGAGTGCACACACACACACACACATGTTAAAGAACCATTGGCAGTTTAAAGAAAAAAAAAAGTAGGCTAAAGATGGCTGCTGATACCTGGTAAAAATTGTAAAGCAAATCCATCCATACTGAAGACGGATGTATCAGACCAAAAGGCACAACAAAAAGTTTGTTGCCAGCTACTTTATCTGAAATAAAATAAACACAATTCCTTTCATGCCTAAAGCCAGTTCCTACGTCTACAGATTGTATTTTCTGCCAAAAGTGAATAACTCGCAGCACCTGATTAGTAAAGAAGGAGAAAATTGACTCAGTTTTTGTACTTATGAGTTTATTATCTGACAATACTTTTCAACGCTGGTTGGAAATTACAATTTTTTTTACTTGATGTTCACTTCAGTTATATTATCCTTTTCCACTCTTATTTCTGTTCTCTGTAATTTATTGTACAGTTTTTGCAATTTTTGGGTTCATATGATTTGCAATTCTTCTTTGTCATGAAATATTAAATATAAGACAATTTTTTTAGCTTATTTTTTCCTCATTATGTATCACATAACCTGACAATTTTTAAAATTTGACTAATACAGTTTCAAAGAATCTAATGGTCTTTTGACAAAGGGGCTTTTGTTGAATGTCTATTATTAGTATAGTCTAGCAGAGCATTAATTAAAATAACTGTTTGCTGAAAACAGTTGTACAAGATATAAAACACATTGCTGAATATTTCACTATAAAAATTAAGAAGAATAAGAATTATTTGAATTATTGGATTGTAATAACCAATAATTTCCTGCCAGTAGACTTAACATTTTATTACGATTTTTTAAGGGAGAGAGTGAGGTAGTGAAGAGAGAGAGAAAGTATCAATGATTATATGCAGTATTCATTATTTTGTTTATGAAAAAATGTTTTACTGTCATTTGTATGATCTTTTTCCACAGCCTTGCCCTTGTTTGTGAAATCAGTGACTGCAATCTTGCCAATCATATGTAAGTACACCTTTTAATTTTGCAAAAAAAAATCTAGCTTCCAAATTGCAAAGAGTAGACCAAAAATGACTGCTGCCATAGGCAAAATTGATAGGAAAAAAATGTACCCAAAACATCCAAATTCTCAATGATAAAAAAAAATGAGAATACTTCTAAAGTCAGAGAATATCTGCCTGTATAGTGAGGGACACATGACGGCCAGTGTGAAAAATAGGAAAAATTGATGTTCATGCAAAATTCAGTCTCTCGGAACTTAGCTAGAAATACAAAGTTGGTGTATACAAACAGCAACAGTGTCCACTGATGCTCTCACAATAACAAGGCCAGTAGCTCATCATCTGACCAACACTGGCCTCAACTTCAAAGTCAGCCTCTATGGGACCAATTTGCATCAAAACAGGTTGTTTAACAGAGACAGGGATCAGTATGTTCTTCTTAGTGGTGGTATTTACTAATAAAGGATACCTAGTTCTGCAGTACCTGTAGGCAGGACAAGTTCAAGCTTCTCCAGTAAAAGCCAGAAATTCAAGAAAGTTTTTTAAACCACCATATACCATATAGCACATGGGGGAAACATCAGCTGGGCTAACCAAGTGTGTTTTTAAATTAAGCCCTTAACTTACAACTGACTCAGTAGGTCGGTAAGGGATAAATGTTTTATGCTCAGAGAAATCACAGAAAATGGAGATAGATAAACATAAAGTATCAACCATCAATATATGCAAAATACAAAATAAAGAAGTTGAACCCCAAGGGTAGACCATGAAAAAGATGGATCAACGAAATATTAGAAGCACTAGTGAATCTTAACAGCAGCAGAGGCGAACAGAAGAGCAAAAGACAGCAAATTTTTATCTCCCCTCAACGCTGAAAGGCAGATGATGAAGGAAAGAAGAAGAAGATATACCATCTTGGGCCCAAGAGAGTTTGTGCTCATTTGAAAATGTGGTTTTAAGACAAGACAAAACAGTGACAACTAAAATAAGATAAGAAAAATTAATTGAACAACTTAGAAAGGAAGACCTGGAGAGTTTAGTTATAGCAGGAAGAATAGAGGGCAAAAGATGCCAGAAACAGCAGATAAGACAAATTTTAGATGGAATGGTGGAGTGGTTTATTGCTCAAAAGTGCAGCCAGGAGGAGATAAATATGGTGATAACAAACAAACAATGGAATAATTGCTGTGGATTATGTGCTTAGAAAAGATCCAGAAACAGTCATAAATACTTCCATAGGGTGGACTCTGGAGAAAAGAACAAAGAGAGGCAGACCAAGTGCAGTGTGGCAGAGGACATTGGAAACATGATTGAATAGTGTGAACTAGACATGGGGCAGCATGGCAGAGGACATGGAAAGCATGATTGAATAGTGTGGACTAGACATGGGGCAGCATGGCAGTGGACATTGAAAACATTATTGAATAGTGTGAACTAGACATGGGGCAGCATGGCAGAGGAGGACATGGAAAGCATGATTGAATAGTGTGGACTAAACATGGGGCAGCATGGCAATGGACATTGAAAACATGATTGAATAGTGCGAACTAGACATGGGGCAGCATGGCAGAGGACATTGAAAACATGATTGAATAGCGTGGACTAGACATGGGACAGCATGGCTGAGGACATGATCTCAAAATATATTTAGTGTCACAAGAGCTTGTAAAAGACATGTGAAGTATATAGCATATTTTTTTTTTATTGAGAAGTGTAAAATAGATCTTATCTTTACATATGTGCCTTGAAGAATAGTGAAGAGCTGCAGTTTTCTGTCCTGAGCCAACAGTGTTGCACTGATAGTTGTCAGCCTGTGCATGTCACTGCTAATTTCTATAATATTGTCTAACCAAACTGACACTTGGTCTTCATCAAGTTGTTAAAGCCTAATCATCATCTGCTATAAACATGTAACAGTAACTAGTTAAGTTCTGTTCAAAAGAACTGTACTGATGCCCTATACATTCTTAACATATTTAAGTGAAGTAACTTTTGAATATGATAGATATATCAACTAAGTATACTGTGAGCAGATCATGGGGACGCCAGGACTAAACATCAATGGATATAATCAATAATCTAAGATATACTGATGATACTGTGCTAATGGCAGAAAATCCATAAGACTTACAACAATTAGTAAACAAAATAAACAATACAAGTAAAGAATATGGATTGGAAATACAATTTTAAAAGACTAAAATTATGTTTATTAGCAGAGAAAAGATACAAGATATACAAGGAGTTATTGAATTACATGGAAAGAACCTAAAAATAGTTCAAGAATATAGCTTTCTTGGACATATCATAATAAATTATGGAAAATGTAAGACAGAAATAAACAAAAGAATAGAAATGGCAAAAAAATAAATTTTAACAACTTGAAAAATATACTCACATCAAAACAAATAACATCAGAGCTAAAACTATGAATTACAAAATGCTTTATTTACTCAACCTTCCTGTATGGTGCAGAAACATGGACATAAAAAAAAAAATAAAACAGAGCAGAAAATTTAAGTCTTTGAAATGTGGATCAATTGGGGAGGGGGGGGTGGATTTGGTAGAAGGAAAAGAAAACAAACAAGGATGTTCTGAATCTGATGAAAATGAAGAAAAAAAAAACTACTTACTACAATTAGAAAAAGATAACTGAAAGTTTTAGACATGTCAAGAGACATAACACCCTTCTAAAAGTCATCTTGGAAGGGAAGCTACAAGACAGAGGAAGACCAAGACTAAAGTGGACTAATAACAATCAAAAGATGGACAAGTGAACCTATGGTATCGTCAACAAGTCAAGGGACCAAGTAAAATGGTGCTCCATTGTAGCCAACCTTCGATGTGAAGATAGCACCCAATTAATGAGATAACTCAGAAAAGCACAAGACAAAATAAATAAGGAAAAACTTTGGACAAAAATGTAATTGAAACAATATAAGATCCATCCAATGCTGTAAGACAAGACTTACAAATTACCTTGCCATAAATCTAAGTTTTGGGCAAGCTACTTAATCTCAGCAAAGGAGACAGTAACTACCTCTCTTGTCTATGTTCATCTTATTGTCTCAGGAGGTAGCCAATTTTTCTTTCTTTTCTATCGTTTTCAAATTGAGTGCTTCCTTTGTGATTCTCTGGTTATTACTTCTCTTCTCATGTCTGACATATGTGCCCACCTTTCTTTCCTGATTACTGATAATACTTTTGGTTATACAAGCCTTGAATTAATTCCATTGTATATGGAGTATTTTATTTGGACATTAAAATTATATAAAAGTTATGGTTAGTGTGTCACCTAACATTTTGATTAGTATAATATTTGCTGGAGCCGCGATAGCTCAGTGGTTAGTGAACTGGACTACAAAGGACAAGGGGTAGGGTTCGATCCCAACCGACGGCTTCCAGGTTCACCCAGCCTTAAATGGGTACCAAATTTTTTTCTGGGAAAGTAAAACAGCACGGGCGCAATACCTACCACATTACCCCAAAAATCATGTGCTGAAGGTCTGTAAAATATAGGGTCACTAACACCATATTTCCCTATACGCCACTTGGCGTGACAAGGGTACTTTACTTTTTTTTTTAATAATATTTGCTAAATTTAATAGCTTATTGTTTTGCATGATAAATTAATGGATGCAATTTGACTTACAGAACTGTTGCATGCAAGATCGGTATCATCTTACTTTCATTTAGAACTATTCCTATTTGTTTTATAGCTTTTTTTTCTCTAGGTCTGGAAATTAAGTATATTTTGTAAAACTAATAATTGAATGAATTTTAGGTTTGGTCTAAAAGTCCTAAAGTTAACTTGTTATGAATTAATGTTTTTATTTTCATGGTTAGAATCTTATAAACAGTCCAGTTAACTAATAGTGATACCAACATTTAGAACAAAATTGTATTTAAAACATACAGAAATATCTAACACTATTTTGGACAATGGATACAAGGAGACCATTTGGAGGACTTCGACTTTGCTGATGACATAGTTCTCATCAGCAGCCAGATAAAAACGATGCATGAAAACACAAATGAACTATCATCAATAGCCAGCAAAATTGGGTTTGAGATCAATCATGAAAAGACTAAAGTCATGAAAAGTTTAATTCCAACAGATGACAAAATATACATGGAAAACAAACCAGTAGAAGAGATCGATTACTTTACCTATTTTGGAAGTCACATTGATCGCGAAGGGGATACAAGCAAAGAAATTTGAATCAGCATAGCTAAGGCAGCAATGTCTTTCAGAAGCCTTGAAAAGTTGTGGAAATCAAAACTCATCAGCACAAACACAAAACTTAGACTATTCAAATCAAATGTACTATCAACCCTTACGTATGCGTGTGAAAGCTGGAAAACAACAAAGATATAGAAACAAAGTTGAACGCATTCGAAAATAAATGTCTAAGGAAAATACTTGGTATAGCGTGGAACAAATTCAAAACAAACGAGGAAATTAGAGAAATCGCTAATCAACCACTAATATCTTCAGTAATCAAGAAAAGACGATGGTCATATGTTGGACATGTGATGAGAAGAGATAATAACCGAATAGCAAAGCAAGCCCTAATATGGGAAACAACAGGTAAGAGGAAAAGAGGAAGACCCAGAGAGACACTGAGAAGAACATTGATGAGAGAGGCAAGAGCAGCAGGATTCGGCTCCCTCAATGAGATAGAGCTGCTTGCACAGAACAGAGACAAATGGCGAGATTTGATAAAATATCTTTAAAAGAATTGAAAACTGCCAGAACAAAAATTCAGATAAGAGAAGGAGTATCTTGGTCTGCGCCCTATGAGCCGGCTACGACTCGAAGGGTCAATAGATAGATAGATTTTGGACTGAATGCATTATTAGAAAGTACATTCTCCATTAGTGTTTATAGCAAGACCTGACTAGAAGTACATTTACTTTGTGTTTGATGTCTCCCTTGTAGCTGCTGAGACATTCAACTGTACCTTTGATCTTGACCTCTGTGGCTGGACTCAGGGAAAGAATAATGATTTTGATTGGGAAAGGAGCAGAGATAATGTTAATGATGCAGACACTGGCCCAGCCCATGACCACACTGGAGGTAGTAATTATGATTGTTCAGTTTTTCAAGTAATTGTTACCAATATGTTGTAGCTGCTATCTTCTTATATCTTTTTATGTAGTTTGGAAAGTCTCTGTATCAACATCACTTAAAAAAAAAGTAAAGGATGACATTTTATACAGTTTAGTTTAATCATCCTCATTGCACATTGGACATGTCCATAAGTGCTCAAATTTTTTCTACAGTATGTTCTTCAGTGTGTGAAGGCTGATGACTCCAGTTTGGTGTTGATTTGCTATGATGACATATATTAAAAAGAAAACAGAGCACACTGTTACACACACTGAAGAGGATTTCAGCTCAGATGCACATATTCCACCACACCAGTGAACACCACAAAAGGAGATATACACAGATATAAAATATAAGAAATATTAAATACTATGTGGAGCCGCATGTAAAGCTGCAGAAAAAAAAGATAATAAACATAAAATGATATTAAGCAGCTAAACTAACAGAAAGACTAGACAAACTACATTTTGGCCAAAGCCTTTATCAGGTATAACCAACAAACTGTACACTATCTATCTATTGACCTTTCGAGCCGTAGCCAGCCCATGACTTCCTTCATAATTATGCACCTATCTGAAAGGTCTAGGGTCTCCATTCTTGCAACGATGCTTGCATCATCCACAGTGGACAGTCTTCTCCTCCTTGGTTCACCTTGAATGCTGCTGTATCCCATTTGAAAGTGATTTTTCCAATGCTTCACCATGTCATACTCATACTTATAAATGGTAAGCATCTCATCATGAATTTGTTTTGCAGATTTGCCCTTCCAGTGCAGGAATTTGATTATGTACTATTTATCTATCTATTGACCTTTTGAGCCGTAGCCGGCCCATAGGGCGTAGACCCAGATACTCCTTCTCTGATCTAAATTTTTATTCTAGCAGTTTTCAATCCTTGTAAAGATCTTTTATCAAATCTCACCATTTGTTACTGTTCTGTGCAAGCAACTCATCTCATTGAGGGAGCTGATTCCTGCTGCTCTTGCCTCTCTCATCAATGTTCTTTTCATTGTCTCTCTGGGTCTTCCTCTTTTCCTCTTACCTGTTGTTTTCCACATGAAGGCTTGCTTTGCTATTCGGTTATTATCTCTTCTCATCACATGTCTAACATACACATAAATAACAAAATTAGGCATAGAAGTACGGCTAGTGACGGTGACAGATGAAAAGGAACAAAACTAAGTAGTGGCAGAATATAAAAGGAGATAAGCACAGATATAAAATATAAGTAAATAGTAAATACTATGTGGGGCCAATTGTGTAGCTGCAGAAAACAAAGATAATAAACATAAAATGGTAATGAGCAGCTAAACTAACAGAAAGACAAGACAACAAAAGTGGAGCTTCCAGTCTATAAACCTGTTTTCAATGATGGAGTTAACCATCCTGTTCACCTTCAGTGTAGTGGTTGCAAAAATACAAACATAACCGTAGCATCTTGAAGCCAGAAGTCCTAGTTAATCCTTGTGGAATATGGGAAATATGGTTTTAATATCAATAGTTTGAAATCTAAATGATCATCATCATCATGTGCCATACCGGTTGGTGTAGGTGATTATGTCCTTCCACAATCTTTTATCTACAGTGCATCGTATCAGTTCTGTTGTTGACTGTTTTCCATGCCATGACACCAAGCTATCCAGTATTTTCTCTCTTTGTCGTCTGCGATCTCTCTTTCCTTGTATTTTGCCAGTTGTAACCAAGTATTCCAACTTTCCTATTCTCATGATGTGCCTGAAAAATGTTGATTGTTTCTTTCTGATGTTTTTTAGGAGCTCCATTTTTGTGTTGGCCTCTTTGAGAATTTCCTCATTGATCTTTTTAGCTATCCAGGGAACTTTCAACATTCTTATGAGAAATTCCTTCTCTGTGGCCTCTAATCGTCTTTTCATTTGTTTGTGTACTGTCCTTGATTTGCTTCCATAGGTCAGAATTGGTTCTATGTAGCATTGATGAACTCTCTTTCTCATTACTATTGACATAGATTTGTTGCATACATTTTTCATTTTCTGAAATGCTATTTTGGCCTGAGCTATTTTGCTTTTTATTTCTGTGGTGCATCTTCCATGTGATGTTATTATTGTGCCCAAGTATTTGACTCTAAATGATCATGGGCACATTTATGTGTCTTATGTAAGTACCATGCCAGGCCACTTCACTTTCACAGAGAAATTCTCTGTTCTAGAGGCTGGGTGAGCCCTAAAGCTCTGTCAGTTAAAAAAAAAATTCTCCACTATTTAAAGTTCAACCTAAGTCCGCTTGTTTAGTAGATGAGTGCACTGACCACTTCAATACTGTGGTTTCCAGCATCACTGAATGGGAGTATAATTCTTTATGGCTTTGACAACATTAGTAGTTGTCTTTTTCTTCTTCATAACTGGACTTTATTAACTCTAAAAGTGCTTTTGATACAAACATTTAGGAGTACCTGAAGCTTGTTATTAATGTCTTTGAAGAATGGGAGGATTGGTGATCTAGAGATAAGACCTGGCCTTTAAACAAGAAGGTCCCAGATTTTGATCTCACTATAGACACTCAGAAATTTGTTCCTTGAATCTGTGGTTTCTTCATAGCTTCACCCTTCCCTGGTCTCTGGGTATTGAGATCTGATGTCTAGTCCTCTAAAATAATAATAAAAAAACGGAAGGTCCCATGTGCACTGTGAATCTGTGCAAGTTAAAGAACCTTGACACAGTTAACAATTGTAAAGAATAGACCAAACTGACTGCTGCCTGTGAAAAAATGTTAAGCTTTAAAAAAATATACCTAAATCAAAAACAGATATGTCAGACCAAAAATCACAGATGTCTTGCTGTAAACTAGCAAAAAAAAAAATCTAATTTTATTATTAATTATTAAATGAAAAATAGAGAATGTTCATCTTTTTATAAATCTTAAGTTCTTTACAACATTTGATAATTCATAGTAACAGCTATGGTAGTGTAATAGTGTATTTGTTTATGTCCCTTTCCCTTTGAGCCCTAAAACCAGTGCTTGTTCTTGAATGGTCAATCAAAGTCTGATAGTATCTGCAGTTGTATGGCAAGTTCATAACTATAATTATTTGTACAAGTGTTATGTATTTCAGTGGGATATAGGATAAGTCGTATTAAAATTTTGCATCTGCGACAGATTGCGGTGGTATGAGTCGTACACATGTGTATTTTTTCTTCTAGGATAACTTTCAGTAAATTATTAAATCTCTCTATATGTCAAAACTATTTTGCCTGTCTTACTCAGATTGTACTTCATACACTTTGTTTACTTAATCTGTTTCAAGACTTCTTTATTTGTATACTATTATCCATCAACTCATTATTTCCAATTCTTCTATAAATCCACATATCTAAGGCTTTAATTTTCTTTTATGCTGCCTTATGTAGTTCAAAGATGTTGAATAGACCGATCAATAGACTATACTCATCTTCTGCTTTGACATCATATATTTAGATGTAAAAACATTTCGTGTTCTTAAGAAAAGTAATTTTAAAAAATCATTCCTTTACTTATAATTATTTGTGCCTTACATTTTCAACACTCGATATATTGTATGTCCCAATTAACTATATTCTTGGACTCTTTCCAGACTTTCCCCACTTATTTGATATTGGATTGCAATTTTTGCCTGCTATTTTTTTCCATGACTTAAATATTTTAATAATTTAGTTCAGTCCACAATATCTGTTTTTGTTGCTGATCTCTACAGCTAATTATTGTATGAATCTTCAAGGATCTCAGGCAATAATACATTATAACATGCAGTTTTTAGGTTGTTCTGTCTCCAGTTGAGAAACACTGTTCTAAAGTATCTGAGATTTAGTGCCAAATATTTTCAGAGACAGATTATATTGCCCATATTCATGCTAATAAAATCTTGGCAGTTTAAAATATAAAAGAGCAAACTGTATGCCACTTCTTCTAATACTTTTCAACTCCAGTATAGCGAGGTCTTCAACAAATTCATTCCAAGCTGTCCTGATGGGTGCCATTTTCTGAAAGTAGTTCCATGTCTCCCCATCCTTATCCTTGCTTTCATTTATCTTCTTCAAATATATTTTAACCTTCTCTTTTGTTTCCCTTGGGAATGTAAAAAAAAATGTAGTAGTCTTTTAGCTTCTGCTGTGTGTGTTTGTTAATGCCTTGTGAAAAAATACAAAAACAGTAACATTTCTAACATCATTGACAAATATTGTATCCACCAATAATCTGAAGATGCTTTGGGGGACCTTGCCCCTTACAGTAGACCTTTGTGCATTGTGTTGAAATACAACTACCTAAACATGTGATTATTTCAGAACGCTTATTTTTCACATTACTTTATATAATTTTTTTAATGATAAAAATTAGTTTTATAGTCAATGAAAGCAAAATGTAGATCTTTCAAAACTCAGCATTTCTTTTATTATTTTTTACAATTATTACATTGTAAATAAATGACACATATGTTTTTGGTTTCTTTAGATGGGTTCTATATGGTTATTGACGCTAAAGATTACACACAAACTCAGAATGCATTTTTGGTGAGTCCATTTGTGAACATAACAAGCAACCAATCGAAATGCTTCCAGTTTTTCTACCTGATGCATGGTGCTCAGGTGGGGACTATGAACATATATCTGAGTAGTGATGGATCGCTGAATGCCCCAATTTGGAGTAGGATTGGTACCCAAGGGATATTTTATCTTTTAGGACAAGTAACTCTGAAACAATCAGGCATGGTAAGTATTTTCTTGTTAATCTTGACATTTTTTACTGTGATTGTTTATGGTAATTTTTTCATGTCTGACATTCTAATTATATATAGACAGTTTTTTAAGAAAGTAATTGTCAACTTCTCTAACTAAACATCGCACAATCATATCTCTTCTACATTTCTTTGGATTATTCAGCTCCCAAGCCCCTCTTTTTGTCCTACAGTTCTTGGATCATGGAATTTCATCTGTAATTTTTCTCTTGATTTTTGTCAACATTAATCACTCCCTTTATCCTTCATTAACCCCATATTTCCTAATTTGTTTTGCATGTTTTCAAGTACATCATCTCCCCTATTTCTTTTATTGTCTTGCTTTGTTTTTACTTAGCTATATACTTTCTAGTATCTCTGCTATTATCTTGTGGTGTAGGGGTTTGTCATGTGTTAACACTAGTGGCTACTGCCAGAATCTAAAATAAAATATAATTTCTTTAGTTCCATTGCAACTACTTTAGTTATTCTATTTATATTGCTTAACATGTTTGCTGTTGCTGCAGTCAATATGATTCATTTATATCTCTAAACAGAAATTCATACTAAGATTGAAAGAAATCTGTGCTAACAGTCTTCTGCAAAATAATATGTGGACCATAAATAAATTTAACTTAAACTAATGTTGCTCTTTAACATGTTGAGAATAACAGTACCATATGTACAAATATTAATGAACTCCCAAATTGTTATCACATAAAGCAGTGCAGAACCTGTTTTGATATTACTGTCCAATTTTGATATTACAATTTCCTTGATATAATTTCTTCTTAACATGCAATTTAACCATGCAATTTAACCATATCCACATTAACTCACTGACACAGCAAAATATATGGTCTCTGTCATTTCATTTAGCTTTGACCACCTTTTAATACACACTTTAGTCCAAGTCTGAAGTTGTTGTCATATTTGCCCTAAATGGATAATCTGTTACAAGAAAGTTAAATTCTAAAATAAGCATCAAATTCCCCATTCTTACAATGGATAATATCTTTTAATAAAGGGTAAAAAAAGCTAAGATCCCTTGATAAGGCATTAGCTGATTTGTGAGACTAAAAATACCATTAAGACAAGTTATAAGGGTACAAAATTGCTGTGTGAAGAGTTTTCTGGAGTGCAAAATTAAAAGTACAATATTGATAGGTGAGAGTTGTTAGATTCCAGATTATTGGAAGTTTGAGGAATTTGCTTAGTGTGTCAAATAATTTATGTGTATATTCTGCTTCCATTTGACATAATTATCTTTGTAGAAAGCTGATTTCTTTTTATACTGCAATTGGCAATGATTTCTTGTGCAAGATGTCTTTGATTTCATTTTTTGGAATTGTTTCATTGTGGAGGTAATTCTGTCCATTATTTGTGAGCAGCAGCTTCAATAGAATTTGATAAAAGCGACAGTGTCATTTAAATAATAATATTTGTTCTAATTTTGTTTCTTGCTTTATGTTAAACTTGTACTGTATGCATAATATATCTTTTAAATTATATTCGTTTAAACGTTTATAATTAGCTTACATGCAAATCAGTCTCTACACATATGCATGCACACACACACACATACACACATTTACATGCATATATGAGGGTAAGTTTAGTAGTTTTGCATTTTAGTGTAACAGAGTCAAGGCACATAAGTGAACATTTTGAGAAGACCAGAGCACATATGGATATGTACGGGGTGCTGTGATGATCCTAAGTTAACATAACATAAGTGAAAATTCATGTGAATTTATAGTCTGGACTCAGCCATGACTTCCTTCATAATTATGCACCTATCTGAGAGGACTAGGGTCTCCATTCTTGCAACGATGCTTGCATCATCCACAGTGGACAGTCTTCTCCTCCTTGGTTCACCTTGAATGCTGCTGTATCCCATTTGAAAGTGATTTTTCCAATGCTTCACCATGTCATACTAAGACCAGACATCCTTATAAATGGTAAGCATCTCATCATGAATTTGTTTTGCAGATTTGCCCTTCCAGTGCAGGAATTTTATTATGTACTATCTATCTATCTATTGACCTTTTGAGCCGTAGCCGGCCCATAGGGCGTAGACCCAGATACTCCTTCTCTGATCTAAATTTTTATTCTAGCAGTTTTCAATCCTTGTAAAGATCTTTTATCAAATCTCACCATTTGTTACTGTTCTGTGCAAGCAACTCATCTCATTGAGGGAGCTGATTCCTGCTGCTCTTGCCTCTCTCATCAATGTTCTTTTCATTGTCTCTCTGGGTCTTCCTCTTTTCCTCTTACCTGTTGTTTCCCACTTGAGGGCTTGCTTTGTTATTCGGTTATTATCTCTTCTCATCAGGTGTTCAACATATGACCATCATCTTTTCTTGATTACTGAAGATATTAGTTGATTGGCGATTTTTCTAATTTACTCATTTGTTTTGAATTTGTTCCACGCTATACCAAGTATTTTCCTTAGACATTTATTTTCGAATGCGTTCAACTTTGTTTCTATGTCTCTTGTTGTTTTCCAGCTCACACACGCATATGTAAAGGTTGATAGTACATTTTATTTGAATAGTTTAAGTTTTGTGTTTGTGCTGATGAGTTTTGATTTCCACAACTTTTCAAGGCTTCTGAAAGACATTGTTGTTTTAGCTATTCTGATTCTAATTTCTTTGCTTGTATCCTCTTCCAGATTATGTATTGAGCATCTGTTATATCCATGATGTTGTTTGATACACAACTGGGTCAGTTTCCCACCAGTTTCTTTTACAAACAGAACCCTGCCCATGCCACACACTTGTAGGAATTTTCAACTAGTAGTGTGTCTTTACAATGATACATAGCAGTTCCATGTGCCTTAATGGTTTATTAGTGAAGTGCAATACTTTTTTGTTGACCCTCATTTGGTTTATTAGTTTTAAGGTACATTTGACAGCACATAAAGTTTATACCTTGGTAGAAAAAGTAGTGCACATTAAGATAGATGTATGTACAAGTATTTGGAAAACATATTTTGTTTTACAGGTGTACATTGAAGGCAGTGGCTCATCAGGGAATGATGGGGATATAGCTATTGATGATGTATCTCTTAAAGATGGTGCTTGCATATGTGAGTGTTTAACTTTATATATATATATATATTTTTTTTTTTTAAATATTTTTTTTGCAATGGATTCATATGAATATTTAAAAGATTAGACTTATGCTGGATTTATGGATGGAAAAAGATATCAGCTGTGTAAAGCCATAGTCAATTTTAAGGATACAAGAATCAAATGTGCTTACACAATCTTCAGATTTCAAACAGGACAAAATAGACTAAATATCAGCCTTAAAAGACCACAAACAACCCACACTTCACATTTTATACAAAGACAGGGTTATGGAATGCTCCTACTAATGGTTAGATTTCTAGAGGCAATTTAACTGTGTATGATGTGTTCACCATAGAAAACTGATCCTAGCAGAAGAAGAAGAAGACATAAATGTGGAAGAATGTGGATGATACAGATAAAAAAGATGAAGAGATAGATAGATGACAGATGTTGAAATGATATTCAAAGGGGATGAAACTGTCATCCCCAAGAGATGAAACACTATCAAAAAGTCATCATTCCTCTTGATAAGAATGCAGAATTTAGTGAAATAGATGTACAGATCTTGAAATTAAATAGATGATAATGAACATTTCTAAAGAAGCATTAGATAAGAAGTTGTAATAGAGTTGCTTAGAGTCAAGATCAAAATCAATGTAGAGCACAGTGGAACTTGCTGTGCAAGCATCAATTATGAGATTAGAAAATAGAGCAGTCATCAAGTGGATCTGAAATGTTCATCAGCCCACAGGAGGGACTAATTGTGCCAATTCAGTGTTTGTTGACAAATCCTCACATTCATCCATCATATAGCTCTGTTCTGACAACACTGGACTTCATTCCCAGTTCACACTGTCCAGTTAGCCATATATTTGTACTTCTGTCAAAGTCCTTTGTTCAAACCATCACGTGTAGATTGTTAATGATACCTGCTCAAACCATTGGCTGTCCATCAGTGAATATTGCTGAACTGGCCAGTTTGTTGGCTGTGTCATTGCCCTCAATACCAGCAGTACTCAAACAGGAATTTCAAACTGTTCCAGAATTGATCTCTAGTGTGTGTCAATGATATATAAAAAGACTTTCATCATCATGTACCATGCTGGCTGGCGTAGGCGATCATGTCCCTCCACAATCTTCTATCTACAGTGCATTGTATCAGTTCTGTTGTTGACTGTTTTCCATGCCATGACACCAAGCTATCCAGTATTTTCTCTCTTTGTCGTCTGCGATCTCTCTTTCCTTCTATTTTGTCAGTTGTAACCAAGTATTCCAACTTTCTTCTTCTCATGATGTGCCCGAAAAATGTTGATTGCTTCTTTTTGATGTTTTTTAAGAGCTCCCTTTTTGTGTTGGCCTCTTTGAGAACTTCCTCATTGGTCTTTTTATCTGTCCAGGGAACTTTCAACATTCTTCTGAGAAATCCCATCTCTGTGCCTCTAATCGTCTTTTCATTTGTTTGTCTACTGTCCATGATTCGCTTCCATAGGTCAGAATTGGTTCTATGTAGCATTGATGAACTCTCTTTCTCATTTTTATTGACATAGATTTGTTGCATAAGATATGTTTCATTTTCTGAAATGCTATTTTGGCCTGAGCTATTCTGCTTTTTATTTCTGTGGTGCATCTCCCATCTGATGTAATTATTGTGCCCAAGTATTTGAAACGTTGCACTTGTTTCAGATTTGTCTCATTTATTTTTATGCTGCATGATGGTGATGATTGTTTCTTCGATATAACCATTACTTCTGTTTTCTTACTATTCAGACTGAGACCTTTCTTGTTGCTTTCTTTTACTATTATGTCCATCATTTCTAAAAGACTTTAGATGTTGAAAATATATGAATATGAATGCCAAAATAATGTGCAAATCAAACTTTTACTTATGTACATGTGTAAGTTACACAGGGACAAATATGTTTTCATAGCACTCTCTTCTTCTTCCTCTTCCTTTCGACTCATAGGTCTTTAACAGACACTTTCCAAGCCATAATACTCTCTTATTAATTACAAATAATTACTTAATACAAAAATAACTTACATTATTTTACAAATAATGTATAAATTAGTTTGTTTTGGGCAACTATGAAATATAGTTTAAATTAGTTTTTTGTGAACAACTAGGAAATATTGTTTAAATTAGTTTGTTGTGGGAAACTAGGAAATATTGTATAAATTAGTTTGTTGTGGGAAACTAGGAAATATTTTATAAATTAGTTTGTTGTGGGAAACTAGGAAATATTTTAAAAATTAGTTTGTAGTGAGAAACAAGGAGGTATTGTTTAAATTTGTCTATTATTGGCAATTTGTCTACAATTTTGCATGTTATTTAGATTTTAAAAAATATTTGTGTGATCTGTATTTTATAAGCTGTAGCAACTCATAATTCATACAAGTCACTGGCATGTGATTTTGAATTGGATCTATGTGGATATACAAATGCACCAGGGAATGGCAATGGCAGCAGCTGGCACAAAGCTTTTGCTGAAAGTTTAATGATGGAGGATACGTTTGACCATACCACAAGAACAGCTGCAGGTGAGTTTTGAGATAAATAAAAAAAAAGTAGACATTTTTGGAAAATCTAGTAAAATGTAAACAAAAATTCAGGATATGTCCATTTTTGTCTCATATGTGTGTTATTTCACACCATATATTACAGAAGAAAAGATTAAAGTTGACATTAATGAGTTGTTGAATATTTATTTTAACCAAAGTTCATGTAAACTATTATTTTTGTTCTGTATATAGCATTCACTAAAATTTCTTAAGTTTTTCTCAGTTTTAAACATACTGATGTTGAGAAATATGTTAAAATAATTAACATATTTATATCATAACTGTGTTAAATTGACTACTGTATTACTCCAAAATGCCAAAAGGAAGAAACTTAATGGAACAGATGCTTCATTTGAATTATATAAAATATCTTAACTCTTGTTTTCCTTCATTCACTTATTATTAAAAGCTGTATTGGGTGAGTGGTTAGTGTACGCTAATGACCAGAAGGCTCTAGGTTCAATTTGTCAGCTAATTAGTTTTTTAAAAAAATTAGATTGACACTGCTTTGAGGTTTACCAGTCATGTTTGTGGGAAAGTAGGGCAGCCTGGTGGGATATCAACCACATGTACCATTGATAATTTTAAAATATAGACACTAACACCACATTCTTCATGCGCCTTAAGGTGTGGAAGTAACTTTTACCTACAGTGATGCTGTAAAGAGCAAGAATATTGCTAAAATCCAGACTGCAGATCTTACCTGGCAGAAATTAGATGAAAATGAGGGGAGAGGTCTTTTCTGAAACTATCTAATGCGAATAATCAGAAGGACTTGATAGGCTGTACCATTGCCAGAACAGCTATTTCAAAACTTTGTGGGGATTAGGATAAGGATGCTGAACTGTGTATAAAGATGGATAACATTCTTGATCCTTCCCATGCCATTAGATGTCGCTTAGGGCCTATGGTGTTTTTCACAGTCCATCTCTATTCTGGGTGAGATGTTCAATTTTATCTAATGAGTGAGTCTATGTTTGCCAAATTTGCTTCTCTTATAAGTGTTCTTTTCAGTGTCTCTCTGAGTCTTCCTATTTTTCTGTATCCTGATGTTTTTCTACAGAAGAGTCTGCTTTAGAACTCTCTTGTAGTCTCATTTCAGCACATGTCCGACATATGTTCACCTTCTCTTCCTGATTGTAGATGAGATCTTTGGTTGCATAGCCATTTCTATCATTTCAATATTAGTCATGAATTCATTCCATTGTACACAGAGTATTTTTAGGCATTTGTCTTGAAAAACATTTAGTTTTTTCTCAATCTCTGTTATGTCCCAGCTTTCACATGTAGAGGTAAGTGCTGATAATACATTTGAGTTGAATATTCTAAGTTTGGTTTTCTTGCGTAGTATTTTTAATTTCCATATTTTGTCTGATTTTGATCGTAAGAGACGACTAAGGAGGTTGATTGATGGCTTGACAAGCTGTCATTGTAAAAAGTATTGTTATGGAAGAGCCATAGATTTTAGAAACAGAGTGATTTCTGCAATATGTGCCATTTTGGCACGCGAGCTTTCTGTTTTTTAGATTGTGTTTCTGCCCTATGTGCTGACTTCAGCTCGAAAGGACAATAGATAGATAGACAGATATTTTGTCCAGGCTTTAAAATTTGTTTCTGCTTTTGCTGTCCTGCTTCTCTTTCTTTCTTTCGCCTTCTTGATCTATATTACTACAAAGATATGTATATATATATATATATATATATATATATATATATATATATATATATATATATATATATATATATATATATATATATATATATATATATATATATATATATATATATATATATATATATATATATATATATATATATATATATATATATATATATATATATATATATATATATACCACATTACCCCAAAAATCATGTGCCAAAGGTCTTTAAAATTTATGGTCACTAACACCATATTCCTTATACGCCACTTGGCGTGACGGGGGTACTTTACTTTTTACTTTATATATATATATATATATATATATATATATATATATATAGTTAGTGATCTACTCTTTCCAATATCTGGCGATTGAAATATAGATTGCCCTCTGTGATATTGTTATTTTTCATTATTTTTGTTTTACCCCTGTTGATTTCAAGTCCTATTTTTTCCACCATGGATGATAAGGTATCTGTGGTGTTTTGCATCTTGTTGATATTGTCACATAGGAGAACTATATCATCTGCAAAATCTAGATCTTGAAAGTAATTCTTGTCATACCATTTAATGCCATTATTGCCTTTGCAACATTTACTCATTATGTAATCAATGGTAATTCCAAATAGCAATGGTGATAGTATACATCCCTGTTTGACTCATGTTTCAATTCAAAACCAATCACTCATTCCCTCCTCTGTGCGAACGGTGCAAGTATAGCCATCATATATGTCTTTTATAATGTTGGTAATTTTTTATGGTATTCCGTAATATTTCAATATATTCCACAAGGACAATCTATGTATGCTGTCAAATGCTTTTTTAAAATCAATGAAATTGCCGATTCTTGGTTGTTGTTTTTCTCTATGTTCTAATATTATCTTTAGAGTGAATATTTGGTCAAGACAGCTTCTCACCTTTCTGAATCCTTCTTGTTCTTCGCGCATAATATTATCTACAGCATCTTTTATTCTATTTAGCATGATTGTACAGAAAACCTTGGAGGCAAGTGATAAAAGCGTAATTCCTCTCCAGTTATTGTATTCTTTAAGATTAAAATTTTTTAGGTAGTTTGATAATGATCCCTTTCTTCCAGTTTGTTGGAACTTTTTCTTCATCCCAAATTTTATGAAATAACTTTCTTAGTTGGAATATCTATCTATCTATCTATCTATTGACCTTTCGAGCCGTAACCGGCCCATAGGGCGTAGACCAAGATACACCTTCTCCTATATGAATTTTTGTTCTAGCAGTTTTCTTTTAAAGATATTTTATCAAATCTCGCCATCTGTCTCTGTTCTGTGCAAGCAGTTCTATCTCATTGAGGGAGCCGATTCCTGCTGCTCTTGCCTCTCTCATCAATGTTCTTCTCAGTGTCTCCCTGGGTCTTCCTCTTTTTCTTTTACCTGTTGTTTCCCATATGAGGGCTTGCTTTGCTATTCGATTATTATCTCTTCTCATCACATGTCCAACGTATGACCATCGTCTTTTCTTTATTACTGAAGATATTAGTGGTTGATTGGCGATTTCTCTAATTTCCTCGTTTGTTTTGAATTCGTTCCATTCTATACCAAGTAAGTTGGAATATGCTTTGATTAAATGCTTTTATCATGTCTGCAGTTATTTTATCTACACCAGAGAGAGATTATTAGATTTATTATTAGCCATGTGTTTCACTGCTAATTCAATTTCTGTTATAGTGATTTCTTTTATATTGATGTCTAGATGCGGAGTTAGTGCTTCATCTGTCTCAAACTACATCAGATGACTGGGATGTGGGAGGTTAAGAATATCCTGGAAAAGTTCAGCCCATTTAGCTTTCTTGTTAGTACTAGAAGTTAGCAAGGTGACATCTTAACTCAGAACAGGTCCACCATTTGATGTATAGGAGCCTGTTAGTTGTTTCTGTATGTTATATAATACCTTGCTATTTCCAGTTTTGGAGGCTAATTCTCCTTCAACTTCCAGATTACCTATATAAGTTCTTTTATCACATCTTGCTGAGTTTTTCACCCTATTATCAAGGTCTTTATATGTTGCTTTGGCTAGTATTTTACCTAAGTCTGTCTTGACATTTAACAAGACTAGTTTGGCTACACGCCTATTTTGGATATGCTTCCATGTGATGTCTGATATCCATGCTTTTCTTTCAGTTTCTTTAAATCCAGCACTTAATTCAACTGATGTCAATATTGCTGTGTTGTGAATATCCCATAGTTTATCAATATTCAATTCATCCATTGCACCCAAAGCTTCAAGACGATTCCTGAGTTCTAGATTAAATTGTTCTTTGGTGTAATCATCTATTAATTTGTTACTCTTTATATTCTTCAAGATATGCTTCTTGTGGTGACTTTTCAGTATAAGTTAATCTTCCCAAAACATAGATTATGGTCACTATTGAAGTCAGCTCCTCTATAAGCCCTCACATCAATCAACAAATTTTTAAATCGCTTTCTGATATTTAGGTAGTTGATTGGGTTTCTACTTTTATCATCGGGAGTTACCTCTGTTGTCTAATGTATCTTCTTATGTGGAAATAATGTTCAACCTATAAATAGGTCTTCTGTTAAACATAGCCCTATCTATCTATCTTTTGTTCGCCTGAATTATTGTCTATATATGCAATGTCGTTTCCTGCATAAATTTAACTGTCTTTTGTAATTCTTGCAGTGGCCCATGTAGTTTTGTCTGTAGTGTTGTATCTATGGCCCAATGGATTTTCCTCAGTCTACTATATTCAGTGCAATCTTGAAGTATGTGTTCAGCAGTCTGGCGTGCCTGTCCACATGTACAAGTAGTTAAGGTGCTGATCTTTAATTCTGTATACATATGACTATGGAGTCGATTGTGTCCTGTTCTGAGGCGTATAATGATAGCTTATGCATATCTTTCATAATATGAAAGGCATCCTGATTTGGGGCTTGTGGTCCTCTGATTGATTTGAATATCTGTTTCTTATGAAGGTATGTAACCGGTGCATCTAGTTGTGTGCCTGTTCCTTTGCCAACTGATCTGCTTTCTCATTTCCTGGTATTCCAGAGTGAGATGGGATCCACTGCAGGGCAACCCTGTGGTCCTTGCAAAGTTCAGTCAATAAGGTCTGCAGATGTGGTAATTTTCTGGATTGTAGTGCCTGGAGTACTGATCTTGTATCTGTCAAAAACACTACAGGCTGTGGGCTAAGATTACTGTTCAGCAGTTTTTCTATTGCCAACTTTATTGCTTGAATTTCTGCATCATAGTTGTGACAATATTTCCCTGTTGCTATTTTATTCATATCCCTAGTGTTATTTAGGTATTCTATATATGCACCTGCTTCCCCATTCTTTACTGCATTCTATGCTAATCCATCTATGTACACATGAACCCATAGATCTTGTGGGTATTCTTCATCCAGGAAGCTAAGAGTTATTGTTTTACGCTGTAGGCTATTCTGTTCCTCTTTGTCAACTATTCCTTTCACTTCTGTCCTTATTTGTATTGATAATCCTGATTCCTCTGTCTAGGGAGTCTGTTCTGGTATGGGCAGTAGGGGGTTAACAACTCTTGGCATGTCTGGTGTTTGTCTACAAATATGCTTGGCTTGGTGGATAAAACTGCTTCTCTTAAGTCGTCCCAATGCAATATTTTGGAATTGGACATTCATTGAATGTCTCGGCATGCATTACAATTTTTCTGCCTGTATCAGCACCTTTCTGTCCCTCCGTTCTCTCAGTGATGGCATCCTCCACAATTTCTCCATCTCTAATATTGGTGTTGATTTCATTGCTCCTGAGATGACCCTAAGTGCCTGGTTTTGTCCTTTATCCAGCTCTTGCAGTGTGGTGTTTGATGCTGAGCACCATGCAGATGATCCATATTCTAAATGTGGGCGTATACTCTGCTGGTAAACTTTACTGAGTATTTTCCCACTGGCACCCCATGTGGTTCCACACAGCTTTCTTAGAATAGCCAACTTCCTCCTTGATTTTTGGGTTGCCTTATTTATCTGCTGTTTCCAAGATAGTTTGTTATCAAATATTAATTCCAAGATACTTAGCTTGTATGTCTTCTTTCACAGGCTCATTGTTTATGTAGATGGCTCCTGCTTTTTGTTTTGGGGAGAGAGTGAAAAGTGTAGTACTGCATTTGTCTGTATTGATACTGATTAAAAAAAAAAGTAAAGTACCCCGTCACGCCAAGTGGCGTATAGGGAATATGGTGTTAGTGACCATAAATTTATAAGACCTTCGGCACATGAATTTTGGGGTAATGTGGTCGGTATTATGCCCGTGCCGCTTTACTTTCCCAGAAAAAAATCTGGTACCCATTAAAGGCTGGGTATTGATGCTGATACACCATCTATTTGTCCATGAAATCAGTGCATTCATAGCTCTTTGCAACAATTTGGAGGCCACTGTTGCATACTCCTTTGTGCACCATATTACCAAGTCATCTGCATACATTGCCACCATGATACAGTGTGTGTTCAGTAACTAGGTCATTGATGTAGATTAGAAAAAGTGTTGGAGATAGTACCCCTCCCTGTGGGACACCCTGGCGCAGTAAGACCTTCTTACTCTTAGGACCATCCAGTTGCACTCTGGCTCTCCTGTTATGCAGGTATGCTTTGACCCATTTGTACAGCCTGCCATTTACTCCATAATTTCTCAGTTTCTTCAAAAGTCCTAAACATAGCCCTATTAACCTTTCTCCATTTTGATTGACAGTGTTTACTCCTTTCCACATTGCCATCATAACTCCATTGTTGTATCTTCCTACTTTGGCTTTAAAGTCGCCAATTACTATTAAAATATCATGTTTAGGAACTTTATTTATTGGATGTTGCAGCTGATAATAAAATTCATCCTTAATTTCATCTTCAGCTTCATTAGTGAATGCATAGCTTTGAATAATTGTTAATCTTCCATACTTGGTTTATAACGTGCTTTAATTAATCTGCGATTCACCGGTTCCCATTCGGTAAGATTGTCAGCAGTGGAGATGTTTATTATAGTTCCCACTTCTCCATAATGTTTGTTATCATCTGCACTTGAATAAATTATTGTCATGTTGTTGTTGCTGCATTTTTCTGCATTCCTGGCCATCTAGTTTCACTAATTTCTAATATATCAAGGTGGTATTTCTCCATTTTGTTGACAATGTGAGCTATTTGGTCAGAACGGCCATTGTTCAAACATCCCAGTAGCCTATTCACGTTAGCGCTTCCGTGCTGATGATATTCGCTGTACTACTAATTTCTTGAGGAGGTTTTCAGCATGACTCATTTTAACACCACAAGAGTCTACAATCATGATGGTTTCCCCGAAGTGAGTCTTAGGATAAGGTTGTCAGTCTCATGCCTAACAGTCCACGCAAGATGGAAAATAAACAAAGCCTCCATCTTGGAACGCACCGGAAGTACATTAGGATAATATTAGGGCAGCTTTATATGAACATGAAATTGTTAGAAGGTAATTTTTTTTCATTTGATGGCAGATAATGGAGTATAAGGAAAGAACAATCACATTTATATATGTACAACTATATGTTATTGATAGGATGCTATGAATTACATGATTTATAACAACTGTGTAATATAACTGGTTAATCTATAAACTTATTTCAGCTGTGATGATTTACTGAATAAATGCTACTGTAATATTTTGATTTCTTTTTCAGGAGCCTTCATGACTGTAGATGGTAAAAGCATCAATATCAACAAAAGTGTGTCACTTATATCAGAAAACATAACATCCTTGGGCTCATACTGTGTCACATTTTTCTATCGTCAGCGAGGTTTCAATGCTGGATTGCTTGCTGTGTCTGTTCGAGACTACAATAAGAATATTACTACTCAGTTATGGCAGAATAAGGGTGTATCTATTACTGATCAGTGGAACAAAGCACAGTTTTCTCTCAACATAACCAGTGTCATCCAAGTGAGTCTTTAATCTCATGACATTGAGGAGAGGTTGTTATTTTTTCTAGCTTGACCCTAGATTACAATTTCTATCTTGTGGTCACGTTTTTGTGAAACCATAAAAATTACTACCACTTAAATGTTACATTTGGAATTCCAAAAAATAGTAATTTCTTTGAACTTTTTCTGCACAGCTGTGTGTTTACCTAAGCAGACACATGGGAATCAGATGCTGTAATAATTTCTTGGAAAGGTTCTGGCAAAAGCAACATACAAAGAATTAGACAACAAAGTGAAAAGTTCGGCAAGAAGAGATACAAGAGCTTATATAGACAACTTGGCAGAGAAAGCAGAGACAGCTGCAATTATAGGAGACAGCAGAACTCTTTATACTGTACAAAAGATGCTGACAAACACCTATACATCCAGTGGAACACCAATTCTAGACAAATCTGGATTAATGCTAACAACAAGCGCAGACATAAAAGCCCGTTGGGCGGAACACTTCAAAGAAATTCTTAACCGTCCACTACCTCACAGTTTAATAGATTTTGAAGCTGAAACACCAGCAGCAGAATTAGATGTAAATTTAGATGACTTCACCTTGAGTGAAATAGAAACCACCTTAAAGCTAATGACCAATAACAAGGCTGCTGGAGAGGATAAGTTAACAGCTGAGATCCTCAAGGCAATTGATAGCCATAATTTAATACATCTCCAAAAAATGTTCAACATCATTTGGAAAACAGAGAAGACGCCTCATAAATGGAAAAAAGGAATCATTGTTAAGATCCCAAAAAAGGGCAATCTTAGAGATTGTAACAATTGGAGAGGCGTGACACTTTTGTCAGTTGCCTCAAAATTATTCTGTAAAATCATCCTAAATAGAATAAAGGATTCAATAGATACAGTAATGCGTGAAGAACAGGCTGGGTTTAGAAAAGGGAGAAGCTGTCTTGACCACATTTTCACTCTACGACTTATATTGGAGGAACACATTGAAAAGCAAAAACCTTTTGTACTTAACTTCATCGACTTCAAAAAAGCATTTGATAGTATTCATAGAGATTCTTTGTGGAAAATTCTGAAGCAATATGGCTTACCATCAAAAATCATAAATATTATCAAAGACATGTATGATGGTTACACATGTGCAGTTCGAACAGAGGAAGGACTGAGCGAATGTTTCCCAATAGAAACTGGGGTTAAACAAGGATGTATTTTATCGCCCTTGTTATTTGGAATTGTTATGGACTTCATAATGAAGAAATGCTGCACTGGTAATAAAGGCATCGAATGGATACAAGGAGACCATTTGGAGGACCTGGACTTTGCTGATGACATAGTTCTCATCAGCAATCAGATAAAAACGATGCAGGAAAACACAAATGAACTATCATCAATAGCCAGCAAAATTGGGCTTGAGGTCAATCATGAAAAGACTAAAGTCATGAAAAGTTTAATTCCAACAAGTGACAAAATATACATGGAAAACAAACCAGTAGAAGAGATCGATCACTTCATCTATCTTGGAAGTCACATTGATCGAAAAGGGGATACGAGCAAAGAAATTAGAATCAGACTGGCTAAAGCAGCAATGTCTTTCAGAAGCCTTGAAAAGTTGTGGAAATCAAAACTCATTAGCACAAACACAAAACTTAGGCTATTCAAATCAAATGTACTATCAACCCTTACGTATGCGTGTGAAAGCTGGAAAACAACAAGAGATATAGAAACAAAGTTGAACGCATTCGAAAATAAATGTCTAAGGAAAATACTTGGTATAGAATGGAACGAATTCAAAACAAACGAGGAAATTAGAGAAATCGCCAATCAACCACTAATATCTTCAGTAATAAAGAAAAGACGATGGTCATACGTTGGACATGTGATGAGAAGAGATAATAATCGAATAGCAAAGCAAGCCCTCATATGGGAAACAACAGGTAAAAGAAAAAGAGGAAGACCCAGGGAGACACTGAGAAGAACATTGATGAGAGAGGCAAGAGCAGCAGGAATCGGCTCCCTCAATGAGATAGAACTGCTTGCACAGAACAGAGACAGATGGCGAGATTTGATAAAATATCTTTAAAAGAAAACTGCTAGAACAAAAATTCATATAGGAGAAGGTGTATCTTGGTCTACGCCCTATGGGCCGGTTACGGCTCGAAAGGTCAATAGAATAGAATAGAATAATTTCTTAGGCTACATTACATTTATGGCCTGCAATTTAAACGCATTGGGCCGTGGCTACCGGAGGTGTTACATTGTTTATTCACACAGTTGCCCTAAGTCCGTTAATCCAGCTGTATGTTTGGCTCCCTTAAAGTGTTATTTGCTGTCTCTCCCGTGTGATAAAGGTTTTTTGAATGTCTAACACATGGCCGAGGAGATTTCCCCCATCATAAGGAAAAAAAAGAATTCCTTAAAAGTTGACAAAATTTATTAAAAAAAAAAGCTCTTTTCTATGAAAGTGTCATATTTTTTACGACACACTTAAAAAAAAAAATCCAACATCAAAGGAGACAAATCCAACACTTAGGGGTCACTGGAAGTAGTAATTAGGAAGCTGTAGGGAGGGGGAATGTTTGTCTGCAGCAAACTGTCAAATTTCAAGAATTATTTTTTGAGGCGGTAATGAAGTGGTTGGTTACTATGGTTTAGGGGAGAAATAAAAGAGGTGACATAGTTATTGAATTGGCAAGAACACACAACATGATGATAGGAAACATCTGGTTTAAGCAACATCCAAAATGTCTGTGGATGTGGAAAAACCCAGCAGGTAATGCACGTAAGCAAATTGACTACATGAGGATAAACAATAGATTTAGAAACAGTCTGATATGTGTGAAAACTGGTCCAGGGGAAGATTGTAATAGTGATCATGTACCTGTTGTTGGAAAACTTATGGTAAAAAAAAATGGATAAAAGAGTCTCAGTTAATATCAAGTTAAATTTAGATCTACTCAAATCAGACAAGAAGCCATATACATCATAAAATATTTAGTAGAAAGAGCCATGAAGGTGAAATTAAATCTATACTTAAGTTTCATAGATTCTCTCTCTCTCTCTCTGCGATCAAGACTCAATCAGAGCAGGATTCCAGACTCTATCATAAAGTTAGCTGTCTGTTTAAGTGATTCGATTGCCCCATATAGTTTTTCTTCAAGGGCGGTGGGTGTGGACCATATTGCTCTTCTCAGGTCTGTGTGCTGGGGGCAATCCTGTAGAACATGTTTTGTAGTCATATTGTCCAGTGTACAGTGGCATAGGCTGGTTGTACTAATTTTGAATTTGGTGAACATGTGATTCCTCATTCTATTGTGGCCAGTGCATAGGTGAAGTATGATGACTTGATCCCTCCTTGATAGTTGATGGTATCCGTCCCGAACGTTATGCTTTGGGTGTTCTCATTTCCATTTTTCATGGTACTGGCCTTTGAGGATGGATTTGGCTTCATCATAACTGAGCAGATGGTTCTCTTGTGGTAATCTCCCTCTCTCTTTAGCTAATTTGTCTGCGCGTTTGTTCCCGTGTATATTACAGTGTGATGGTAACCACTGAATGACTACTCTTTGGAAGTTATTGCATAGTTTCATAGATTATACCAAAGCATTTGACAAAGTAAAGCACCAAGAAATAATCACAATTTTAGAAGGCATAAATATTGACAGCAAAGATCTAAGAGTAATAAAGAACATGTGCTTACAACAAACAGCGGTCATAAGAACTGAAAATCAATTGGAATGTTTCAACAAATAAAACAGGAAGGTTGTGTGCTGTCACCAGGTTTATTTAATATGTATGGTGAGATTATTTTAAGATCCATGAGGCACATGCCTGGAATAACAATTGTAGGTCATGATGTAAATAATCTGAGGTATGCTGATGATACAGTCATAGTCACTAAGAGTGAAAGTGAGTTACAAAAAAATGTTAGACATTATAGTTAGGAATGCAAAAATAGAGGACTCAGCCTTAATAGCAAAAAGACAGAAGTAAAGGTAGCACCAAAGAAAAAGACATCACCACAATGCAAAATAAAGACAAGTGGAACAATATTAAACCTCAGATGATAGATGTACAACATAAGTGAGATGCTGAAAATAACTCAGGCAAAAGCAGCATTCCAAAAATTGAAGAAGATTTCTTAAATGTTATATAGAACTAGTCTTAACTTATGGATGTGAATCATGGACAATAGGACACCAGGCAAGAAAATCACTGGAGGCTGTAGAATTGTGCTTTTTTATAGAAGAATATTGAAAATACCATGGAAGAGTGATGAAACATTCTGAAAGAGCTCAAAGCAAAAAGAGGGCTAATTTCCAATATTTTGGAAGAAACAATGATATTTTGGCCATATAATGAGAAGGGAACAGCTGGAATATATTGTGACTAGTGTGAAAATTGAGGGACGAAGAGATAGAGGAAAGCAAAGAGAAGAGATATCAGACAGCTTAAGAAAATGCCTTTGGCAGAAGGTCAACAACAGGAATGATAAATAACTGTCGAGATTGAAAGTTGTGGAGAGACATGATCACCTATGCCAGCAGGGATGGTACTTGATGATGATGATTAATTTTTACAACTGAATCATTGTTATTGGGTTAAAAAGTAAACTATTTTTCATCAACTGCTTGTTTTTATATTTATAACAGATGTTTCATAAGCTTTCAGACTCAGTATGCAACAGGAGGAAGACGCTTGGGAGTCTTGATTCAGGTGGGCTTATCCCTTTTGTAAAGTTAAGAAAGTTCAAGACATAAACACTTACACGATGGAGGGACTTTTAAAACTGATGATCAGATTGCCTCCTTTTGGATTAGATCTATACAGAGAGTTTCTTAGACTTGTGGTCGGTGCTGCCGGCCAAAAATGGCTGCCTAGTCAATTCAGTCCCAGGACTGGGGCATTTTTGCTGTAGTGTGTTTTAAAATGGTTCTTTCTGGTCTATATTTTTGTTTGCGGAGACAGCGGTGGACCGGTTGTATTCACCTGACCACGAAGTCAACATAGTTGTGCTACCAGCACGCAGATAGTGCTGCAGACAACTTACCTTTGATTGAAGTGGAATGCAATCAGGCCCTGCTTTGCCCTGGGATAGGATGTGTGATCTTTGTTTGATAGCAAATTTGCCATCATCTTGACTACAGTCGGATTGAGTGTTTCACCAAAGTGGAGGCCTGACTTCATTTGTTGGGACAGCGATTCTTGGGGCACACTCACTGATCATGTGGTCTACACAGATTTCGCACGGGTGCATGAAGGTAATGCTGCCTGTGATGGACGTTGCAGGACCCGTAAGTTTTAAAGATCAAGCTTGTTCACTAGAACAATCTGAATGATCAGGATGAACACTTTGTTTGTTGCTGGGACGGGGGCTGAAGAGATAAAGAAATGCCCTACCTACAGTGTCGCCAAACTGTTCTAAAGTCTAAAGAGTTTCTTATCACTTATCTTTGGACATTTATTATTTTGTTGATGCATTTATAATTAACTTGTATTCATCTTGTTTCCTTATCATCGAACACATGCACACATATGTATGTACACACACATAAACATGCAGACATATTTATTCATAATGACACTTGGCTGTGTTCTCACCCAATAGCTGTCATTTGATGCTACAATGGCGTCTTCAGGTGACGATGTGCACTTATCCATTGATGATATCAGTGTATTAAATGGTGCATGTGAAACACCACGTAAGTAAACTCACTTAAAACATCAACATTTTCATCTTGTCTGTTTTCAAATCTTATAACTATAAAAAGAACCACAGCTAACCGGTCTGGCCTATCCACTCCTTATGTCTGCTTTTGTCTAAACGCCACTTGTATGTATATATTGTGTATAAACTATTTTGAACTTATTCATCTACTTAACTTTTTTTCCTTTCAAATTTATTGTATCTTTTGGCATTACATTTGTCAAACACAATCAGTTTATAACATTTCTAGAAAATCATTTCAGAAATAATATACTTTAGATTGAAAGTAATAGTCTGTTTATATTTAATTTGTAAGACCAAATTAAAAACTTTAATGCTATATCATTTCTATTTTTTTTTTTTCAATTTACATTTTAGCTATAAAATCTGTTAGCACTTAATTTGTTTTACCAGTTCTATTTTGTGACTGGATTATAATCTGCCTTTGTATATTAATAGAAGTCTAAAAAAGTGATAATATTTACGCACATAAATGATAACAATTCACAATAGAATTGTTTTATATATACTTTTTTGTCTCAAGCTAAGTGCAGTTTTGACAAATTTGACTTGTGTTCATGGGTAAATGATGTTGTACATGATGATTTTGACTGGGAAATTACAACATCTGGTGGCGATGCTCAGATTTATGCTCCATATAGGGATGCAGATAACAACGCAGATGGTGAGTTTTTTGTTTTTGTGATTTTTATGTTTGTAAGTTTAGAGCATAGACTCATGCTAACTTGTTCATTAACTCTTTCCGTACGTTTTTGCCGCAGAGTGCGTCACTATCAATTTGATTAGTGTGAACTGTCATCAGACCATATTCTTTTTACAGGTTTTGTATCATCTTGGAATTGGCGAAATCGAATAACTTGTTCAATTATCTAAAAATTCATATATGTTTTATGTTAGGTACATATCAATATGTAGATTGATTCTTAAAACCATGAAAAATGTGGTCTCTGAAATCTCTTTCATTGCATTGATAAAAAGCTTCCGCATGGAGAGTTAACTTACCAATGTTTTTTAGTTCTCTTTTGTACCCCAAGAATGCATGGAGTGAAACAAAGAACGAACATAGGGTAGAGATTTCTCACTCATACATTTGTAATGGGAAAAAAAAACAGAGGAAATTATGACTACAGCTTTATAGTGATAGAGATAGTGCAAAACATTCCAATATCATGGTCTAAGATGTGGCCTTCTGTTAGGGTAGATACTCTCTATAGTTCTTCTTTGTACATCTAGAACACTTATACAAGGAAAAATGTGAAGAGCCGACATAGAATAGTGGTTTTCTTACTCATACATTTGTAATAGAGAAAAAAAAACATCAAGAAAATGGTATGTTTACAGCTTTATAGTGATAATGATGACACAAAACATTCCAGTGCTGCAGCCTAAGAACTGTCCTACTGCTGGGACATAAACATTACACACAAACAGAAAATTAAAAAAAAGTTAAAGGTAAAGCTAGAACATAGTAACTATTAGATGAATTAAAAGAAGCATCTAATGTAACCAGTTAAATCATTCAGAGAAAAATAAGAGAGTGTTGGTAAGAATTTAGTCAGTACCGCACTCAGGACAAAGAATAGTGGATACTGTGTGGAGTATATTACATAATGATACATAACCAGGCAAGGTAGAAAAGTAGGTTTCACAATAGGGAACTTAGGGCCAACACCAGCAAATAATAATGGGGCGACTGTATATATTCAAACCTATACATTTATATATGAGAGTATGTATACTGTTTCATATGTTGTTCACACATATCTATCATGACATCTATCATTTGAAGTCATCAGTCGCTGGACACTGCGGGACTTGCTGAGAAGAGGATCTGAGCACCTATGGACATGTTCAGAGTGCAAACATGATGATGACCCGCAAATAACTCAATAACTCAATCTATCATAACAAGAACTAGTGCCCATAAACCCATCCATTCACAAACAAACGTATCACCCATGTGTTACCAGGGCCTCATTATGAGGGAAATAAAAAATAGTGACACTGTGACCTTCTAGTCATGTCATAAGAGGCGACTAAGGAGTTTAATTGATGGCTTGTTAAGCTGTCATTGTAAAAAAGTATTGTTATGGAAACAGAGCCATAGATTTTAGAAGCAGGGATTTCTGCAATATATGTCATTTTGGCGCACAAGGTTTCTGTTTTTGAGATTGTTGTTCTGCCCTATATGCTGTCTTCGGCTCGAAAGGACAATAGACATATATATATATATATACACACACACACACACACACACACACATCTGAACTCAAATATTTGTACCAAAAAAAAAGAGAAATATTCTTTCAAGAGACAAATAGATATTTTTACAAATTGGAGACCTAATGGTAGAACTACTTTGATAGGAGGACCATCAGCTCATTTAACTACTTTCACATCACAGAACTAGAAGAAAAGAACATACACTGGATCATCCATAGCCAGTAGAATGTGTCTTGCCTTATAAATAAACAACTGAATGGAAACCAAAAAATCTGTTTGACCCCTATAGCTTTTCTTTACTCTGTTTAAGGGAGCTGTATTTAAAACTTCCTCAAAAGTGTATTTTTAAAAATCTCTCATTAGTTTAGTTTAGTTTAACAGATCATCTTCATTGCACATCAGACAACCCCATAGTGCTCGATCTCTTCCCCAGCATGGCAAAAGCACCAAAAATGGTTTCACCTCACTTGCAAGAGCTCCATATCACCAGCAAAGACTTAGAAAAAAAATTGGGCAAATTTTATCTCTCCACAATATTTGCCTGATCAGTAGCCATATTTGGCCCACTCTTTTGCTTTAAACTGCTCAGGATTCTTTAACATATGTAGAGTGTGTGTATATAGAGCCTCCTGTTTTTGTCCTTATCTGAGAGAGGTAGACATCAGTTCTCACTATCCAGAGACTTCTTCTTCTTCTTCTTCTATCCTTCCTCTGTTGCCGTTGGCGTCGAGGGGAGAAACAATCTGCGATTCTTTGCTCTTCTGTTGGCTTCTTCTGATGTTATTCCTCCTAGTGACTCTAGTATTCCATTTATCCATCTCTTTCTCGGTCTTCCTCTTAATCTGACGTTTTCGTAGCGTTTGTTTATGGCTCTTTGATTCATTGTTAGTTCTTTCTGTCTTGTTATGTGGCCGAACCAATTTATCTGTTGTTTCTTTATGTATTCGATGGCTGGTTCAATTTCGAGTTTCTTCCTCAGGTCAGTGTTTCTTACTCTGTCCCTTAAGCCGTTTCCTGTCATTCTTCTGACACATTTCATTTCTGTGGTCGTTATCTTTCTTATTGTTCTAGAGTCCAGCGTCCAATTCTGGCACTGATAGCACAGAGTTGGTAGAAAAATTGATTTGTATATTGCCCTTTTTGCTTCCGTAGTTATTGCTTTGTTTTTCAATAGTGTTGATACTTGGCCTATAACTTGGCATGCTTTGTTACACCTTATATCTATCTCTGTTTCTTGGTTATTGTCTTGTGTTAGCGTGCTACCCAGATATTTAAAATTGTCAACTTGCTTCAAAGATGTACAGACAATAAAACCAAGAAAAAAATCATGGATTTGAACAGAAAAATTTCAACTGCTTGTGGTGAAATTAAAATCCTAGACCTCACTATCCAGAGGCTGATTGTCTTACCTTTGGACTGCCTAGTGCCCCTCCCTTCCCTCCATCTTCCATCCTCAATCTAAAAAAAAAAATTATTTCATAGTAACAGATTATGAGTCTTTTTCTGTAAACCATTGTCTTAATATTTATATTATCTTTCACTTTAAGTATCTGTAGCTTTTGTAATGACATAATAAGGTTGCATGCTTCATTCACAAACTGCCACATCAAGCATTCAGTAAATTGATTAAATATTTCGTTTCCCTTTATTTATTTTTGTCTAAACCATTAATCCTTTTTATTTCTTCATAATTCTAGATTGAAAATGATTATATCTTTTTAAACCAATCAGACAAATATATTGTTTCTCTAACAATTTCTCTAATAATTTCTCTAAAAACAGTGCCTGTTTAACTTCTGATAAGAAACTCATACAACCTCATTTCATTTGTGTAATTTCATATTTTTTAGACTCACCCAGCGTCTGGAAATGATACTAGAGATTTTCTAAGAGAAAGTAGGACAGCTTGTCGTGATATTGACTACATGACCCATACATGTGCCAATGATCAAGGAAAAATATAGGCACAGATGCCATATTTCTCATATTTCAGAATTTGTGTAGAATAGTATGTACTTTTACTAGATGAGAAAATTATATATGTACCAATATTCATTCTTTTTAAAGGTGAATTAAAAAAAGACAAATCTGTGTATTATGCATGCTGCAGATAATAGTAAACAATGAAACATTAAATTTTGCAGGTGGCTTTCTTCTCTTGAACATGGCAAACAATCCCACGAAGGAAGAGGCATATTTAGTCAGTGAAGTGATTACACCGAAAGGAAGCAGTTGCTTCATGTAAGATGTTATAGAATATCTTGTATTTGTGCATACTTAAAAAATTCACACGATATTATCAGGTTAAAAATAAAAATGTAATAAAATTGATTGGAAAAAATTAGCACACCAAAAAATCCATGGCAATTAAAGCTGATCTGTAAATCTCAAATTGTGACTAACAGACTTTATATATGAGCAATAAGATCTTTGGCTGTTGGATGAACAGTGCAGGGTATTGCTCAAATTAGTACCAATCTCTGACATCCTTAAAAGGAGAAATAAGAAAACAGGTTTAAAATGTTACAATTACAAATATTTAACATTTTTATTATGGTAATAAATGACGTATTGTAGTCCAACATTTATAGTGATATTGCTTTTTTACTCTATGTTAACTTGTTGCTTTTATTGCAAATAAAAGTGTCATTGAACAAGGTTTGATGTCAAAGTTCAGCATATTTATTGCATAAATGAAGAAGGTGTTCCAGAGTTTGAGCCCCACTTCCACAGTGGCATTCATCAGTTTGGGTTATTTCTAGGTGGTAAAGGTGTCTCAGGAGACTGAGCCCCATTTCCACAGTGGCATTCATCAGTTTGGGTTATTTCTAGGTGGTAAAGGTGGCTCAGGAGACTGAGCCTCATTTCCACAGTGGCATTCATCAATATATTCGGCTCCCTCAATGAGATAGAGCAGCTTGCACAGAACAGAGACAAATGGTGAGATTTGATAAAATATCTTTAAAAGAATTGAAAACTGCTAGAACAAAAATTCAGATAAGAGAAGGAGTATCTTGGTCTACGCCCTATGGGCTGGCTACGGCTCAAAAGGTCAATAGATAGATAGATTCATCAGTTTTGGTTATTTCTAGGTGGTAAAGGTGGCTCAGGAGACTGAGCCCCATTTCCATAGTGGCATTCATCAGTTTTGGGTTATTTCTAGGTGGTAAAGGTGGCTCAGGAGACTGAGCCACACTTCCATAGTGGCATTCATCAGTTTGGGTTATTTCTAGGTGGTAAAGATGGCTCAGGAGTCTGAGCCACACTTCCACAGTGGCATTCATCAGTTTGGGTTATTTCTAGGTGGTAAAGGTGGCTCAGCAGTCTACAGTGCTTTGTTCTGAAGTGGAGACTGAAGGTGTGGAAGTGCCTCAGCTGCAGGTTTATGGATCCTGCATGTCATTTATTTGTAGTTTTTGTTTTCTGTTTGTTCTGCATTTGTTCCATATGATGGTCTTGGCCTCTGTCGGATGAAATTACTAACTTAGAAATATAGGATAGTACCAAACAAGTGGGGAGCTGCGATAGCTCAGTGGTTAGTGAACTGGACTACAAAGGACAAGAGTAGGGTTCAATCCCAACCGACGGCTTCCGGGTTCACCCAGCCTTAAATGGGTACCGGATTTTTTCTTGGAAAGTAAAGCGGCAAGTGTGTAATACCGACCACATTACCCCAAAAATCATGTGCCGAAGGTCTGTAAAATTTATGGTCACTAACACCATATTCCCTATACGCCACTTGGCGTGACGAGGGCACTTTATTATTTTTTTTTACCAAACAAGTACCAGTGGACAAAGAGATGCAACAAAGATAATAGTGCTGGATAGGACACATGCACACTGCAGAAGTCTGTTAATAGTATTACACAATAGGCTGTATTTTTGGAATCCCCAGCAAAAGAGTTAAAAGTAAAGTCCACAATATACCCGGAGAAGACAGGTATAAGCAGAGATGAGGAAGATGGGGAGGCATGGCATGGAGCAATCTTAAAGGAATGATACCAAACAGGATGACATGGAAAGTGTTTGTTGAAGATGAATGCTCTCCAGGGAGTTGAAAGGTATAAGAAGAAGACTTGGCTGAGTTTGGGAGGGATAACAATGAGCAAGATTATTGACCTCTCACCTCCAAATGTATGATGAGGCTTAATACTTCACTTTCTCTATGTGTATATGCTATGGGATATCTTTAATTTATACATTTCTGTTCATGAATTTGCATCATTTTGACAAGATGAATTTTTAAATTTGCTTTTTATCTGTCCTATTAAATTTTGAACATATTTCTTCACATCAATATCTCAGTTGCTTCTGATTTCTGTGTCAATTGTTTATTGATAACTCATATTTGAAATACATAAAGTAAAACAGAGTCGCTATGGTTTTATATTACTCTCTTGCTATTTGATATTGACAGTTGGAAAGCTAAGAGTATTAAAATTAGGAAATTAAAAATATCTTTAAAGCATGATAACATGTTTAGCTACTATTCCTTATAACTTACGAAACAATCTGTTTCATACTAACTATATCAGCAGTTATTATATGCCCTTGACATAAAAACTTTTTGACAATAGAACTAATGATATTTAGTTGTAATTAACTATTTTCTTGCCTGCAGTTTTTACTTTTATCCGATGATAAGAAGCGCCCAGTTTGAAGGAATACCAATTCAGTTGAATATCTATGTGAACACCGGAGGTGATTTTCCTGGTACTCTTTATTGGACCTATTCTATGACCAAAGGGTCAACAAATTTTATGATCGGAAATCTGCCTCTTCAGATCAATAATACTTACAGGGTTTGTGTAACATTGTATTTGTGTGCCTTTGTTTAATTGCTAATTATTGATAAGCTAATTATACTTATTCAGATACATTTTTTCATTACTTTTAAGTTTGTAATTATGTGCACTTAAAAGGATCAGCTGCATAAGATTTGTAAGTAAAATTAGTTAAACTTACTCAAAGACACAACTGAATATGAATTGTCATGACAGACTATCATTCATTGTTATGAAAGATTCAGAATTTATGTCTTTAGTATTAGTCGATAATACATATAATGGTATCTTAAAATTTGGTATGAATATGCTGTCCAGTTATCATGGGAATTCATGGCAATTAAAAAGTTATAGGTTCAAGTATGCCTGAACTGAGGATGCTAGACATGCACAAGGGCTCTGATTGTATCTTGTGTTTGATATTGACACAAATATCAGTGAGGATGCTGTCTTGAGACTGCAACAATTTGAAATAAAATATTGAACAAGTACGGGACTGGGAGTAAAAAAGTAAAGTACACCCGTCACGCCAAGTGGCATATAGGGAATATGGTGTTAGTGACCATATATTTTACAGACCTCCGGCACATGATTTTTGGAGTAATGTGGTCGGTATTACGCCCGTGCTGCTTCACTTTCCCTGAAAAAAATCCGGTACCCATTAAAGGCTGGGTGAACCTGGAAGCTGTCGGTTGGGATCGAACCCTACCTCTTGTCCTTTGTAGTCCAGTTCACTAACCACTGAGCTATCGCGGCTTCCACGGGACTGGGAGGACTGGGGGTAAGACATGTCTGTGGACAAGAAGGTCCCAGGTTTGAATCCTGCTACAAGTAATGGCAATTTTTTACTTTGAATCTATGGTATCCCCTCCCTGGTCTCTCAGTAGTAGGATCCAATGTCTGACCCTCTCTGATAATGCTGAAAAACAGGAGGTCCTGTGTAGAGAATACACACATTAAAGGACTCCTGATAAGAAGTAAAGGCACCAAGATGCGTAGAAATGCGAAGCTGCTGTAAAGCTGATGATAATAGCAATTCTAAAAAAAAAACGAAGAAAAAAAGTGGTATGGTGACAGCTTTACGTGGTAATGGACAAAACAAAAGTCTATGTTTCAGCCAAGTAGGCCTTCAGCTGGAACAAAATATATATTCATACCCATCTTCCCATAGTTTTAAAACCCTTCTGTTTCATCTTCTCGACTGACTGCCTGGTCAGTGAGATATATAATTGATCATCCCGCCTTCTCATTTTAGTCCATTCAGAGGCTGACCACGCTCTGGAACACAACGAAGTGACCCGTTTTTATTTCCTTTCTTGAGTATCTAGCATATTATCGCCATGTAGTTAGATTTGTTTACATATCCCTATATATATTTTTTTGTATTGTTGTTCCAGCTGAAGGTCTACTTGGCCGAAATGTCGACTTTTGTTTTGTCCATTAACGCATAAAGCTGTCACGATACCACTTTTTTCTTCTTTTTTTTTTTTTTAGAATTGCTAGGACTCCTGATAGTTGGATATTGAAGAAGAGTAGGCCAAAAATAACAACTTTGGCAAAATTTATAGTAAAAATGTACTCAAAAACATTAAAACTTTCAGCAATAAAAAATAAGAGTACCTCTGAAGTTGGAGAGTATGTGCCAGTATGGTGGAGGATACCTGAGCATTTGACTGCAAGTTTAACAATTAGGAAAAAGTGATATTCATGCAAAATTAGTCCCTGAGGACTTCGTTAGAGATACAGAGCTGGTGTATGCAATCAAATAAAAAAAAGTTAAAAAAATCAAGTAGAAATAACAATCTGCTGAGATGAGCTAGGTTTGTGCAAAACCAGTTAGCTAATTGAATAATCAGTGTGCACACACTTTACCTACCATCTGTTGAAAGTTATGAGCATCTATGGTATTGCCTGGAGTACTGTGATACCTACTCTAAAATTCAATGAACAAAGACTTAATATCAACATTTTTTTTCCATTTTTGTTTATTTTACAAGAACTTGTATTTTGTTTTTGTATGTTGATTATTATACATGAGTATGTATTTTTATTTTTGTATGTTGATTATTATACATGAGTATGTATTTTTATTTTTGTATGTTGATTATTATACATGAGTATGTATTTTTGTTTTTGTATATTGTTTAATGTACAAAAAAACATGTATTTTGCTTTTGTAAATTGTTTTTTTTTATAATTTGTATTTTGTTCTTTTTATATTTTTTATTGTACAAGAACTTGTATTTTGTTTCTTATTTAAACACCACTAAACATTTTCAGATTGTAATAGGAGGCATTGTGACTCTTGGGCAAGTACTTTCACTGGACATGTTCTCACTGGCACCACTTAACTGCTCTTACGCGCCATCTGATGCTAAACCGCCAGTTTCAGTAGTCACATCCACTATCACTGTTACAACTGTACCAACATCAAAAGCATCATCCTCCCCAAGTAGGTATTTAAAAACAAAAAGATAAAAATTGCTTATCACGCCATAGCATCTGAAGTGATTATTAATGTATTTTGAAGTCTATGCTTGTGTTTTTTCCATTTGCTTGCTCCAAGTCTGAATATAATGAGTATGTTATCCTACTCGATCAAGTGTATTGTATCTTTGGGATGATTCTACCCTCCTCTTTTGGAATAGATAACTCTCTCTGATCATCATTATGTGCCATACCAGTTGATGTATGCGATCATGCCCTTCCACAATCTTCTATCCACAGTGCATAGTATCAAGGGAAAATTGAAAAAAATGGTATGGTAAAAGCTTTACGTGATTAGTAGACGACACAGATTTGAACGACATTTCTGCTCAATAGGCCTTCAGCAGGAACAAACAAACAACAAGCACACACAGATATGTAAATAAATAAAACTAATCCTACATAGCTAACTAGTAACGAAACATCCAAAACAAAATAATCAAAATTGGTATAAGAAAAGAAAAATGACTTTCCTGTTTCGTGGACCGTGGTCAGAACGGGAAAGGGCGAGAACAAGGGTCTAGTTGTAATTATACCCTCTGATCAGGTGAAGGGTTCTAAAAATACACGAGCGGGGGGAACGCTGTCTAGGTAACCTCGACTGCAAAGATACTGACAATGTATAAAAGTATCTAAGGGCCAGTAAATGCATGTATACACACACACAGATGCGTGTATATGTATATACACATACAAACAGACATGCACCTACTTATACGTATCAACATAGACCTACATATACATATATATGCATACATACCTGCACACACATACAAGCACACATATATATATATATATATATATATATATATATACCCATACATATGTACACACACATGCATATGCACACCCATACAGGGACAATCATATATGTGTAGAAATGTGCATCAAGATCATATCTTGTATATCCACCTCCTCTGTTACCTTCCTAGATCTTATTGTTTCTTTGGGCACTTCTGGTCTCCACACCTCGGTTTTCTATAAACCCACAGACGCCCATTGTTATCTTCTCTATACTTCATCACATTCACCTTCTTGTTGTGATTCAATTCCGTTCTCACAGTTATTGCGTCTCCGTCGCATCTGCCAGGATGACCAAGATTTCCTCTTACAAGCTTACCTCATGTTAGGTTTCTTCAGCCGTCGGCTTTATCCAGATTCGATCCTCCAGTATACCCTCAAGCGAGTCCTCCTTATCTCCCATCCCGAGGCACTCACTCCTTCCAACCGCGCCCCCCCCCCCTCTGAGAGAACCATACTCACCCTCACCTATCACCCTCGCAATTTAGCTGCTGTGAAGATACTCAACCGCTACTGTTCCATTCTCCTCTCTGTTCCCACTACCTGTCTACTTTTTAGTGATTCCTCGATGATCGCCTTCAAGCACGACAGGAATTTGGGAGATATTCTGGTTGGGAGCCATCTCCCTCGCTTCGACCATCAACACTTCGGTACGGCCACTTGTGGTTGTAACTGTATCACCTATGCCTATGTGCTCCCTACTGACTAAGTCTTATTCCCTAATGGACGGTTTGAGATCAAGCATGGCTTCACATGTGTGTCCCGTAACATCATTTAAGCCATCATATGCCAACGATGCCACATGACGTACATTGACGAGTCTGGAAGATGATTAGTGGAAAGATTTTGTGAACATCTATGAGATGTTCAACAGAATACTGGCACTCCAGTGTCTTCCCATTTCAGCTCCCCAGATCACAAGGGCAAAGACAACATCCGTATCACTGGTATTGTCCTTTGTCACTCTGGCGACCTCAGCCGATTCACTTTGCAGAATCGCCTCATAGTCCAGTATGGCTCGCTGACCCCACGAGGCATGAATGTATCACACTCGTATACATAGTTCCCTTTCTGTTACTCCTTCCCTTTTGCATAGCCTTCTCTACTGCCCATGCTTGGGCTCATTGATCTATCTACTATGCCAAGCCATTCATAGCTCACCTCCACTAGTCCCCATTGAGACACTTCGGTGTTCTCCCACACCTCTTTTTTTTGTGCTACTTACCCTTCATATGTTTTTATTGTACCCCACTCTCCTTTTGAGTACCTGTTATTCTACTGTTCTATTCTTTCTCCTCTGTTTTTTTACACTGACCCCGGTGTGTACTCTTCTAGTGATATGTACGCTATGTGCACATTTCTACACATATATGATTGTCCCTGTATGGGTGTGCACATGCATGTGTGTGTACATATGTATAGGTATATATATATATATATATATATATATATATATATATATATATATATATATATATATATATATATATATATATATATATATGTTTGTATGTGTATGCAGGTATGTATGTATATGTAGGTGTATGTTGATACGTATAAGTAGGTGCATGTCTGTTTGTACGTGTATATACGTATACACGCACTTGTGTGTGTGTATACATGCATTTACTGGCCCTTAGATACTTTAAGACATTGTCAGTGTCTTTGCAGTCGAGGTTACCTAGACAGCGTTCCCCCCGCTCGTGTATTTTTAGAACCCTTCACCTGATCAGAGGGTATAATTACAGCTAGACCCTTTTTCTCGCCCTTTCCCGTTCTGACCACGGTCCACGAAACAGGAAAGTCATTTTTCTTTTTTTATACCAATTTCGATTATTTTGTTTTGGGTGTTTCGTTACTAGTTAGCTATGTAGGATTAGTTTTATTTATTTACATATCTGTGTGTGCTTGTTGTTTGTTTGTTCCTGCTGAAGGCCTATTGGGTCGAAATGTCATTCAAATCTTTGTCGTCTACTAATCACGTAAAGCTTTTACCATACCATTTTTTCAATTTTTTTTTTCAATTTTCCCTCACATTCAGCTTTACTGCAGCTTCGCATTTTTATGCATTCATTTGCATTTCTTTGCCTTAACCCCCTGTATAGTATCAATCCTGTTGTTGACTGTTTTCCATGCCATGACACCAAGCTATCTAGTATTCTCTCTCTCTTTGTTATCTGTGATCTCGCTTTCCCTGTATTTTGCCAGTTGCAACCAAGTATTCCAACTTTCATATTCTCTTAATGTACTTGACAAATGTTGATTGTTTCTTTCTGATGTTTTTTAGGAGCTCCCTTTTTGTGTTGATCTCTTTGAGAATTTTCTCATTGGTCTCTTTAGCTGTTCGGAAATCTCAACATTCTTCTGAAAAATCCATTCTCTGTGGCCTGTAATCATCTTTTTATTTGTTTGTCTACTGTCCATGATTTGCTTCCTTAAGTAAAAATTGACTTTATATAGCACTGAGGAACTCTCTTCCTCACATCTACTGACATAGACTTATTGCAAAAAATGTTTTTCATTTTCTGGAATGCCTTTTTTGGCCTGAGCTTTTCTGCTTTTTTATTTCTGTGGCGCATATACCAACCAATGTCATTATTGTGCCCAAGTATTTGATGCTCTGCACTTGTTTTAGATTTGTCCTGCTTATTTTTATGTTACTTGGTGGTGATAATTGTTTCTTCAATATGACCATTTCTTCTGTTTTCTTATATTCAGACAGAGACCTTTCTGGTTGCTTTCTTTCACTATTATATTTATAATTTCTTGTAGTTTCATTCTCTGTCTCTGCTATAAGATATCTCTTTATATTATCTCACTGATACTGAATTTAAATACACTACCTATGGAAATGATTTTAAAATATGATAGTGATCATCTTAAAATTCATGTGGAATTTCTTATATGTGTATAATTTATTTCTAATTTTCTCTGATTATTTATATTCTGATTCAAGATTTAATATGAAAAGATATTTTCAAATTATATGTTTGACAGACCTTTACTGATGGGATACCTTATAGTTTATAGTATTAATTGATTCATATTCATAATTTGGTAATAAACATAATTTGATGTACTTCTGTGTAATAGCAATTGCACTTGAAAAGCACCAATAAAATCCTCTCATATTATGCAGTTCATGACCATTCTTTGTAGGTTGCACAAAGTCTGATCCACACTGTACATCTTTGCTTCCACTTATCTTTGTCAGGTTGTCTTTGACAGGCCTCTCCTTTGCTTTCTGGAAATAGGCTTCTGGAACTTTTATTAGCAAGTGACCTATCGAACTTCAGCACCTTTTTCTTATCACTGTGGTGCATTTCCTCTTGGTTGCAAGCACTCAGTAGTTCTTATCTGCTGATTCTATTTGCCAAATTATATATATCTCCACAAGGAGGTGAATAAAATTACAACAACAATTACAATATTTATATAATGTTGATTTATTAAATGGTGTTTCTTATCTTTTTGTAGTTGCTGACACCATAACCAGCAATGCAAAATGGCTGCTTTCTAGCCCCATTACTACAGAGACTAATGTAGTCACTTAAACCATTTCGGTTGCTTTGTTTTAAATGTGTTTTTGAGGAAATTGGAGTGAGGAGGTGACTGTGCACTCTTTTTTTTGGTGGAAGTCATTAGGAATTGTTGCATGTGCCACTGATTAGGGCTGACAGTAGTCAACCTTGTCAATAAAATTTGCCAATGCACTTTGGCGGGAGCTGTGACATATGGTGGAGCAGATATGGGGAGTTCCCAGCTGCTGTGAAATTGATTCCATGAACTGAACTGAACAGTTGCTAATACTCAATATTTTGAGATTGAAATAAAGACATCTTTTTTTTAAAGGACCACATTCTCTTTGGGACTGTGACTTTGAGACAGACTCATGTCACTGGAAAAGTGACCAAACTGCAAGTTCAACATGGTCACGGAGACAGCCAGGATTCTATCTGAATGGACCTCATTATGATCATACAACTGGGCCAGGTGAGTTAAAATTTATATGTAATTAATTACAAAAGTAATAAACAGAATCATTTGTTGAACAACAATATAAAAGTACTGTACTCATATAAAACTGTTGTACAACATACTTGTTAATCAATATTTTTATAAAATGAATTTAATGTATTCTTCTTTTTGTGTTTGCACCTTTGATATTCTTAAACGAAATGCATGTTTTTAAATTGATCATTGTCTGCAGCTTTTTTCTAGCTTCATGCAGCACATTTGTAGACAAATGTAGACACTTTAGATAAATATATTCTCCTTATCTATAGTTATGACTTTTACCCAATTTCTGTGGTGTGTTCTAGGGATATTCTATGGGTCTGGAGAATAAAGACTGCATGTACATTCAGAGCAAGTTATTATTTTAGCCTGATAGAAGAAAAAAACCTTTTTTTTTTTACCTACCGTGGTTTGAACCCATGTTACCTTTTTTGGAGAATGGCAGGTTTTTATCCATTTGGCCACGCACACTCCCTTTATGTACTTCGTCAAACAGTGAACATTTCTGTGATAAATGTTCCATAGCCGAAGTTTACGTTTATGTTTATTCAGTTTATTGTGACCAGTAATTGATAGCTTGCTCTAGTTATGGTAGTCATATGGTAGTCAACATTGACATGATTCTACACTCATCTGGTACCTTCACTGGCTTATTTATAAATTAATGGAATTAAAAATATCTACACATACCTACAAAAAAGCCTGACCTTCAGCATAAAAAAGATAGAAACTATAATAATATTAAAGAAAACAAACATACAAGAATGTATGTAGAGTAAAACTAAATGGAAAATCCTGAAACAAGTGCATAGTTTCAAATACCAAGGATCAATAATAACATCAGATGGCAGATGCACTGCAGAAATTAGAAACAGAATAGGACAAACAAAGACAGAACTCCATCGAATGAAAAACATTCTATGTAACAAATCATTGTCAATTAATGTTAGAAAACGTGTCCTAAAGTGCTACATCGAACCTGTTCTACTATATGGAAGCGAGGTAATGGACAATAAGTAAGACAACACAAAGAACATTAGAGGCAGCTGAGATGTGGTTTATTAGAAGAATGCTACAAATTCCATGGATAGCAAAAATTACAAATGATGAATGTTTAAAAAAAGCTGAAGAAACCAGAAATATCAAAATAATAGGGAAGAGACAATCTACATTTATTGAACATATATCCAAAACAATGGTACTGAGAATACTATAACATCAGGCAGAATGAATGGAAAGAAGAGCATAGAAAAACTAGGAGAAAAAATATTGAACAGCTTATCCAAATGGCATAACAAAAGATTACCGACTTAAATTATGACATGCATGAAGGACCGAGAGATGTGGAGAGAAATGATCTCCTACGCCAACTGGCATGGCACCTGATGATGATGACACATACCTGCAATATTTATGTCAACAGAACTTTTTCTTCTTCTATCTTTTTATTTGTCATTCGCAGTAATTCTTCATCTTCTGCCCTTCAACAACTCTTTGCAGAGCATAGATCTTCAACAAACATTTTCCAAACTATCCTGTTTGGTGTCATTCTCCTAATATCATTCTATGTCTTCCCCATCCTCTTCATTTCAGCTTCCACTTATATTTTTCAAGTAAATTTTGGTCTATCCTTTTTATCCCACCCCCAGACTCCAGATTCTTTCTCTTCTCTCTCTCTCTCTCTCTGTATGTCTATCTATCTCTCTTCATGTTAAGAAATTCTTAGTTATCCTCTATCTTTTTACCTGTTGCCAGGATGAATAAGTTCGCAGTCACTTCCAGTGCTTTGTATTGTCCTAGCAGTTTTTGTTGTATGTCTGTTTATTGGGCAAGGTTTTATGTCAAAGTTCAACATAGTAATTGCAATTAAAGAGGGTGTTCCAAAGTCTGGGTCCCACTTCTGCACTGACATTCATCAGTGTAGGTCATACCTCAGTGGTAAAAGTGACTCAGGAGTCTGCTGTGGCTATTATAGGATTCTAAAAAAAAAAAAAAGGGCCTGTCATGTACTCTCAGTTGCATCAGCAGTGCATTTCCTACTCTCAGTCATTAGTTACACATAGAGTAATTTAAGGTAAGGGATCAAAGCAAAGAAATGCATCAAAATGCATAAAAATGCGTAGCTGCAGCAAAACTTAGTGTAAAGGAGAAATGAAAAAAAAATTTTTTGTAATAGTATTGTTAAAGCTTTATGTATGTAATAGTGTGAGCAATCTGAAAGGATCAAATAGGAATGGAATAAAATAAGAAACAAGGGTCAAAGAGATAAAGAAGTTGACGATCAAAAGGACGATTCAACGTATGTGAGCACACTTTGACTGAAAGATAACAAGACGGACTCTTAAATATTTGGAGATAAATATAGAGAGAAGATTAGGTAGGTGTCATCACCATGTGCCATACTGGTTGACATAGGTCATCATGTCATTCCACAATTTTCTATCCACAGTGCATATCATTTCTTTTGTTGACTGTTTTCTATACCATGACACCTACCTAATCTTCTCTCTTTGTCATCTGTGATCTCTCTTTCCCTGCATTTTGCCAGTTGTAACCAAGTATTTCAACTTTCCTCTTCTTCTCAATATATATAGCATTTTTCTTTGTGATTTCAAAATCATATAAGAAGTAAGGAATATCTTTACTGTATACATTCACATACCACATAAGATGATTCATATCTTAGTATCTTGCTGGGTGTCTGTGCTGGCCAGGGTTCATATCTTAGTGTGCGTCTGTGCTGGCCATGGTTCATATCTTAGTGTATTTCCATGCTAGCCATGGCTCATATCTTAATGTGTTTCTGTGCTAGACATGGTTCATATCTTGGTGTGTTTCCGTGAAGCCATGGCTCATATCTTAATGTGTTTCTGTGCTAGCCATGGCTCATATCTTAGCTTGTGTGTGTGTGTGTGCTAGCCATGGCTCATATCTTGGTGTGTGTCATGTTAGTCATATCTCATATCTTGGTGTGTCCGTGTTAATCATGTCTCATATCTTTATGTGTGTCTGCATTTAGTCATATCTCATATCTTAGCGTGTATCTGTGTTAGTCATGTGTCATATCTTTGTGTGTGCATGTCTGGGTTAGTGATATCTCATATCTTTGTGTGCATGTTTATGTTAGTCATATCTCATATCTTTGTGTTTGCATGTCTGTGTTTGTCACATCTCATATCCTTGTGTGTGCATGGCTATGTTAGTCATATTTCATATCTTTGTGTGCATGTCTATGTTAGGCATGTGCCATATCTTTGTGTGTGCATGTCTATGTCAGTCATATCTCATATCTTTGTGTGCATGCCTATGTTAGGCATGTGTCATATTGTGTTTGCATATCTTTGTTAGTCATGTCTCATATCTTGATGTTTGTCAGTGTTAGTCATGCCTCGTATCGCTGTGTGCATGTCTGTGTTAGTCACATCTGATATCTTTGTGTGTGCGTGTCTGTGTTAGTCACCTCTAGTGACTCGGGTAGATGGTGCTCGTAAACCTGGGAGGGCCAACCATCTAAGGGCAGAATCCCCCTACAGAAAAGATCATCTGCTGCCTTGCAGGAAGATTGGGGACAATCAAAGGCTAAGGAAAGCAAACCTGTATAAAATGCTGGCTGAAATCGGATGCACTGGGCCACTGAGGCAGAACACAGTGCAACGTTTTAACGGGTGTTCACTCAGAGTGGATCTGGCAGACTCTAATTGTGATGTTCTGTCTGTGGGGGCGATCAACACACTTAACCTGATAGCTGACTTCATGTGAGAGTCTGGAATCCTACTCTGATTGAGTCCTGATCGCAGAAAGAGAGATAGATACCACATAAGTATTTGTATGTATGTGTGTTTAACAGTTTGTAACAGTTACTACTATTTTATAATAACTTTTGCTCCTATTTCAAATAATATTTTTTGAATTAGGTGGTCATGGGTATTTTTTGACACTGGACACAGCCTCTGGTTCACTTCAGACTGATACTGCACTGAAAGCTAACACCAGCTACTGCCTGATGTTTTGGTATTACCTCTATGGCAACTCATATTTTCAGTTCACAGTGCAGACCATCATGGTATGTCTTTAGCTAACAACTTTTGTTATTGTTAGTGGTTGATTTATTACTTATTTATAATATTAGATTATTATCTTAACTTAATCTTATAACTGGTTTATGGAAATATATAAATGAAAATTAAAAAATTAAATTTTAATTTTAATAGGTTAAAAAATATTGCCTTATTGTCTCTTTGTATTGATTTAATTATTTTGAAGTATATGCATATGTGTGTAGTGTAGTATATCATCCTTGGCGGAAAGAATAGGACTTTCTATCAACAGGGATAAAACTTAAATAATGAAAAATAAAAAACACCAGAGGGCAATATATGTCTAAATTATCAGACCTTGGAAAAAGTGGACAACTATGTATATCTTAGTAGTATTATAGATCAAAAAGGTGAAAGACAGAAAGAGATCAGAAGCAGGATAGAAAAGCAGCAGCAAATTTAAAAAACCTCGACAAAATATGAAAATAAAAAAAACTAAGCAAGAAAAGGTAACTTAGAATACTCAACTCAAACATATTATCAACTCTTACCTACACATGTGAAAGCTGGAAAACATCAATAGAAATTGAGAGAAAACTAAATGCTGGTGAGAACAAATGCCTAAGAAGAATACTCCATGTACGATGGAATGAATTCAAGACCAATATTGATATAGAATTACAATTAGGAAGAGAAGATGTACATATGTCGAACATGTTTTGAGAAATGACAAGCGAAGTCCAAAGCAGGCACTTTTGTGGGAAACATCAGGGTACAGAAAAAAAGGAAGACCTAAAGAGACACTAAAAAGAACACTTATAAGAGAAGCAGGCATAGACTCATTGGATTAGATTGAACATCTCACCCAAAATAAAGATTGATGGCGAAAAACACTACAAAGCCCTATGCAACATCTAGCGGCGCTGGAAGGATCGAGAATAAAAAATAGTGTAGTTTAAATAATTTATGATCATTTGTTTTCTGATTCTTCATTTCTTTTGATTTCTTCTTGTTTTCCTACTTTTTCTGCACTCAGTTTCTGATACTCTGCATATTACACAGAGAGATAAATTGTCTCATAGTTTCAGCAAGGAGGTCTTCACAAGAGTCTAGTAGCTTGTCTGTCACCAATTTTTGATCAAGCTTCCGTTTTTAGTTCTCTAAACAAATTCATATGTTTGTAGGGCAAGTTCTGGAGTCTGAAGACTAGCCTGGATTGTACAATTCAGGTTCTGGATCACTTGCAGCCATAGAATCTTTCCTCACTCTTGTCTTTTATCATTTTGATTTATATTAAACAAGTGTGATACATTGCTTACTTATTTTTGTTTAGGTTTATGCATTATCTGATCTTGTTTACTCAACCCGTTCCAAGTTCATTCCCATGATACTTAGCTTAATGTCTGAGTGTTATGTTTTATAAAAATCTATTTCTTCATGTTTTTTTCAGGGCACTAGTCCAACCACACTGACGTCAAAACAAAACAGTATGGGTACAGTCTGGCATCAGATGACATTAAATCTTCCCACTGACTCAACATCCTTTAACATTCAGTTTCTTTATCAACAAATGACTCCTGGAACTCGCAATCAACTAGCCTTGGACGATATTCAAGTTTTTGAAGGAAAATGCAGCTTGGAAGGTGAATTTTGATTAATGACACCTCAAGTGAGCACATCGAAGAGAGGGAAGACAGATTGTGATCTTTAAGCACCTATCACACTCATTATGGCTGTTGAATTGAGCATTCAATGTTCAGAGTCAGATAATTTATAATCTTTACACTAAGAAGTGAATGAGAACATGATAAGGCAAAATATAGTTAAGTGTCTGTTGTAAATATCAGTTGAGTAAAACTAGTAATTACTGCCCAATCTATAAGCAAAGTTATTTTAGTAAATCTGTCTAAGATTCTATTTCATATGTTACATTTTTCATTTTTTTTCACTTCTGTCCTTTACAGTCTCTTCCAATCTTCTTTGTCATCTCTGTGTTGGATTTGATCTCCTTTCGTTTCTAAGTCTTTAAAGTTTCCTCTTTCACAAGCGTCTGGAAATGCTTTCAAAATGTGTGCTTTCCATCCTTATTGTCTTTAAATTTTCACATTTTGCTGCTAATTTGCTTTACATTCTGTCACAAGCTGTTTAAAATTAATTTTAATAAAGCTGTATTGTTATTCTTTAAAAAAAAACACCTCAGAATCCATATTTTGTTGATTTTTCACTCTTACAAATGTTATTTTTTTTACAAATGGAATCCACTCTGTAAAGGCTTGCAAATTTTGATAAAAGACTAATGAATTGAAGAAGATTTGTATAAGACAGGCATAATAAATCCTTTAATTTTTTTTTTCTATTTGTATTACAGAATATAGAAATATTGTTTCAAGTGGGCAATACCTGTTATGGCTATTTTTTCAATATTTTTCTTGATATTCTTACCAACTCACTCAACTGGTGTTGCTATGCTTCTCAGGTGTTGAAATGTATTTGATATGCTTTTTTTCTTATAATTTTTCTCTTCTTTACACAACACTTTAGGATATCATATGTTGAACATGATTTTATGTCTATTACTATTATCTTGTGTTGTATCACTCACCCTATATTTTGTGGTTATGGGAATGTGGCTAATATATTATGATCCCAGGGGCAGATGATTAACGAACATAAATTTACTTTCATGTACTTTAAAAAATGTCAAAATATCATCATCATCATGTGCCATACCGGTTGGTGTAGGTGATCATGTCCTTTCCACAATCTTCTATCTACAGTGCATCGTATCAGTTCTGTTGTTGACTGTTTTCCATGCCATGGCACCAAGCTATCTAGTATTTTCTCTCTTTGTCGTCTGCGATCTCTCTTTCCTTCTATTTTGCCAGCTGTAACCAAGTATTCCAACTTTCCTCTTCTCATGATGTGCCCGAAAAATGTTGATTGTTTCTTTCTGATGTTTTTTAGGAGTTCCCTTTTTGTGTTGGCCTCTTTGAGAATTTCTTCATTGGTCTTTTTAGCTGTCCAGGAAACTTTCAACATTCTTCTGAGAAATCCCATCTCTATGGCCTCTAACCATCTTTTATTTGTTTGTCTACTGTCCATGATTTGCTTCCATAGGTCAGAATTGGTTCTGTATAGCACCATAAATGAGTAAAAACTTGTCCTATAATGTCATTGTTTTTCTCACACTTTATTTTTACTTTGTAATATTTGTTCTCATATCTTGAAATTCTCTTTTGTTGTATTGTCTTCTGCTATGAAGCTTTTGAATATGCTTAGATATTGAAAATATAATTCTATTTTTCTTTGAGACCAAAATTAATACTTGTGTCTAAAGTCTATCAGTAAGCTATATTCCATCAAAACACAGCTTTTATTAATCTGAACATTATTCTCACTAATTAAAAAAAAATATTTTTTCCACCTCCACAGTTGGTCCAATGTGTACATTTGATAGAGGTCTCTGTAACTGGGGAAACTCCAAAAACAGTGACTTTAATTTCACTTTGAGCACAGAAAGTGGTCAAGATTCAGGAGAAATACAAAGTGATCACACAACAGAAACGGACCTAGGTAACAAATTAATTAAGTATATATCTTATTCTGTTTTTTTTTCTTTAGATATCAAAAGTGTACTTATCCTAAACAACTAAAAAAATTATCAGTAAAATAATGAGCAAATGTAATGTTTATATTTTAATTTTATGTTTTTTTCTTTAGGCCGGTATGTTTCTTAAACAAATTCAAATGTGTAGGTGTGACAAAATGATGAGATTTTGCAGCTCACAAACTAAATTATAGCTATGTCTTGAGTTTTATTTTTTTAGTGCGGCATACACCCTCATACATGCACATGAGGGATTGTGTATTTTATGTAGATGCACACAAGGGAGAGAGTTGTGTATTTAATGTACATATACACAAGGGAGAGAGTTGTGTATTTAATGTACATGCACATAATGGAGAGAGTTGTGTATTTAATGTACATATACACAAGGGAGAGACTGTGTAGTTTATGTACATGCACATAATGGAGAGAGTTGCGTATTTAATGTACATATACACAAGGGAGAGACTGTGTATTTTATGTACATGCACATAATGGAGAGAGTTGTGTATTTAATGTACATATACACAAGGGAGAGACTGTATTTTATGTACATGCACATAATGGAGAGAGTTGTGTCTTTAATGTACATATACACAAGGGAGAGACTGTGTATTTTATGTACATGCACATAATGGAGAGAGTTGTGTATTTAATGTACATATACACAAGGGAGAGACTGTGTATTTTATGTACATGCACATAATGGAGAGAGTTGCGTATTTAATGAATTAAACATTTTAATTTCAGGTTCATTCATTATGGCTATATCAGATGGCCATGTGGAAGGACAGCAGGCACATTTTCAAAGCTCAAAGCTGACGTTTGGTGATTCTGTTTGTATGAGATATTTTTATTTTATAACATCAACATGTGACAGTAAACTGAGTATTGAAACTCTTGGACCACAGGACAAACACTCAGTTCCATTGTTGGATATGCCAGACATCTTTTATGGATCATGGCAGTTAGGACAAGTCACAATATATGATCCTAAAGACACTCAGGTGAAGGAGAAATCTCTAAGTATTGTTTGTTATACACTTTGTTTTGGTCTTAGGTTAATAATATCAATTCTTAAATTCCTGTCTATTTTGTAACCAAAAGAGGAAGACCTTGAGAGACACTAAAAGATCTCTTATAAGGGAAGCAAAGTGGCAGGTATAGATTCATTAGATCTATCTATCTATCTATTGTTCGTCCAAAGTATTGTCTATATCTGCAATGTCGTTTCCTGTATAAATTTTACTGTCTTGTAATTCTTGCAGTGGCCCATATAGTTTTTTCTGTAGTTTCAGTCACTATAATCACGTGAGCATTATTTTTACCCAGACATGGGAAAGCAATAGAAGTCTACAAAAACAAAGTCAAGAAATGTAATATATGATATAACTTTTATTGTTGCACCTCCACTTTATATGGCTTGTGGCTATTCAGAGTGCTCCTGGTTTGGCTCACGATGTTAATATATGTTGTTACTGTCCTCCATCAAGTTGTCCTTAGTCTGCTTCTCTTTTGTCATCCCTCCTGCGTTAAATTCATGGCAGTTCTTTTTATGTCTCTGGGTATCTTCTGTGCACAAGACCTACTTAACTTCATAATCTGCTTGTAATTAGCCAAGATATTCTGAGAATTTTATTTATTGAGTGGATCATCATCATTGCACTCCAAACATGTCCATAGGTGCTCAGATCCCCTCCTCAGCAAATCCCGCAGTGTCCAGCGACTGACTCCAGTTCTGTGTTGGTTAATTAGTCTTTTTATACGCCCACTAAGTTTCTCGTTTCTGGCTGTGCCCATCTTAACTCCCATCTCTTTCATCCGAAGGTGTGACGTGGACTCATGTCCTGTGTCCTTCCCACTTTCCGGAGGGATTTGATGATGTCCACCCGATCCATTGTTTGATTGTCCTCAACAATAGTGCAGCTAGCCAACCTGTCCGCTCTTTCATTTCCCCGTACTCTCGCTTGTCCTAGAACGTAGACAAAGGTGACCCAATATATTTTTGACTTCTGCAATGACTCTACGAAATGGTGGCAGTTGTGACATTTCTGTTTTGTTGTTCATTAATTTTAATTAATAATAATACATAAAAAAAAAAAAATCATGTGGGGCCACAAGCTGCAGAAAAAATGGAAAATAAACATAAATTGGTATTAGGCAGCTAAACCTGTAGAGAGGTGAGACAAACTATGATGTCTTGGCAAAAGCCTTCATCAGATAAAAGACAACAAATGCTAACGCAAAAACAAACATGAAATGCGGGTACTTATCTCAGCATGACGATATGAGGTGATGGACTCGTGGGGTCTGAATGAAATACAGCTCTTAAATGTCATTTAGTTTAATTAATTTTTGTGCCGTATTTAGTGACTCTGCAAACATTGTTGGTATTGATAAACTATATACTGACTTTACTAACCTTTTCATTTACATATTTACTGGCACTTTGCTCTGATGTTGTTATCATACTTCCCGAGTACATGAATGTGTTCATTGCTACAAGCTCTTATTTTGGATGCCATTATATTTTTTTTATATTTAGACATGACTTTTGTCTTTATTATGTTGATCTATTTACATTTTATTTTTATTTTAATAATAAAATCCACCAAGCAGAGCTTAAGACTGCAAGAATAAAAACATGCACTATTGGTTTAAGAAAATTGTAAAGCTCATAACAAGTAGACAATAGAGCTTTACTGTGAAGAGGTTAGTGTTTTGAAGAAAAAAATGTTCTTATCTGAACTTTCAGGTTATGTTTACAGTTACAGTGGGTCAGAATGGAAGTTGTGAAATTGGCCTTGATGATGTTGAGTTTGTTAATGGAGAGTGCCCTTATACAGGTATTTTGTTAGATATAATTATGTTAGTTATTTTCTGTATATATTTGTAGTTTCATTGAGTTCTTTTATAAGGTGATATTAAAACAATTTGGAATCAGAACTTGCTCAAGCAAACAGAAAAAATCAAGCCAGTTTTTTTTTTCCTCACCGTGAAGAAAACCAAGATTCCTTGTGTTGATTGACGACATACAGGAACTGATGGAAAGGTGCAGGCAGCTAAATCTATCCAGAAATGAAACAAATGACCACAGACTGAAGTGGAAAGATGCACTCCAAAATAAAATGGACTCATATTTCTGTATAAGGATTTGCAACAATACCAGACATAATTTGTATGTAGGGTGGGGGCGGGTATTGTTTTTCATTAACTTAGTTATGTGATATCTTTAATTATTAGTTAAACCTCCAATTCCAAGCTATAAAGAACTATAGTTAAATTATATATTAAATACTATTAATGTTTTCCTCTTTTCTCTTCTTGTCTTATATAGGAGCAACTGACTTTGAGAACGGATTTGATGTTTATCATAATGTATACTCAAATGACTTCAATTGGGTTATTGCAAGTCCTAGTGATGACATTTATACTTGGCTCCCAGTTAATGACTTCTCCACCAACTCTCCTAATGGTAATACTCAGTGTATCAATGAATAAAGCCAAATGAACATGAATATACATATATGTATTTATAAAATGTCTCACTCAGTTTTACATTTCTCACTAATAAGAGCTTTGGACTGTAATATAACCGCGTACTGAATGATTTACTTTTTACTATGTTGTTGAATAGGGAGCCACAATAGCTCAGTGGTTAGTGAACTGGACTGCAAAGGACATAAGGTAGAGTTCAATCCCAACTGATGGCTTCCGGGTTCACCCAGCCTTAAATGGGTACCAAATTTTTTATGGGAAAGTAAAGAGGCACGGGTGTAATACCAACCACATTAACCCAAAAATCAAATGCTGAAGGTCTGTAAAATTTATGGTCACTAACACCATATTCCCTATACGCCACTTGGCGTGACGGGGGCTCTTTACTTTTTTTATGTCGTTGAATCTAAGGATAATGGTTGTTATCCTGAGCTGTGCTAGAGGTAGCCTGTTTTCTTTCGTTCTTTGTAACTGGATGCGCGTTCACTGGCGCTCTTAGAAGACTGTCATTGCAAACGAGGATCTGCCTCAAGCGAATGCCTTCCAGTAGGCAACCTCGGATGTCACAGTGTCTGTGACTGCTTTGCTGTAATGTACCCAATGTACACCGGGTCGAACTTCGTCTTGTGAACTGGACCGTTCTGCACTGGATCTGGATTCTTCGACCTTCTGTGCCCGCGACAATTCCCAACTTGAATTAACCACCATGGCATGTAGATTGACTTACTTGAATAAAGGTATTACGTCACACTGAAGTCTTTCATTAAAATGTCACATCAACTTTATTAATCAACTTCAACAATTCCAGAATATTCACACTATATACACAGCCAGCGGGTATACATTTCCACTTGACTATTCACACATATGGATCAGGAAAATCACAACTTTTACTTGACGATATCGCATCATGTCATCACTCTCTCTCAGCCTAACTAATAATGCTCCTAACCACAATTACACTTGGCTTCTAGCCTCCTAACTATCTATCTGTCTGTCTGTCTCGCCTGTCTCATCTGGTCTGGTCTGGTCTGGTCCGGGTCCGGGTCTACCTTGCAAGCTGTAGCCGGCCCATAGGGCATAGACCCAGATACTCTTTCTCTTATCTAAATTTTTATTCTAGCAGTTTTCAATCCTTCTAAAGATATTTTATCAAGCCTCATCATTTGTCTCTGTTCTGTAAGCAACTCTATCTCATTGAGGGAGCCGATTCCTGCTGCTCTTGCCTCCCTGATCAATATTCTTCTCAGTGTCTCTTTGGGTTGGCTTCTTTTCCTCTTGCCTGTTGTTCCCACATGAGGGCTTGATTTGTTATTCAGTTATTATCTCTCCTCATCACATGTCCAACATACGACCATCATCTTTTTTTTGATTACTGAAGATATTAGTGGTTGATTGGTGATTTCTCTAATTTCTTTGTTTGTTTTGAATTTGTTCCATGCTATACTAAGTATTTTCTTTAGATATTTATTTTCGAATGCATTCAACTTTGGCCTCCTAATTATTTCTATTTTGACTTCACTACTTCTTAAGTACAAGAGATATTCTCTTCTAAATAACTTCTAACTATCCATCAATAACTATGCTGAGTTTGAACTCACTGTCACTATAAGCTAATGCCTAACGGCGTAGCCGACCTTACTCCTCACCTGCATGTGAATGATCTCATGGAGAGCTTGTTTCTAACCCCTTACAGTTGATTATATTCCTCGCCCTGTAACCAATAAAAACTCACTTCCTTAGTTCCCCTCCAATAGATTTCTACTACGTCATCCACTCATCTCCCATGTTTATCATTATTTTCAGTCACCTGAGAAAGAGATTCCTGCTCTTCCTCGCAACACAGTTCTACTCGGATTTCTTGTGACCATCCCACGTACTAAGTTTTCCCCACTCTCTCCAAACTGTCCCCTACTCTCCTTGTCTCTCCCACATCCTCACATTCACTGCTACAGTAATACTATTAACCAGGCTTGCAAATAGAACAATGCCAATTTAAAAACCTTTGTTAACATTACAAAACACATACAAAAACAGAGGAAAAACTACTGAAATCCAGATGTATGAAATATGCTTTAAGAAAACAACGGCTGACAATACAGACATTTTCCCTGAAGTCTGGGACTCTCTCATCAACAAAGATAACAAGGTTGGAGAGCATTAAAAATGAGAGCAATGCTGGGATGCACCAAAGACACACCAATCCGATCAGTGGCCATACCTACTTGACTTACCTAAAATCATAAACTTCTACAGTAAAGAAGAATAGCTGAATGGATGGACCTTGGGAAAGATAGGGAGATAACATTCTAAATACATGACAAAGCCAAACCTCCATGACAACACTAACATCCTACAATGAAGAAATCAAACCATTTTAAAAATGAGAACCGGTTATGTACCACTGAATAACCGCATGGATAGAGTACAGCGAAATCAAAATTCCATTCCAAACTGTGACCACCCATATGAATCAGTAAGAACATCCTCAGTTTAGCTGTCTGAAGCTCACTGATCTCAATGTAGCTCTACTTTAAAAAAAACCTGATAAATGGAGTACCTTGTATGTAACTACAAACAGAACTCGGAAATACCTGCAGCTATCATTCTATGTCCTTGGGCTGAAGAGCATCATCTCACTGGCTGCTGAATCCATAACACCTAGCATTACACTGCATCAAAAGGAAAGGCTCAGGTCAGGGCCTACTTGAATGTTTTGAGAACCATAAAACATTCTTTACACTTGGAATTGGGTGTGACCAAAGGCTGGTGCCTCATGCATGTAAAATCTTCAATGGCCGAGGAATCCAAAAGGAGATTTGATATGGATGACATCAAGGCTGGCAATAATTGGATCGAGGTAACAGCTGGAAAAAGGAAGCTAATCGAAGTAATCATTCAACTCAGCAGGAAGTACTGTAACTGGGCTTCTATCTATCTATCTATCTACTGACCTTTCGAGCCGTGGCTGGCCCATAGGGCATATACCCAGATACTCTTCCTCTTTTCCTAAATTTTCTTTCTAGCAGTCTCAATCCTTGCAAAGATCTTTTATCAGATCTCGCCATTTGTCTCTGTTCTATGCAAACAACTGAATCTCATTGAGGGAGCCAATTTCTGCTGCTTTTGCCTCTCTAATCAATGTTCTCAGTGTCTCTCTGGGTCAGCCTCTTTTCCTCCTACCTATTATTTCCCACATGAGGGCCTGCTTTGCTATTCGGTTATTATCTCTTCTCTTTTGGTTGGTTTGTTGGTTATGGAAGGCCCCGGTATCACTGCAAACGAATTAAAATCCATAATTGCTCAACCGCCCGTGCCAGTGGAATCATCCGAATTACTAACTCATCTCCCAAACAAAGAACGGTAGCTGTAGTCCCCATCATAGCAGTCTCAGCACACGCCAAAAGACATAAGGCGAAACCGCATAGAAAGTGAACACGGCCAACTGTTCCCTGTCATACGATATCAGCATTCATCGTAAACAATTGGAATATCAGAACATGATCAAAACGGATGAAAAACACAGCTCACAGTGTGCACAGAGCACTTAACTCAGTAGCTCCTGTAACAAGCCAGACTTGGAATATGAGGAAACTGCAAGAAGGAACACTTTTCAGACATAGCCTTCAATGGTTCCTGCCGCCTATCCACCATATTGCCCGGAAGTTCACGTCCTCCTGAAAATGATGATCGTCATAGTATTTAAATGTATAACGCTTGATGATTGTAGGACATCATGTTTGACTCCAACTCCGAACATACAAAACACAGTTTGTCGTCAGATTATCCCCGTTGCACACCAAACAACAGAACGCAAGATTGGCGCATGGTCGGTCATAGTATTTAAATGTATAACGCTTGATGATTGTAGGACATCATGTTTGACTCCAACTCCGAACATACAAAACACAGTTTGTCGTCAGATTATCCCCGTTGCACACCAAACAACAGAACACAAGATTGGCGCATGGTCGGTCTTGGGACACACAATGAGCCATTATAATGACGTAGCACACACAAAATGGCTGCGCCCATGGATTCTTGATTACTCTAGTGAATGCAGTCTACAACGAACAAAACATTGTGCAAATTCCCCAACGAGATAAAACTTCGGCTGACTTGACGGAGCCCACCACATTAATGAGTTGGAAATTAACTTGCGGCAAACACCACCAACGGTCATTGAACAGCACTCATTGTGATGTAAAACGCAGACCAACACTAGACGGTGGAAGGTCGCATTCACAACACTTAATTTGTCAAAACGGAGTATTGCCGTGCACGCAACGCCAATTCATTGGCGTAGATATGATAAGTAGAACATCATTTCGACTTGAATGCAGAAAATTGCAACGGAAAGCTGAAATTGATAAGATTCCAAAACAATTTCTGCAGCGATCGAGAGAACGTGACTTAGTTCCGCCATCATGGAAACGGAAGTCCATCTCTTCTCATTACATGTCCAACATATGTGAAACGTCTTTTCTTTATTTTTATTACTGATGATACTAGTGATTGATTAGCGATTTCTCTAATTTCCTCATTTGTTTTAAATTCGTTCCAAGCTATACCAAGTATTTTCATTAGACATTTATTTTCAAATGCGTTAAACTTTGTTTCTATGTCTCTTGTTGTTTTCCAGCTCCTCACATGCATATGTAAAGGTTGATAGTACGTTTCATTTTAATAGTCTCAGTTTTGTTTATATACAACTGGGCTTACTGAGGAATTAATAAAAAAATTGTCAACACCTCATGATCTTATCACCTATATCGACAGTCCTGTGTTTCATGGTTATTTTAATGGTTGGGGATTTGTGACATACCAGCATAGTAGAGAGGTGGCTGGGAAATCTAGCAATTGTAGAATGGTGTGTCCAGCATGATGATGGAAATGGAAGCAACAACACCAATAATGTCATGGCTGGTTACACAGAATAGGAAGTAAACTGTGTTGGCGACAGGCTGGCAAAGTATGCTATAAAACATCAACAGCCACACCCTGCGGTCCCATGCTTCACATTAAGTTCCTTATACAACCTTCCTCTTAAGCTTTGTTGCTTTTACACTGTTTTTGGATTCTATGGTTAATAGATATTAGTTATATATAACTAAACACACAAAATATAAACTAAAAAAAAACACAGAAGACACAACTGTAATACAAGAGATGACATCAGCGCCTAATAGAATGCTTTTACAGATGACATTTTATAACTGAACTTGTGCTCATGCAGTTCAAATGTGAAAGCATTATTCAAACTCCTGGTAAAAATTCTCTCAGGTTTAGCTATTGAATTCTCAAACAGTGACTGTTGAGTTAGAGTTGTTTGAAATATGAGGCTTTACTATAACTTATTCATCCGTAATTACACTTTCTGATAGTACTGACAAATTAATTAGTATAACTTGTGATAACTGATTTAGATATTTATTATTAGCAAATTAAAAATAAATAAATTAAAATGGTATGGAGATATGTTGGAACAATAACTTTGCTGATAATGTATTGTTGGTCTGTAGTTAAGGAAAAGAAAATGGCAAAGAACAGGTAGCAATATTTATTAAGTAACATACTCACATTCTTATAATTGATTTGTTCTCTTATCTTCTCTGCAGGTCACTTGGCAGTAGCATCATATACTTTTAGTTCCTCTCAAGGAAAGAAGGCAGAATTATGGGGCCAACTGTCTCCACCAATGGTATCTTACTGCACCAGTTTCTATTTATATGTTTATGGAAATGATCCTGGAGTATTGAATGTCACACTTGTGGACTATCTGGATGACACCAGAGTTGTAGTATGGTCATACACACCCCCTCCTATAAATAGAGAACAGCAGATTTATGCACAGTTTCCTAATGTGTATCCCAGAAAATTTTATGTGAGTGCTTATTTATTCTTAACTCAATTGCCAGCTTTATTTATTTATTGCCTTTATTGATCTTATAAATACTTTTGATACTGTGAGCAGAACAGGTCTGTACAGGGTGTCCGGAAATGTTGGCTGCCTACCTACATTACTCTGATTAATTAATTTTGTAACAATATGTCTGCCACTGTATAGATCTATGGCAGATTATCTCAGCCCTTTGATGTAAAATGTGTAGTCAAGCAGAGATATGTCCTTGCTCCTACTCTATATGTATAACACAGAACTAACACTCAGGACAAGGATTCTAAATTATCAAAGCTGTGTATTTAGCACATTTCTAAATGGATAAAAAAATTGTACTACCTGTGCAGGGCAAGAGAGACATCTTACAACGCCAAACTCATATCCATCATGTCAATACTTACAGTTTGAAGATTAAGGTGGTTTGGTCATGTGAGAAGAAGAATTGACAACAATTGTATTCCCAAACAAATGGGGGACTTAGGGACAGAAAGAGACCATAGGCAGACTAGTGCAAAGACATAAGAGTGCTTTCAAGTCTTTCTTAAGAAAATTCTCTATCAGTGAAAATAATTAGGAAAATGTGGCATAAGATCATAGTACGTGCAGAACAAACATATTTAAAATCAAAAGATAAAAAGCGCAGGAAATAGGAGATGAGGCCTGGTACCATAAATCCATATTGTTCATTCCACTGTCAGGTCTGTCTATCCAATATTTGGAAAGGAATAGTTGCATCCATTGCAACATATATACAGTTTATCTGCACTGTGCGATCTGAAAAAGAAAAAAACTTGCTTTGCTTTAGAATATAGAAGATTGAATCAGGATTTGAGATGTTTTGAAAATGATCTTATTCTAGTATAATTATTCATTGAAAGATAATAATTTGTGCTGTCCAGGTTGTTTTCACAGTTATCCTGGGCTCTGATGGAGATTGGGCTTTAGACAGCATTGATACATTTTCTTCAGTCAGTTGTAGAGGTATGTCAAAGATTTAACTTATTTATTTACAAATATTTACTTATTGATTGCTAGAATCAGCTAAGTCTAAATAGACCTGATAGGTTCAGTTTTTGTCCAGCAAATACCAGATAGTATGTGCGTTATATGTTAGTTATAGTACACCTTAATACAAGTAACTTGATTTTTCTTCCTATTTGCTAGATGTAATTCCATATTTTTATAATCTTCAGATTGAAGTTTCACCAAATGTATTGTTCTTATAATGTAGTGTTTTTTTTTTAAAAAAAAGTGGTTTGACAGCATACATAGATTGTCCTTGTGGAATATCTTGAAATGTCATGGAATACCACGAAAAATTACCAACATTATTAAAGACATATATGATGGCTATACCCGTGTAGTTCAGAGGAGGGAATAAATGATTGGTTTTGAATTGAAACAGGAGTAAAACAGGGATGTATACTATAACCATTGCTTTTTGAAATTACCATTGATTGCATAATGAGTAAATGTTGCAAAGACAAATGGCAATTTAAATGACATTAAATGATATGACATGAATTACTTGAAAGATCAAGATATTGCAGACAATATAGTGCTATTAAGTATAGATTTAACAACAACCATTTATCATGATCTACATTTTGATTATTTTGTAATTTTTTTAGAGACAAAAATACATATTGCCATTAAGCAGTCAGTTCATCATGGATGGATGTATATATATTGTCCTTGTAACTCACAAGCCTATGACAGTGAAAGAGCTTTATTTTAGGGCACCTGTAATGGAAACTATACATTTTTGCAAATATAAAACAAAAATAGATGGTTATAGTTATTTGAAGGCTCGGTATTACTGTAATCAAATGAAAATCCATAATTGCTCAACCATCCATGCCAGTGGAATGATCTGAATGAACATCTCATCGAATATCCACACAAAGAAAGGCAGCTGCAGTTCCCATCATAGCAAACACAGCACACATCAAAAGATATTAGGCATATCAACACCAAAAGTGAACTCAGCTGAACTGTCTTTCATCATACGATATCATCATTCATCGTAAGCAATCTGAAAATAGATGATTTCAGGGCTTAACTCTTTTAATTCCAGAAAATTATTTTGTTCATTTGAACAATGAGGAACAAGTGGTGGGGTATAACGTGCAAGGTATGGTGACAGCTTTACAAAAAAGGATCACAAAAAAATATCTCATATTGTGGCCAACAAACACTTTCCTCAGAAAAAGGAACAACATAAACAGACAATGGAATCATGATAAATTTGCCTGTTCCCTGCTCATTTGAACAGAATTTACCTGCCTTGAAGTTGTGAACTGCCTAATGTCATCATGTTAAAAGTTGTGTTTAAATTTGTTTTTACATAAAACTTATCAAAATATAAATCGAGCTATAGAATGTTGCACAACACAAACATTCAGTTAATATGAGTTCTTTTTTGAATGATGCAAAACATTGGTTTGGATTTCAAAAGTGGATGGAGAGTAGGATGGATAGACAATATCACAGATGTCTTGTAGAGGCATAGACTAACAACTGCAAGTACTTTAACAGTACTACACACAGGGACCAAAACAGAAAATTCATTCTGGTTATCCATTTGTGTTTTTTTCCACCATCTTAGAAAAAATGGAAGAAAGGAGACAAGGGAAGAACACTGCACAATACAATAAAATAGATAATGAAATATGGAGTAAACTATGGAAAGCAAACAAGATTTAAGAGGAATGCCCACAGAAATAAAGAGAATGACTAATAAAAATAAAAAAAGCCACAGAAAGTAGATGCATTGCAAACAAAAAAGGAAAAATGCTAACAGATAATAAAGATATAATAGATAGATGGTAGGAATATATAACAGAACTATTTCATGATCAAAGGGACAAGAAACCAATTATAAATGTACATCCGGCTATAAAATCTTAAAATCTGAGGTGGAAAAAGCTATAAAAATGAAAAAGGGAAATGCAGCAGGACCTGACAACATACAGATAGAGATGATACAGGCACTAGAAGATTTTGGCATTGAAGTGATTACAGACATATGCAATGACATATACCACACAGGATACATACCAAATGAACTAAAAACATCAACTTTCATTGCATTGCCTAAAAGGAATGATGCAGTTGAATGCAGTGATTTTAGAACAATAAGCCTAATGAGCCATGTTACAAAAATCTTGCTTAAAGTTAACAAGGAAGGATTCAGAATAAAATCAACACTGAATCTCTCTCTCTCTCTCTCTCTCTCTCTCTCTCTCTCTCTCTCTCTCTCTCTGCGATCAGGGCTCAATCAGAGTAGAATTCCAGACTCTCACATGAAGTCAGCTGTCAGGTTAAGTGTGTTGATCGCCCTCACAGACAGAACATCACAATTAGAGTCTGCCAGATCCACTCTAATTGAACACTCGTTAAAACGTTGCACCGTGTTCTGCGCCAATGACCCAGTGCATCCGATTTCAGCCAGCATTTTATACAGGTTTGCTTTCCTTAGCCTTTGATTGTCCCCAATCTTCCTGCAAGGCAGCAAAGGATCTTTTCTGTAGGGGGATTCTGCCCTTAGATGGTTGGCCCTCCCAGGTTTACGAGCACCATCTGCCCGAGTCACTAGAGGTGACTAACACAGACATGCACGCACAAAGAAATGAGATGTGACCAACACAGACATGCACACAGCGATACGAGGCATGACTAACACTGACACACAACAATATATATGACACATGACTAACACAAACATGTGCATAAAGATATGAGATATGACTGACGTAGACATGAACACACAAAGATATGACACATGCCTAACATAGACATGCACACAAAGATATGAGATATGACCAACATAGACATGCACACATAAAGATATGAGATGTGACTAACATAGCCATGCACACACAAGGATATGAGATGTGACATAAACAGACATGCACACACAAAGATATGAGATATGACTAACACAAACATGCACACAAAGATATGAGATATCACTAACCCAGACATGCACACACAAAGACATGACACATGACTAACACGGATACACACTAAGATATGAGATATGACTAAACACAGACACACATAAAGATATGAGACATGATTAACACGGACACACCAAGATATGCGATATGACCAACATGACACACACCTAGATATGAGCCATGGCCAGCACACATACACACACACATACAAGCTAAGATATTAGTCATGGCTAGCACAGAAACACATCAAAATATGAGCCATGACTTCACGGAAAAACACCAAGAAATGAACCATGTCTAGCACAGAAGGTATTACATTAAGGTATCCATATGCTTGGGTTTGTTGTAGTCGGCAGACTCTTCTTAACGTGGGAATCATCAACATACAAGATGCAGGCCCTGATTAACTGTTCACAGGTTTCGTTCAAACAGTTCTCCGGAGATTTGAGAGTGCAGTCTGACCCGTAGTACGTTTCCTTGCATGTACAGTCTGCACTTTCCGGGTCACATATGATGTCACAGCCATCAGAACACGTCTGTTTTCTTTACCCGAATCATAGTGCTAGGTCGATGATAGATTCGAATGGTGTGAATCTTCTGGGGCGTGGCAAAGTTCAGATACCAGTAAACAGAATTGGTTCAACTTCTCAATTGTGTGTGTGTGAAGTCATTGTCATAGAGATTGGTCTTTGTTTTGCCATTAACTGCAGCCTCTGGTCCACATCCGTCCCCTGTATAACAAGCATTAAATGTGTCGGTCTGGTTTGTGTTCTGTTTGAGAGCCACATTCCGACCCCCGGCAATGTAGATGGAGCTGATATTTGCAACTATCGCCCCTTCAATCCGTAACTTGTTGATCAGACCAGCCCCAGAGCAAAAGACATCAATCTCGTGCGAACTAACTACAAACCTTGATTCATTGTTACATGAGGCAGAACCATTTAGTTTTACCGTGAAACTGTCCGGATATGTTAAGTCATTCACATAAATCCTAAACCAGGAGAACGGCAAAGATTGATTGAGAGTTGCCTCAACTGATGTCCGGATTACATGTGGTGTCGTTGTTATCAAACAGGAAAGTAGGTTCAGATTTTTGGGCGTATTTGTAAACAAGGTCCAAGTACTGACATTGGGGTCCGAAATATTCGTGCTGACAACTGTCATTGTTTGGGCATGTCCCTGTAGTTTTGTCACAAACTGAGTCATTATAGCAGTGACATTGTAATGTACAATTCGCCCCAAACCAACCGTCTGCACAAATTAGGTCATTAACTTTCAAGGTCGTGAACGAAGCCCGCAGAATAAAGACTTGATCTACAGCGGAGGTTAACGAACTGTGTACAAACATTTATTATCAAACCTGTGGTTACATTTCTAAAAATCCGCCAACTCGCTGTGATAACAGATAGCGTGATGGTCAAAGTCAACATTGTTTAAACCATGGCTCGAACGCGAACAAGCTTCCATCTTGGTGCGTCCCATGACGTCATCCAACAACACTGAATTAGATGAGCAATAATTTGGATTTAGGAAAAATAGTGGGACAAAAGAAGCCATATTCTGCATGAGAACATTAATTGAAAAGTACACAGAAGTAAACAAACAAATATATGCCTGCTTCATAGACTACACCAAAGCTTTTGATAGAATACACCACAAACAACTTATAGAATGCCTATAAGAGATACATCTAGATAACATGAACATACGACTAATATGTAATCTATACTGGGAGCAAACAGCAATAATAAAATATAATAAAGAGAACTCTACACCCATTGATATAAAAAGAGGAGTAAGACAGGGTCCTATCACCAACCTTATTCAATTTATACACTGAGCAAATCTTTAAAAACATCACAGAGATGCCAGGCCTAAACATTAATGGAAAGATAATCAATAACTTAAGATATGCTAATGATACTGTACTACTAGCAGAAAATCCTAAAGATCTACAACAATTACTTAATGAAATAAACATGACAAGCAAAAAATATGGACTAGATATGAATATCAAAGAGACTAAAACTATGATCATAAACAAAGAAAATACTCAAAACCCACAAGTGGATATCAAAATTGAAGGAATAGACCTGGAGATAGTTCCGAACTACAATTACCTTGGGCATACTATAACCAGTGATGGAAAATGTACAACTGAAATAAAAAAAAGAATAGGAATGGCCAAAAGTAATTTTAATGTCATGAAAAATATACTAACATCAAAACAAATAAAACTAGGAATAGCAAAATGTTATATCTCCTCAATATTCCTATATGGTGCAGAAACATGAGCATTAGACAAGAAAACAGAAAAGAGAATTGAGGCCTTTGAAATGTGGATATTTAGAAGAATAGGTAGAATTGGACGGAAAGAAAAGAAAACAAATAATGAAGTCTTAAAACAACTAAAAATTAAAAGAGAACTACTAAACACAATTCAAACAAGACAAATGCGATTTTTGAACCATCTTAAAAAACACAACAGCCTCCCGAAAGTAATATTGGAGGGGAAAATACAAGGTAAAAGAGGCAGAGGCAGACTAAGACTAACATGGACAAGTAACATCAAAAGATGGACAAATCAGCCTATGACAACCTGCACCATCAAAGCAAGAGACAGAGCAGAATGGCGCTCCTTGGTAGCCAACCTTCGTTGCAGAGAAAATGGCATCCAATGATGATATATATATATATATATATATATATATATATATATATATATATATATATATATATATATATATATATATATATATATATATATATATCTATCTATCTATCGTCCTTTCGAGCCGAAGACGGCACATAGGGCAGAACCACAATCTCAAAAACAGAAACCTTGCGTGCCAAAATGGCACATATTGCAGAGATCACTGCTTCTAAAATCTATGGTCTGTTTCCATAACAATGCTTTTTACAATGACAGCTTGTCAAGCCATCGATCAACCTCCTTAGTCGCCTCTTACGACATGCCTGGAAGGTCACAGTGTCACTATTCTTTACATCCCACATAATGAGGCCCCGGTAACACACGGTATATATATATATATAATAACTAATAAATTGAAATAACTAAATAAAAACTAATGTTTAGTGTAGTGATCATGTAATGTGCAGGTTATGGTTTTTATTTGACTTCCATAAAAAAAACACTAACAGGAATTGTACTTGCATTTGTCTGATTGGAAAATAACTTATCCAGTACACCCAGCCATCCACTCAAAGATGTATGTTCTAACATTACCATCCTTTCAGTGTCATCACAGGACGAGTTGTATAACTCAACATATGTTGTTTGTTCAGCATGAAGATATATTTTTTTACAATAATAATTGTTGTTTCTGAATTTTTTACATTTTCTGTTATAGTTGTACCAGTCCAGGCTGCAGCTTCTACTGTGGCTCCACCAGCTGTCACAACAACGCCAACATTGCCAACATATTGTAAGTAATAACTTTATAACTTTTTGGTGTCACTCAGAAATTGATTACCTAATTTATCGTTGTAGTTAATCAACACCTACACAGGACAAGGAGAAATTCTTAGGACAAGGCAGAACATTATTATCTTACATAGGTGAAAGATACAAAGTGTAGGGCAGTGTATTAACTCCTACATTTTTCCACCATGATAAGATTTTGCTGAACAGGTGATTACCTTCGAATCAGAGCAGATCCAAATCATTTGCCATACCTTGAATTTATGATTGACAAAAGGTAGCAACAATTTTTGCTTCATTTAAATTATCATCATCATCAAGTACTGTGCCCGCTGGCGTAGGTAATCATGTCACTCTACAACTTTCGATCTCGATAGTTATTTATCATTTTCATTGTTGACCTTCTGCCAAGCCATTCTCATAAGCTGTCTGGTATCTTTTCTCTTTGCTTCCCTCTATCTCTTCATCCCTCAATTTTCCCAGTTGTTTCAATATATTCCAGCTGTTCCCTTCTCATTGCATGGACAAAAAATGATGATTGTTTCTTTCTAATATTGGAAATTAATTGTCTTTTTGCTTTGTCCTTTTTCAAAGCATTTTCATTACTCTTCTTAGCTGTACATGTTATTCTCAACATTCTTCTGTAAAACCACATTTCTACAGCCTCCAGTGATTTTCTTGTCTGTTGTCCTATTGTCCATGATTCACATCCATATGTTAAAACTAGCTCTGCATAACATTTAAGAACTCTTTTTCTTGTTTCTATTGTCAAAAACGGATTGCACAATATCTTCCTCATTTTTTGGAAAGCTGCTTTTGCCTGACCATTCTGCAACTCACCTTTGTTGTACATCTACCATCTGTGGTTTACAATGTTCTCAGATATTTAAATTAATTTACTTGTTTTAATATTGTTCCACTTGTCTTTATTGTGCACTGCGGTGGTGACTTTTTCTTTGTTGTTACCATTACTTCTGTCTTTATGTTATTAAGGCAGAGTCCTTTATTTTTGCTTTCCTTCACTATAATGTCTAACATTTCTTGTAACTCATTTAAACTCAAAGCAATTAAGACTGTATCATCAGCATACATTAGATTATTTATATTATGACCTCCAATTGTTATTCCAGGCATGCCTCTTATAGATCTTAAAATAATCTCGCAATACATAGTAAACAAGTCTGGGGACAGCAACACAACCTTGCCTAACACGCTGTTTTGTTTGTTGAAACATTCCCAATTGATTTCCAGTTCATAAGGCCACTGTTTGTTGCCAGTGCATGTTCTTTATTATTCTTAGATCTTTGCTGTCTATGTTTATGTTTTCTAAAATATTTATTATTTCTTGGTGCTTTACTTTGTCAAATGCTTTGGTATAATTTATAAAACAGGCATAGACCTGTTTTCATTTCTATAGCGTTTTCTACTAAAGATCTTGTGATGTATATGGCATTGCTTGTTCCTTTACCTCCAACAAAACCACACTGTTCATCACTAATTTCTGGACTGATTTTGTTTCACACTCTTCGCATGATGATTCTTATTGAAATATTATAAAGGCTGTTTAAGACCTTCCAGGGTTAATATTTTACTAGGAAACTGATGTGTGTAGTGAAGTTGTATCAAGACATATGCCTAATTGAAAACCAATATCTTAGAACATTATTCACCTGTGTGAAGTCCATTAAGGGTACTCTCACCTGCAGCATTTGTTTGATTTTAAAAGTTGATGTTTGTTTTCAGCAGTGTGTGTTTATGTATTCCTGTTTTCATTTTAGAAAAACTTCTAAAACTTTCATCAGAGTCCTGCATTCAGCTTTTGCAGAATTCTGCCTAAGTTGATCTATGATATTAGAGTGGTATTCCCATTTCAGAAGTGGATGTGGACTCAGATCCTTTAAAGGTGATCCCTATCAGGGCTGACATCCAACTCCCACAGTGACAAATTCATGACGCAAGTGTAAGTTAACATGCACACTGACCAACACCTGACTCTCAGAGAGGCTGCAGAGGATGTTTGAAAATGAATCTGAATATGCCATAATGTTCTGTGACATTGTGTGCTGACATCATCCTGAGAAGTGGCTAACTGGTTGTGGATTCTGCACCATTACAATGCCCCTGCTCACACATCTGTCATCACAAATTAGTTTTTGGTGAAATAAAGCATTCTCTTACTCCCACATTCTCCATACTCCACTGACCTTGCTCTGTGTGACTTTTCTTTGTTCATACAACAGAAGATAACGATAAACGGCTTGCAATTCAATACTATTTGAGAAGATCCAAGCAAACATGACAAGATAAATGATGGCTATTACACATAGTGACTAGAGGTATTTTTATCATTGGCAGAAACACAGGATTAAATGCACACAAACACAAGGCAAAACTTTAAAGGAGATGAAACCAATTAACCTGTAAATCTATACATTTACTAAGAACAAATTAAGTCCCAGTATGTTTTTTTAAACACCCCTTGTGTTAACAAGAATTACTGAAGTTACTTGGTGGATCCTCATCAGTGCTAGAAACGAAGCTCCTGTGCTGTGCTGAGATTTTGTGATATGAAAAAAATCAGAATCATGATGGATATTGGCTGAGTACTGTGGGGATAGTTCTATATAGGAGAACATTACATGTAAGAATCTGGTGTACATTCTCAAATCTGGTAACATAGCCTATTGATATACTTAGCTGGGGACCTATTTTAGTGCCCAAAGTAGCATGACTATTTTTTAAAGTAAGAAATATAAAGTACAATTCTTGACAGTTTTTAAAAACAGGCTTTATGATTTGTATAGTTTTTTTCAAAACAGAGGGCAAAAGAAAGTGGTTGACCTTGAGAAACATTAAAGAGAAAGTGAAAAGTAACACCAGTGGGCATTAGCTCCCTTTCCAATGTTGAGAGCTCAGTTAGAAATGAGACAAATGGTGAGATACAATGCAGGCCCTGTGCTAAGTCTGATGCTTGATAGCAACAATTGTTGAACAAGGAGAGTGGAATTTCTGCCCCATATACTGTCTTCAGCTCAAAAAGATAATGAATAGATTTGTCAAGCTTTTTCTACCTCTGGTTTTCAAAATATTTTCTTACACTTATTCTCTTAGACTCAAAAGCCTCAGTGTTGAGTGGTTAGTGTGCATGCTATTGACCAGAAGGATCTTGGTTCAATTCTCAGATATATGCCACATTTTTTCTGGAAATATAGAATGACCTGGCTGTAGAAATGAAAAAAAAGTAAATTTACATATTTTGCTGCGGTGAAAGTGTAACATTTCAGCAGATAAAAAAGTTAAATGTAATGTTAAATCTGTAACATTTACATAGAGTTACTAACCATAGTTCAAACAATTGTAGGCTTATAAAACAATTACACATTCAAAGATGCTGTGACACAACGCGCATATCTGTAAACAGATATTTGTTGGAGCATTGTTTGTAGATATAAGTCTTGAGTTAAGTAGAGCTATCCTATAGCATTATTATTGGAGAGAGGAGTGTAGGATTTCCACTCTCTTAAGCACAGCTTATAGGGGAGCGGGTCCCAGTATGATCTCCCTGGTTGTCATCCATCTCTGGCCAAAGATCATGTAACAATTTAATTTTCTTCAGCAGTCTACTTATTTGCATCCTAGTATTCTGCACAGAAAGCAACAATTTCCTACAACTTCACGAAAATCCTCAAACATTTGAGTCAAACTATAAATTACAGGCCAGCATATGTGGAAGCCTCATGTGGGAAACAACAGGTAAGAGAAAAAGAGACCAACCCAGAGAGACACCGAGAAGAACATTGATCAGAGAGGCAAAAGCAGCAGGAATTGGCTCCCTCAATGAGATAGAGTTGCTTGCACAGGACACAAACAAATGGCGAGATTTAATAAAAGATCTTTACATGGATTGAAAACTGCTAGAATAAAAATTTAGATAATAAAAAGAGTACCTGGGTCTATGCCCTATGGGCTGGCTACAGCTCGAAAGGTCAATAGATAGATGTGGTGGAACGTGTTACTGTCAGTAGATTATATTTCAATTTCTTTGGCAGCTCCATTGAATTACGGAGATTGTGATTTTGAGAGCAACATGTGTGACTGGACCACTCCTGATTATTCAGACTATAACTGGACGAGAACATCTGGAGACCCTGATCAGCAATTTTCACCACAGCAAGGTCGTCCAGGAGGTATGTCTAATGCTTATACATGTATGGGTATATCATGTACAAATATATCATGTACGGGTATATCGTGTGTGTATATTTATTGTTCCTGTTGGTGGTGAAGCATTTCATTTGCCAGTTCTCTTTTGAGATTATATTGTTCTGTGTTTCCTTTCATTTTGTTCAACAATTTACATTTCTTATTCTTGTTCTTAGCCACGTCATCATCATCATCAAGTACCATGCCTGCTGGCGTAGGTGATCATGTCTCTCCATAATTCTTGATCTTGACATTTATTTATAATTTCTATTATCAGACAGCTTAAAAATTAGGACTATTAGGATTATTAAAAATTATATCAGACAGCCTCTCCGCATCGAAGGTTGGCTACCATGGAGTGCCATTCCACTCTGTCTCTTGCTTTGATGGTGCAGATTGCCATAGGTTGACTTGTCCATCTTTTGATGTTACTCATCCATGTTAGTCTTGGTCTGCCTCTGCCTCTTTTACCTGTTATGTTATGTTATATACTAAGCATATATTATATAATAATAGGCTGAAATTATTTTTATAATAGTTGCTGTTGAATTATCTTTATAATAGTTGTTGAAGTGTACTGCCGTAATGTCTTGTAATATATCTTTGTCTTAAATTGTCTTTGAGCTTTTATAAAGATGATGATGACTGATGATTATGTTACAGTCTAGGTATAGGAACTTTAACTCACTAATGACTAAGGCAAAGTAAGTTAATGCTAGTTAAAGCATTAGTCAGGAGACTAGAAATACTCAGAAATAGTTATAACATAATTGTGAGATTCTGAAGAGATATGAACTGAAAGTGGGACTTTGGGTCTAGGGTGATCAAGTTGAGGCTGTGCAATTGAAGGGTGAAGACAGGCAGTTTGAAGCTAGCTGTTAAGAGGTTAACGTCATCAGTCAGACAATTACAGACATCCATGAGAAGAGAGAAGACCAGTATGCTGGAAGGTTGTCATCTACAACGCATAGTCCAATAGTTTAGTTTAGCTAGAATGGAAGGTACTGAGGTTTTTTTTTAGAACCACCTTGTGATCATAAGTGAGATTAATATTAGGTAATTGTCCACACTGGACTGTGCAGGGATATAGCTAAATCCCATGAGCCATAGAGTAGTGAGTATATATGGCAGCAGTCAATATAGAAGTGTAATTCTGGAAGAAGGTAGTTCATGTGTTGATTTTATATAATTTTATAACATAACAATGTAGGTAAATGCTAGGTTAGGGACAAAGGAGTAAGAACTAAAACTCTGTATCTTCTTCATCAGGGAGCCAGTGGTGGGGAGTGTTAAATACTCCAAGGTATGAAGACAGCTTTACAAGGGAGGAACACAACACAATACTACCAGCTTTACCACAGCATCATGTGTTCCTCCCTTGTAAAGTTGTCTTCATACCTTGGAGTGTTTAACACTCCCCACCACTGGCTCCTTGCTACCAGCTTTACCGCAGCATCGCAATTATTTGCCTATTCCCTATCTTCTTCATCACCCAATGGGGTATTATAGGGAGAGGGAAAGAGGATAAAATAAATTATGTGATACAGAGTAAGTAAAGTTAATTAGCTCTATTTAAATATTGACGTTGATACACATTTTTTTTCCTGGTTGAACAACTTTCACAATAAAATATTGAGCTGCCTGCTCTACTAGTCTTACATGCTGTTTAATTTCAATGTCAAATAGAGTTTAGTTATCAAGATAGGATAATTCCTGTATGTTTTAACAGCTGTGCTTTTTCTGTTCTCTACTTGAACCCTACTGTTGGCCTGTGTCAGTGAGTCAGAACATATGAAGATCTTACTTCATCTCCCTGTGGTGACTCAGAAAACTGATTACCAAGGTGAAACAAGTAGGGATTGAAGTAGGAAGGCGAATATAATACCTTGAACAAATTCGTTGCTGAAATTGTAGGTGTTCTTGCAGGTATTGCAAATTCTTATAAACCATGAACACAGTGCAACTTGAACCCAACTAACACTTTTTTAAGGCTGGACAAGGAGAGAAGGCAATTTATTTGGTGTTCACCAATAATCTAATATCCTCACTTGACACTTGTTTATTTTCTTTCTTTGCAGGTGGAAAATATTTTCTCACATTACCCATGTTTTCACCTGAAAAGATAGCACTTCTGCAGTCTCCAATTTTTAATCAGCAGCCAATTGGCAGTTGTATTCAAAAGATGTATAGCTTTCGTTTCTGGCTGAACATGAATGGTGAGCATGTAGGACGATTTATGGTTGAGCTAGACACAAGTGCCGAAAGTAGCATAATTGTAGCAGGCTCATCTGCTACAGATTCATGGGAGCAAATAGGAGTTACTGTGAATGTCAAAGGACCTTTCAGTGTGAGTCATTGTTATTAATTAGGTTAGTTTGTAACATCTATTCAATTAGTTACCAATAGACCATGTAAACTGACTAAACCCCTTGCAAGAACCAAACTGCAGCTACCATCTGACACACCACTGACTCCATATGTTTCTAACCACCAGAGCAGCTGAGAAAGACATGACATTTTTTTATAAGAGATAATAAACTGTAGAAAGTTACCAACTCACAAGTAGAGATAATCAAGTTATATCAGTTTACTAATTTAAAAAAAAAAAAAAATTAAGTTAGGCATTTAAGGAATATGATGTTAATGCCCATATTTTTTAATAGACATTCGGCAAATTATTTTTGGGGTAAAGTGGTCAGTATTTGCCTGTGCTGCTTTACTTTCCCAGAAAAAAATCCAGTACACATTTCAGCCTGGATGAACCTGGAATTCGTCAGTCGAACCCAGCCTCTTGTCCTTGGTAGTCCAATTCACTAACCACTGAGCTATTGTTGCCCCCAGTTTAGAACACACACATAAAAATCCTTGCTGAGGGACAATCTATCTGTAAAAGAAAGTCCTGTTGGAGAACCTTTGCCGTAAGAGATTGTTAGCCCAAATGTACAACCCATGCTGTAAGAGATATGTTAATCCTGATGGACAATCCATGCTACAAGAGAATGCTAGTCCTGATAGACAATCCATGTTGGAAGAGAAATGTTAGTCTTGATGGACAATCCTTCTTCCTCTTCTTCTTCATCTTCTACCTTTCATCACCCTGTGGAGCATTAGGTCTTCAACAAACACGTTTCAAAGCCGTTCTGTTCTTGCCTTTCTTTTAAGATCATTCCGTGTCTTCATCATCATCTCTGCTTCCATCTGTTTTCTCCAAGAATATTTTGGTCTTCCTCTTTGTCTTTTTCCTTCAGGATTCCAAAAAGGGGCCTGTTGTGTAACAACCCTCTCAGTTAGCTTCCACAGTGTGTGTCCAATCCAGCACCATTGTCTTCTCGGTATGTCTTCATCCACTGGTGTTTGACTGGTACTTTTCTATAATTTTATGTTAGTAATTTTGCCCTGCCATTTCCGTCCTTTTATTCTGCGTAGACATCCATTAATGTATCTTCATGATTATCACTTTTGATCTTCTCTATGCTTCAAAGCCATATTATAAAACTGACTTAACATTGGATTTGACAATTTTTAGTTTTTGTATTTAACCTAATTTTATTGGATTTCCATATGTTTCCTAGTGCAACCAATGCTCCTCTTGCTTTTGATATCCTTATTTCGGTATTGTTCTCTGTTCCTTCCTCTGTCTATATTACTGCCCAGATGTATGTAAAATTGTATTTCTAGTAGAGGTATTTCTCCTATTGTTATTTTGTTATTGCCAACTCCATTAATTCTCATAATTTTGATCTTATCTCTATTTTTAGTCCCATCTGTTGTGATCTCTCATCAAGTATGCTCATTTTATCTTGCATCTGTTGATGATTATTTGATAGGAGATCTATGTTATTGCGAAGTTTAAGTCATTAAGTTGCTTGGTCAATGACCACTGGATTCCATTTCTGTTGTTTTGAGTTATTTTCATTATCCAATTTATGGCCAGTAGAAAGGGAAATGGAGACAGAAGGCATCTTTGCCTTACTCCTGTTCTTATTTCAAATGTTTCTGTAAGCTGCCTTTCGTGCACAGCACTACATTTAATTCTTTCTTACATTGTTCGTATCAGGTTAATAAACTTTATGGGGATTCTGTAATCACTTAGCAACCTCCAAAGCATTCCTCTGTCTAAACTATCAAATGCCTTTTTGTAATCTATGAATCCGATATAAAGTGGGGACTGTAGTTCTAACCTTTGTTCAACTATTAAACATAAGGTACTTATTTGATCAGCACATAATCTGTTTTTCCTAAAATCTGCTTGTTCATCTCTCAAATGTGTCTCTGTAGCTTCTTTTAGTCTCTCCAGAATGATTCTGCTTAGTATTTTTCCTGGCACTGATAGTAGTGTAATTCCCTTATAATTTGTGTACTCCTGTAAACTTCCTTTCTTTAGTAGTTTGATCATATAACCTTCTTTTGCAGTCCTTAGCTATTTCTTCCCTTTCCATATTTTATCTGGTAGATTATGTAACATCTTGTTAGAGGCATTAATATCTGAGTTTGATGGCGGCTTCTGAAGGAATTTCATGTGGTCCTGTGTCTTTACCATTTTTTAAATCTTGATTTTTATTATTTCTTCCTTGCTTGGCTTTCCACAGTTAGCGTAATTCTTCATCTGCTGGTTGTATATCTGGAGGATTATTTGGGCTGGGTCTGTGCAAGAGTTCTTCAAAGTGCTCCTTCCATCTCATCATTTGTTTTCTTATAGTACTCATCAGATGGTAGATGTACAACTGAGATGAGATGCAGAATAGCTCAGGCTAAAGCAGCGTTCCAAAAAATGAGGCAGATACTGTGCAATCCACTTTTGACAATAGAAACAATAAAAAGAGTTCTTAAATGTTATGTAGAGCCAGTCTTAACTTATGGATGTGAATCATGGACAATAGTACAAAAGACAAGAAAATCACTGGAGGCTGTAGAAATGAAGTTTTACAGAGGAATATTGAGAATACCATGGACATCTAAGAAGAGAAATGAAAATATTCTGAAAGAGACAAATGCAAAAAGAGAGCTAATTTCCAAAATTAGGAAGAAATAATAATCATTTTTTGGCCATGCAATGGAACAGGAACACCTGGAATATATTGTGACAACTGGAAAAATTGAGGGTGGAAAAGATAGAGAGACGCAAAGAGAAAAGATACCAGATGGCTTAAGAGAATGGCTTGGGAGAAGGTCAACAACAGAAATGCCAAGATCTAAAGTTGTGAAGAGACTTGATCACCTATGCTAGCAGGCATGGTACTTGATGATAATAGTAATCTTGAATTCATTCCATTGTACACAAAGTATTCTTAGGCATTTGTCTTCAAAAGTGTTTGGTTTTTTTCTCAGTCTCTTTTGTTGTTTTTCCAGCTTTCACATGCATAGGTAAGGGTTGATAATATGTTTGAGTTGAATATTCTAAGTTTAGTTTTCTTGCTTAGTATTTTTTATTTCCATATTTTGTTCAAGGTTTTTAAAATCTGCTGCTGCTTTTGCGGTCCTGCTTCTGATCTCTTTATTTGTTTCACCTTTTTTATCTATATTACGCTCATGATACAGAATAGAAGTAATTATATCAAGTAAATTTGGAGCTACATAGTACTAAACAGTAATGCTTATCAATCTATAAACAGTAATACCTATTATTAAAAAAAATGTAATAAATCATCTCATTTTTATGAATATATCGCAATTTTGCAGTTAATGTTTCAAGGTCAAAGAAGTACATATGACTTGGATTCAATCAGCATTGATGACATTCAAGTCTCCACCATAACTTCTTTAGATTATGATACTGGTGAGGCAATATCTTTCTTCTTAACTAATCCCTTACCTTTTATGCTTCTTTTTTTTTTCAATTTCATCCTTAAAATTCTGTGCATTAAAATGGCTTTGTTAACTGGATAGATTTATTAGATCTCTGCTTTTTTCTATTTCTTTAGCTGAGATTTTTGAAAATGCAAAATTATTATTGTGTTGACATTAAGTCCTTTAAAGATTGGGCTTTGTCTGTTAGTGTGCTTGTGTTGTTTTGCTTTTTAATAATGTTAATTTTATCTGTTATTGTAGTTATGTAAAATATTGTATCTACTAGTAGTAGTAGCCTCCGTCAGTCATAGTTGACTATGGATTTTTCAGCGCCCCAAGAAATGTTATTTTTTCCTTTCTTTTCTTTCGCCGCGTATTCTCTTTCTCTATGAATCTGTCTGCTTCTTCTTTGAGGTGAACCTTTAGAGTGTGTTTCCAGAGATTTCGGTCTGCAGCTGTCTTCCCATGCTGCAGGGTTTATGTTCAGAGTCTTCATGTCACGTTTACACACATCTACAAATCGAAGTTTTGGGCGCCCCCTAGTTCTTTTACCATATGCCAGTTGTCCGTAGAGTATATCTTTTGGTACGCGGCCATCTTTCATACGGTGTACATGGCCAAGCCAGCGTAACCTACGTTGTTTGAGCAGCGTGTAGATATTCGGTAGACCTGTGCGAGTCAGGACCTCCACGTTTGTCACTTTATCCTTCCAGGTGATACCAAGAATACGGCGTAGACATCGCATATGGAATGCATTTAGCCTCCTCTCCTGTTTTACATAGGTTGTCCAAGATTCGCTGCCATACAGGAGGATACTAATTATGCAGGCATTGTACACTGCAGATTTTGTTTTTAATTGTCAGTTTGTTGTTTTGCCAGACACGCTTAGAAAGACGGGCAAAGGTGGTAGCGGCTTTACCAATACGAGTGTCAATTTCTGTATCTAAAGATGGTCTGTCGCTGATGATGGACCCCAGGTAGTTATACTGCCGCACGATGTCAAGTTTATAGTTGTCGATAGAGATTTCAGGTGTTGCTTCGGTGTCCTGACTGAGTATAATAGTTTTCTGCAAACTTATTGTTAGACCAAAGTCTCGGCAGGCATGTGCAAAGTGATGTACCATGCTCTGGAGTTCTTCCTGACTTTGCGTGACAAGTGCAGCATCGTCAGCAAATAACAGATCTCTAATATAGATATGTCTGACCTTAGACCTTGCCTTTAGTCTTGAGATGTTGAACAGTCGGCCATCGGATCTAGTATGCAGAAAGACACCTTCATTTGCATGTGAGAATGCATGTTTTAACAGAACAGCGAAGAAGATTCCAAATAGAGTTGGAGCAAGAATGCATCCTTGCTTGACACCGCTGCGTATGCCGAAGGGTTGTGATGTGCTGCCGTCATATTGGATGGTGCCCTTCATGTCCTCATGAAACGATTTGACTAGCGACAGTAGAGTATGTGGGCAGCCTATTTTGGAAAGTATTTTGAAAAGACCTTCTCTGCTGACAAGGTCAAATGCCTTTGTAAGGTCGATAAAGGCTATGAAGAGAGGCTTTTTCTGCTCTCTAGATTTTTCTTGAAGTAGACGTAAGGAGAAAATCATGTCTGCAGTTGATCTTCCGGATCTGAAGCCGCATTGCGATTCAGGATATACGCGTTCTGCGAGTTTTTGAAGTCTTCCTATGATGACTCTGGCGAAGGTCTTGCCGACTATGCTGAGTAAGGAGATGCCTCTGTAGTTGTTGCAGTCGCTTCTATCTCCTTTATTTTTGTAGAGAGTTACAATCACGGAGTCTCTCATATCTTGAGGAATGGTTTTCTCTTTCCAGCATAGATGTAGTACTTCAAGCAGGGGATGTAACAATGCACTTTTGCAGGATTTAATCAGATCGGGAGGGATCCCATCTTGTCCTGGAGCCTTGCCTGTGGCCAAGCTATCTATGGCCTTGCTAAGTTCCTTCACGGTTGGTTCAATGTCCAGCTCTTCCATAGGTGGGAGACATTGTATGGCGTCGAGGGCGTTTGATGTAACAGTGTTTTCTATTGAATAAAGTGAAGAATAATGTTCCACCCATCTTTCCATCTGTTTGCCTCTGTCTGTTATTTTTTCCCCAGTGGATGACTTTAGTGGGGCAATAGTGCATTTTGTTGGCCCAAGGGCTTTCTTAATGCCATCATACATTACTTTTAGGTTTCCAGTTTGAGATGCAGTCTGGATGCTGTCGCTAAGCTGGAGCCAGTACTCATTAGCACAGCGTCGAGCTGTTTGCTGGACTTTGTTTCTGGTCATTTTAATAGCCTGCAGAGTATTTGCATTTGGTGCGCACTTGTGATCTAAGAAGACTGTGCATTTAGCCTCAATTACGGGTGTCATAACATGGGAGTTGGCTTCAAACCAATCGTGAGACTTATATGTCTGTTTTCCAAAGATGCTAACCGCGTTGTTGTAGATGACGTTGCGGAGATACTCCCATTTTTCCACAGCGCTGTTGTAGTGTTCATGAGCGCTTTGCGACTCCTTGAAGGTCTTGTTGAACTGCTCGACCAGTCCAGAATGTGTTAGCTTGCTAGTGTCTATGCGAGGTCTCTTCTTTGGCTGCCTGGCATAGTGGAACCTCCTGGGCAGTAACTTGAGTTTGCAGCAGACTAGAGAATGATCCGAGTCACAGTCTGCATTGTGGTATGACCGTGTGTGAATTACGGATTTGAGGAAAGGGCGTCTGACAAGTATCAAGTCCAGCTGGTGCCAGTGTTTCGATCGTGGGTGTCTCCAAGATACTTTATGCTGAGGCTTGGTTTTGAAAAAAAGTATTTGTGACGCACAGGTTATGATAGGCGCAAAACTCTAGAAGTCGTTGGCCGTTTTCATTTAATTTACCAACTCCAAAGCGACCGATGCAGGTTGGCCACGAACTGTGGTCTGCGCCAATTCTAGCATTGAAATCCCCCAGTAGAATAATGTGGTCTTGTCCTGGTATACTTTCCATGACTTCTGTCAAATTTTCGTAGAAATTGTCCTTGGTTTCAGATGACGAGCACAAGGTCGGAGCGTACACACTTATAAGTGTAACTGGTCCTGATGTTGTATTAAGGCGAAGTGTTAGTATCAGCTCTGATGCATTCTGACCGAGTGTAACCAGGCCTTTTAGAGATTTTTTCACAGCAAATCCCACACCGTGTTCTCTGATATCGTCGCTGCTCTTTCCTTGCCAATAGAACACGTAGTCCGCCTCGTTCAGCATGCCTGATCCTGCCAAACGTGTCTCTTGAAGTGCGGCTATATCCACCTGAAGTCTTTTCAGTTCATTATTGATTATGGCTGTCTTTCTAATGTCGTTTATATCACGCAAATTGTCAGATAGGCCAATTTGCATTGTGCGGACGTTCCAGCAACCCAAGCATAGGTTGAGTTTCTTAATTGTTGGTTTCACTTGTGTGGCAGGTGTGGATGGTATCCTGTCGACACCAAAATGGCGATTCTGGAGTGTCCTCTCCAGGGCGCGAGCTTGGGCAGAAAAAGAAAGAGATAAGTTGTTGCTCATGTAACATGTTTCTTCACTCCGCGCAGCCAAGCGATCCAAAGGTCTAGCAGGGCAAGAACAGTTTGGTGCCAACTGCGCCGCAGGAGTTGCCAGAGCAATGTTGAAATCAACACTGAACTGCCTTAGGGACTCCATCTCCGGATTTTTCCTCAGGGTTTACTCCCGAAGTCTATTCCGTGAACGGGTACCCGCTAGACAGCGGGGGTTTATAATGGGAGTTGACCATCTCCTAGATGCGTTGCCATTGTATCTACTATTGTGCTTATATAAAATATGTTGTTGTTGTTGTTGTTACAACAACAACAACAAATTTAAAATATTGTTTATGTTTATTGTGCTTGTGTAAATAATTGTGAGACAGAGGTAATGGTGACAACAAAGAAAAAAACATCACCTCAGTGCAAAATAAAGACAAGTGGAACAATATTAAAACAGGTTAATGAATTTAAATATTTGGGAACTTTGTTAACCTCAGACAGAAGATGTGCAAAAGAGGTGAGATGCAGAATGGCTCACGCAAAAGCAGCTTTCCAAAAAAATGACGAAGATACTATGCAATCCATTTTTTACAATAGAAACAAGAAAATGAGTTCTTAAATGTTATGTAGAGCCAGTCTTAACATATGGATGTGAATCATGGACAATAGGACAACAGACAAGAAAATCACAATAGAAATGTGGTTTTACAGAAGAATGTTGAGAGTACCGTGGACAGCTAAGAAGAGTAATGAAGATGTTCTGAGAGAGGTCAAAGCAAAAAGAGAGTTAATTTCCAATATTAGGAAGAGACAATCATCATTTTTTGGCCATGTAATGAGAAGAGAACAACTGGAATATATTGTAACAACTGGAAAAATTGAGGGACGAAGAGATAGAGGGAAGCAAAGAGAAAAAATAACAGACAGCTTAAGAGAGTGGCTTGGCAGAGGGTCAACAACAGAAGTGATAAATAGCTGCCGAGATCAAAAGTTGTGGAGAGACATGATCACCTACGCCAGTAGGCCCGGTACTTGTTGATGATGAAATGATTGTGACTATTTTTTTATGTGTTTATATAAAATATTTTATTTGTTTCTACTCTTATGTAAAAGTTGTTATCTGTTATTGCACTATGTAAAACTTTAGAAGACTTCATATATTTATCATTCATTATATTGTTTCTTTATTATTATTTTTAATCACTTTCATTAGGCAGGTATATTTCATTTTTTGTTTCACTAACACATAAATGTGGGGAAGGAGGATAATGGTTTTGCATCATGCATCATTATTACAATTATTTCAGGCATTTTCAATATGACAGGGCCCAATATCAAGATATGATTATGTATTGGATTAGCATGCACATTTTTGGGTTTAGTACATCAGCAACTAGTTGAGTTGACGTAATGCCACGAATTGATGCGGGCAGGGTGCTCTTTGACTCATTGTTGTAGCGGGTCGTAATGGCTTTCTTAACATTCCCGACTCTTACTGGAGAATTTGGAGTTCGTCTATCCCAGGCTATGCTGGGAAATTAGTAGTCCAGCCCAGAGGTACTGTAATACTGGGTCTTCTATATCAGTAACAACCACCACTACAGGGAACATGGCGATCCTAGCTTTTTGTTAACCAGCCTGTTTTAACACAGACTGTTACCAGGGGAGACCACATGGAGGTAGAACTGCGAGGTCTTGGTTAGCTGATGGTGTACCAACCCTGCTATTGTGACCGCAAGTCGCAGGCACTTCTGCTCCCTCCTCAGTAACTAGACGCTTTAAACATGGAGACTTATGTATGTTATGTTACTATGTATTCCTCACCACCTGTTGTCTGCATGTACACTTTATGTTGAGCATTGATAAATAGCTGCACATACTAAACATATAGACTATACACATACTAGACAGGTTGATTCCACATTAAATCTCCCTTGGGGACCCAAGACACCATACAGTGCTTGAACTGGAGGTGGTCACTGAATGCTGGTGTTGGGATGAGTAAACTAACATTTTTCAATATCCTAATCCACTTACCTGTTGAAACAAACTATTCTAGTCATGAAATTAGGGATAAGAGGGTCTGCAAACCTGGGACTAAATAATAAGCCATATTGAAGTCAAGTGTGTTGGATATTGTACATGAGCATTATTGCATGTTATAAACAATGGCTCAACACAGTTTATGCCTCTTAAATACCCTCTTAAGGGCAGATGAGGAAGAAAAGTAATCAAATAAATGGAAAAAAAACAATGAATTGCCTTTGTTTGCATTAGCATACAGGTCAGTGTCATGTGGTCTTGCATTAGTCTTTTTGTGTTATCAGGCGTGCATTATGTATGTCAAAGTTTGCAGTACCAGTTGATGGAGGGTTATCCTGTTCACAGGGAGGATATGATCAAAATAGTTAGAATGCACACATGTGCAATGGACTGTCATCATTTGGTGGCCTCTCTACTCTAGGATGTTGCTTTTTTATTGCCATTCTGAATATTCTGCATTGTCCTGCTTTGTTGTCTGTTTCATTGAGTGTAGTTTTTGAGGAGTTCTTGATTTCATGGTCCCATGTTTTTACAAGACCTTATGGCATTTCAAAATGTCATTTTGCTTTGTTTTGTTAATTTCACTCAACAGATTTAGTTTTTATCTATCTATCTATCTATTGTCCTTTTGAGCCGAAGACGGCACATAGGGCAGAATTACAATCTCAAAAACAGAAACTTTGCGTGCTAAAATGGTACATATTGCAGAGATCACTGCTTCTAAAATCTATGGTTCTGTTTCCATAACAATGCTTTTTATAATTACAGCTTGTCAAGCCATCGATCAACCTCCTTGGTCGCCTCTTACAACATTCCTGGAAGGTCACAGTGTCACTATTCTTTACTTCCGACATAATGAGGCCCCGGTAACACACGGGAGATTTAGTTTAAGTGGTTATTATTTTTTGCTTATGAAGGATATTTAGAGAATTCATCAGCAATATTTTACCTCAGCTGATACAGTTTTCTTTCTAGCTTCCTGTATCAGCATCCTGATTTTTTTAGTTTTGTTATAAATCATCTTCATTGTACAGCGGACTACTACATAGTGCTCAGATCCCCCACCTCAGCACATTCCCCATTACAAAGCAGTCCCACCACACACTAGTGAAAACATTGAAGATGGCTTCAGCTGAGGTGCACAAACTCTGTAGATCTGGTGAAGACCTTGTCATGAAAACTTCCTTAGATGCCTCTTACGACATGCTAGGCAGGTGATAGCGGCTATATTCTTTTCTACCCTCACAGTGGTCAGGTCCCCGGTAGCCATATGGGTGATATGCATAGTCAGTGTTTTGCAAAGGACATGCAGCCTGATGATATAGACATGTATGCACCAAAGAAGTTATTCTGTGGTAAACTGTTTCTGGTGTTTGTTCAAAGAAGTTGTTCTGTGGTAAACTGTTACTGGTGTTTGTCCAAAGAAGTTGTTCTGTGGTAAACTGTTACTGGTGTTTGTCCAAAGAAGTTGTTCTGTGGTAAACTGTTACTGGTGTTTGTTCAAAGAAGTTGTTTTGTGGTAAACTGTTACTGGTGTTTGTTCAAAGAAGTTGTTCTGTGGTAAACTGTTACTGGTGTTTGTCCAAAGAAGTTGTTCTGAGGTAAACTGTTACTGGTGTTTGTCCAAAGAAGTTGTTCTGTAGTAAACTGTTACTGGTGTTTGCCCAAAGAAGTTGTTCTGTGGTAAACTGTTGCTGGTGTTTGTTCAAAGAAGTTGTTCTGTGGTAAACTGTTACTGGTGTTTGTCCAAAGAAGTTGTTCTGTAGTAAACTGTTACTGGTGTTTGCCCAAAGAAGTTGTTCTGTGGTAAACTGTTACTGGTGTTTGTTCAAAGAAGTTGTTCTGTGGTAAACTGTTACTGGTGTTTGTCCAAAGAAGTTGTTCTGTAGTAAACTGTTACTGGTGTTTGCCCAAAGAAGTTGTTCTGTGGTAAACTGTTACTGGTGTTTGCCTAAAGAAGTTGTTCTGTGGTAAACTGTTACTGGTGTTTGTCCAAAGAAGTTGTTCTGTAGTAAACTGTTGCTGGTGTTTGTCCAAAGAAGTTGTTCTGTGGTGTGTACTGGTGTTTGTCCAAAGAAGTTGTTCTGTAGTAAACTGTTACAGCCTCTTGTCCTTTGTAGTCCAGTTCACTAACCACTGAGCTATCGCGGCTTGTATTGTCATAGATGCAAGTAATGTCACATAGCCACAGCCACAAAAATCAAAATGTCCTTTCTCATATGAAAGAAAAACTATAGAATTAAAAATAACACTTCCACAGAGACAATTTATGTCCATATTACTGTCCAACCTGCCAAAATATTTTCCTGCTACTTCAAGTAAAGCCCCACATACTGTTAGATATTGTGACACAATGCAGTTATGTCACTTCAAGTAAAGCCCCACATACTGTTAGATATTGTCACACAATGCTGTTATGTCACTTCAAGTAAAGCCCCACATACTGTTAGATATTGTGACACAATGCTGTTATGTCATTTCAAGTAAAGCCCCACATACTGTTAGATATTGTAACACACTGCTACCATGTCACTTTGAGTAAATCCCCACATACTGTTATATATTGTGACACAATGCTGTCATGTCACTTCGAGTAAAGCTCCACATACTGTTAGATATTGTGACATAAAGCTACTATTTCACAAGAGAAAACATTACACAGAGCTTCCATGCCATGGCCGTCAGGTAGGGTGGGAATGTTTGTTGTTGAATAGAAAGGTCTGATCCTGTGTTATTTGGGATTGTGCTGTCATAACAGATTGATTGGTTATGTAGGGAAATAATTCAATGGTTTCATCAGAGATAAGTTGTACAGTTGATTCAGACAGCTTACAGGAAAATAGTAAACAACAGTTAGCTGTACAAGTATGGCACCTTATTGCAGATCAAGTCAATTATCCATCCTCACAATGGCTATGAAAAAGAGCAACTGTCGGTTTTGTGTAGTAAGCAATATTTGGGCTCAAAATACAGTGTCTACATGATACAGAAGACAATTTTCAATGGCTAGTGTGAAGGTGATACTCACACAGTTGCCATCTTACCGGAAGTCTCCTGGTTCTTTATCTATAAGATAATATCTCTTCTCTTCTTTATGTGTACTAGAGAGTATCCATTACTGAAAATCACTTGACCCTAGATGTTTAAACTTGTTGACAATTTCTGTGTGGTCATATGGAAGCGTTATCTCTGAGGTTTTGTTGGTCCTATTATTTGCATAGATGTATAATTGATAAGGTTTTATGAAAAAAGCCATATTATATTAGCAGTACATCTAGTAAATCATTTTGTCATATCAGACATAATGTAATTTGTCTATTGGAGACATTTCTCATGCCATTCATTATACTAAAGCAACTGGTTATTTGGTTATTTGGTTATGGAAGGCCCCGGTATCACTGCAAACGAATTAAAATCCATAATTGCTCAACTGCCTGTGCCAGTGGAAACAACTATTCTTCTTTTATGTTATATTCTAACATCATCAGCTTCCAACTATATGAGCTCATGTGATGTAATGTTTTAAAATGTCTCAGTATACAGATGCACATTTGAAAGCTCAGACCTGTGTGGGTTCAAACAGGACAGTTCTGATAACTTGGACTGGTTGTGGATAGGAAATCAACCTTATGTTCTAATGCAGGACCATACATATTTGACAAGTGATGGTAGGTTGATTCACATTTAGAAATCTAACTTTTATTTGTGACTACTATATATAATTCACACACTATGATCCAAGTTGCTATATTTTTACAATTTGTAACAATGAGGAACAGTTCATATTTACATGATGACTCTTTGAGAGTTTTAATATTTAACATGATGACTCTTTGAGATTTTAAATACTTAACATGATAACTCTTTGAGAGTTTAAATATTTAACATGATGAATCTTTGAGAGTTTTAATATTTAACATGATGACTCTTTGAGAGTTTTAATATTTAACATGATGACTCTTTGAGAGTTTTAATATTTTACATGATGACTCATTGAGAGTTTTAATATTTAACACGATGACTCTATGAGAGTTTTAATATTTTACATGATGACTCTTTGAGAGTTTTAATATTTTACATGATGACTCTTTGAGAGTTTTAATATTTTACATGATGACTCTTTGAAACTTTTTATTGCCCCAGATCTTCAATGTATATTATGATAATCAAATGCTTTTTATAAGTTCTGCTTGTCTTTACTGAGCTACTTGTGCAGTTTATAAATTATAGTCATCATTAAGTAGCCAGCAAAATGCGGATCTTACTGTTTTCTCACTGCCTTTGGTGTTTCGTGTTGCTTATAAACATAGATTGCCTCAGTGAATGCAGTTTATAGGGAGTCCTTGGTCTCATCATCTTTGAGGTGTTCCTTCTTTTTGTTTTCCCGGAATTATATTTCCAATTTTGTACTTTGAAAGAAATTATGGTGTTGCATGTGACCAAATGTGTGAGTCAATACTACCCAGTTTTTGTCTTATCTTCTATTTTAAGACACTTTTTTGGTCCTTTTTTGTCTGTCTAGAATATTTAAGCTTAAGTCAATTATACATTTTTAAACATCCTTTAATTTCAAAGTGACATGTTAGTTTTAATCTCAAATATATTTATTAATGAAGTTACCCCTGAGGAAACTGCATTCCACTCAGTATTTACATTTATATTTTATTAGAGTGGTTTTATTTTGTGATACACCACAAAGATTACTATACAATTGTTAATTTCTTTGCTATTGATATTTTAGCTGGATAATGTTTCCGAGAAGAATTATTTAACAATTTTGAGAAACTTAACCCTTTCTGGAGTAAAAAAATAATCATATTTGAACCACAAATGTTGTAACACTGTAAGAATCTAAGTTATAATGTCTAATATAATATGATGAACTTTAATGTACCAAAGCAGAATTATACTCAAACTGTGTTTCAGCAGAGAAAAATCAACATTTTTCGGGCACATGAGAAGAGGAAAGTTGGAATACTTGGTTACAACTGGCAAAATAAAAGGAAAGAGAGATCGCGGACGACAAAGAGAGAAAATACTGGATAGCTTGGTGTCATGGCATGGAAAACAGTCAACAACAGAACTGATACGATGCACTGTGGATAGAAGATTGTGGAAGGACATGATCGCCTACGCCAGCCGGTATGGCACATGATGATGATGTATTTCAGAGTTGAACAAATTAGCAAGACTACTAAAATATCACCAACAAACAGCTTTGAACTAGTTAAATTATCAGAGCTATTGTCAACATTAGTCACAAACAAATCTAAACTATGTCCTGAAGTTTTAGATAATATAATATTTACTCAAGTTGCAGGAGTGAAGTAATATTATCCATCTGTTCCTATACGTTAACACTGCCAGGTCATGCTATGTTGGTGAATCATACACAAGGAAAGCCAGGAGACATAGCTAGACTAATCTCCAAGACAGTGCCACCAATGTCAGGCTGCTTGACATTTTGGCTATTAATGGTAGCAGATGGAGCAGCATTGAGAGTTTATTTAACTAATGCTCAACAAGAGGTAAATCTCACTTTTCTTTTAAGCTTTATAAATAAAATAAAAATATATATTTTTAGACATTATTTATTTATATCCTGTAAGAGTAATTTTGAGTATTCTTTGTCGTCAACTTGACCTTCTTCCAGTATGTATATGTTAAGGGTTACCTCCATTCCTAAAGACATATGGGGAATATGATGCAAGTGCTTATATTTTTTTAGTATGTAAATGTGCTCTTTCTGAAAATATATTTTCATGTGGTTTACGTGTATATCTGATGGCTCCTTATTTAATTTAGTATATCTGAGGTTGAAATTTAAAATAACTGAGATCCAAGTCAGGGAGCTATTATTCGCTGATGATTCAGCACTGGTTGCTTACGATGAATCTGTCCTGCTGTCATTGATTGACAATCTAGCTAGATCATGTGATTTATTCTCCCTGTCAATAAGTATCCAGAAGACTGTGGTGCTTCAACAAGGTGTAGCCAGTCCCGCAGCTGTAATATTAAATAGCACACCCCTTGAATCTGTGAGAAAGCTCATCTATTTCAGTTCTTTGGTCACAGCCACAGTCTTCCTTGAAGAAATGAGTTTCTGAATTGGAAAGGCAGCTTCCACATTTGGTAAACTTAAGGATAGAGCATGAACCAACACCAAACTAACACTCAGAACTAAGATTCAAATTTACCAGAGTTGTGTGCTTAGTACACTTCTACACGGATCAGAAACTTGGGTTACCTATGTAGGGCAGTAAAAAAGGTTAAACAGCTTTCATATACATTACCTTCGAAAGATTATGAACATCAAATGGCAGGACAAAGTAATCAAACTCTAATGTCTGGCAACAAGCCAAACTCCCATCCATCATGGTAACACTTGGGAGTCATAGACTAAGGTGGCTGGGTCATGTAAGAAGAGTGCAAACATTTGTAATCCCAAAGAAATATTGTATGGTGAACTTCAGGACAGAAAGAGAACAAAGGGCAGACCAGTGCTGAGATATAAGGATGTTTGCAGGGCTTCTTTGAGGGAATTCTCTATCAGTGAAAGAAACTGGCTAAATCTGACTGCAGATCGTAGCACATGGAGAACAAAAATAAAAAAATGGCACAGTAACTTTCGAGGCAGTGCTGATATCAAATTCAGAAGATGAGGCCAACCATTGCAAATACATCCTGTTCATTCTGTGGATGGATATGTCTGTCCAATATTGGCGGATTCAGCTACAAGAGAAGCAGTTCTGCAAAGCAGGATCCAGCATTTTAAAAAAAAGTAAAGAGCCTTGTTACATCAAGTGGCATATAGGGAATATGCTGTTAGTGACCATAAATTTTACAGACCTTCAGCACATGATTTTTGGGGTAATGTGGTTGGTATTACGCCTGTGCCGCTTTACTTTCCCAGAGAAAAATCAGGTACCCATTTAAGGCTGGGTGAACCTAGAAGCTGTCGGTTGGGATCAAACCCTACCTCTTGAGGAGCATACCTCCAGCATAAGACACTAATATTTTACCAAACTTCTAACTTCTCATAATTGCTTGCTACCAACCGTCTGTCAAGATACCAAAGGCCATATTAAAAAAATATATATATACTTGTATATTGGTGAAAATGATAGCACTAGCAAGACCATATTTTTGTGAGCACCTTATGATGTCTTATATAATGCTGGGACTCCAGTAGCAATCAACTTTAACTTTTCTTTCAAATAAAGCCCATTCAAAATCTATATGTTCTGCTTTTCAGACAACCGCAATCATTTTTCCTTCTGAAACTGCTTTGTACCTGCACACGTTAAATAACCCTTGGCAGTTGTAAATTGAAAAGAGTAGGCCAAAAATGGCACCTCCTTAGGCAATATTGATCAATAAAAATCTACTCCAAAAAATGTCAGAAGTCTTGATAATAAAAAATAAGAGTACTTCTATAGTTGGATAATTTCACCTGTATGATGAGGGATGCTTGAATACATGGCTGCCAGTGTGAAACTTGAAAAAAGTTATATTCACACAAAATTTCAGTCCATCTGGACTTCACTAGAAATACAAAGCTGGCCTATGCAAACAAACAAGCAAATTGTTAAATTCAACTTTTGTAAATTTATTGATGTATTTTATATTATCTGGTTCATATTTTAATCTTTGCTTCATCACTAGTTCTTTATAAATTAATGAAACAGATTTGGGTTGGACAGATTTGTTGGTGAACTTTGAATTAGTCTGTATATAAATGTGAAGGAAATGAAAAGAAATGGTGTGTGATCAGTTTTGCAGGCTAATATGAACACAGGCCACTTTCACTGCCCAAACTATTGTAGTTCCAGTCTTGAGAATAGTAAGCTTTGTTTTATGACTCATTTGATGCTGTGCAAATTAACAGTTGTTGTTTATGTTGTGTTTTGTTCCTGAAGAAAGGTTTCTTAGTGTAAAATGTGTTTTTTTTTTGTTTTTGCATTATGTTGGCTTTGTTTATTTCTTGTTCTATAGAACCTGTAAACCCACAAGTGGATATCAAAATTGAAGGAATAGGCCTGGAGACAGTTCAGAAAAAAACTACCTTGGACATACTATAACCAGTGATGGAAAATGTACAACTGAAATAAACAAAAGAATAGGAATGGCAAAAAGTAATTTTAATGTCATGAAGAATATACTAACATAAAAACAAATAACACCAGGGCTAAAACTAAGAATAGCAAAATGTTACATCTTCTCAATATTCCTATATGGTGCAGAAACATGGACATTAGACAAGAAAACAGAACATAGAATTGAAGCCTTTGAAATGTGGATATATATATAGAAGAATAGGTTGAATTGGATGGAAGGAAAATAAAACAAACGATGAAGTCTTAAAACAGCTAAAAATGAAAAGAGAACTACTAAGCACAATTCAAACAAGACAAATGCAATTTTTGGGCCATGTTAAAAGACACAACAGCCTACTAAAAGTAATCCTGGAGGGGAAAATACAAGGTAAAAGAGGCAGACCAAGACTAACATGGACGAGTAACATCAAAAGATGGACAAATCAGTCTATGACAACCTGCACCATCAAAGCAAAGAGACAGAGTCGTTGCGGAGATGGCACTCGTTGATGATGATGATAGAACCTGTAAAACTAGCCACACACTTTTTTTTAGATAATTTGTTTTTCCACTTTTTTTTCCCCACTTTTATCTGCAGTCTGTTTATTGTTTTGTTTTATTTCCATTTCTTCTTTTTGCTTTAGTCACAGATCAACAAAACAGTCACTGGCTTTTCTGCCTTGTGGCATCAGCAGAATAGCACCAAAGTTCTTCTACCTGATGCAGTACCCCCGTCGCGCCAAGTGGCGTATAGGGAATATGGTGTTAGTGACCATAAATTTTACAGACCTTCAGCACATGATTTTTTAATGTGGTTGGTATTACGCCTGTGCCACTTTACTTTCCCAGAAAAAAATCTGGTACCCATTAAAGGCTGGGTGAACCGGAAGTCGTCAGTTGGGATCGAACCCTACCTCTTGTCCATTGTAGTCCAGTTCACTAACCACTGTGCTATCGCGTCTCCCTTACCTGATGCAGTCTTTTACCTATTTCACAGGATGATCCAGAGTTAGCTTACATTATCCATTTCTGTTTCCATTGTTCTCCATCACATTGTCCTTGGTTTGCCTCTCCATCACTTTCCTTCCAGTCCAGTGAGTGGTATTTCTTGCTGTTGTTTCTGAATCACTTTGGAACATGTTACTGATTCAGCCTTTTCATCTGCCTGTAATTACTGTATGTCTCCATTTTCCTCCTAAGCAATTCCTGGTTACTGATTTGTGTTCCCATATGAATGTAATAGATGTTCTGTTTTTATCAGGAACTAATGTTACAGAGGAGAGACACACAAGGTGCTGTGTGGACAAAGAGTGAAGTCCCAGTTTCGTCAAATTTGCCATTTTCTATAACTATGGAGATGGAAGTGCTGGCTGATCGCACCTCAGATCTAGCCATTGATGACTTTACTTTATCCAGCTCAGCGTGTGACACCCAAGGTAATACATGTACTAATGTTATGTGTACATCTCCCTGTGTGGTCATTTATACAGGTGTTGAATCAACTACTATAAATACTGATAATTATGCTTCCCCTTCTATTATTACTACATTGAAACAGCAGCATATTCAAATATCTAAGAAAATATATTTGGAGAAAATAAATATATTTCTTGTTCAGTTAAACAAATTAATTTCTTGTTTTATGTGTTAGTAGCTTTAAAATATACATACAAGTAACCCCCTTCTTATTCATTATAGATTCTTATATTCCTGTTATGACATGCATCTGCAATGAGTGGTGTATGAAATGTTTAAAGAGAGGTAGATCTTTGGTTTTTGGGCAGTCTCACTCTCAGGGAGAGGTAGATCTCTGGTTTGTGGGCATTCTCACTCTCAGAAAGGAAACAGAAAGTCCAGTAAAGACCAGTATTTGATCATAACAAAACATCAGTTATATGTGGGTGATTTAACATCTCAAAGTTTCATATGCTAATATTTGCAAGAAACTGCTAACAACAATAACATTTTAAAAATCAAAGTACATTTTTAATTGTTTCTGTTTTCTGTGTAAAACTTTAACAGAGTTGCCAGCTTGCCATTGGAAGTTTGTAATTGTTATTTGAGCAGAAAGAACATTTTGATTTTTAAAATGTCAACTAGCATCATTGCTCTTCATTACACTTGTTGCATTTTTTCAGCTTTTTATATAAGGTATCTTTTACTAAAGCTGTGCATCCTGTCAGAGAATGAACCTTCAATCTTTGAGTTTGGGAGTTGACAAACAACCACCATACTGCTCCAGTTTGCTATGGACATCACTACTTTTTACAAGAAAATTGTAACATTTAATCTGTCAAAGCTCAACACTTCTTCTTCTACCTTTCAGGTCCCTGTGGAGCATAGGTCTTAAACAAAAACTTTCCAAGCCATTCTGTTTCTTGCCATTCTTTTAAGATCATTCCATGTCTTCCCCATCATCTTCATCTCTGTTTCCATCTGTCTTCTCCGATAATATTTTGATCTACCTCTTTGTCTTTTTCCTTGGGGATTCAAAAAAGGGGCCTGTTGTGTAATTCAGTTGGCTTCGCAGTGTGTGTCCTATCCAGCACCATTGTCTTTGCTTGTATCTCTTTATCCACAGGTATTTTACTGGTACATTTTCCATAATTTTATGTTAGTGATTTTGTCCTGTCATTTCCATCTTTTTATTCTGCATAAGCTAATGAAGATCTGTATCTTCATGATTGTCATTTCTGTACTCAACACTCCAGGTTTGATTATATTCATGCCACTTTCTTTTAATGGACAGGAGCATGTGCTTTTGAAAGAGACACATGTACATGGCAGAATTCTTTATTCAGTGGAGCTGATTTTGACTGGATTAGAGGGACAGGAAATACTGTTGGTGTTACTGGTCCAGCTGTTGATAGTACAACAGCTTCTACAGATGGTAAGCAGCGTTTTGTATTCTTTATCTGTACATCAAGAAGCATTGCTGGTAAAGCTTATTATTGCTCTTATAAGCAACAGCAAAATGACAATAACACAACACAGCTGAGAAATATCTCTTCTGGCTAAAAGGATAAAATATGCCCTATGATCCACACTAGAAATATCAGTATGTGCTAGCATGATATTGAGGATTTAATTTCCATTATGTGTGGCAGATAATAAATAAGCTGTTGATGTCTTACATATAAGGAGTGGTTATGAAGTGTTTGTAAACTGTTTATAATGTTATTTGTTAATTATACTATATTATTTGGATTTTAATTCATTTGCAGTGATACTGGGACCTTCCATAACCATTACCATAACTATATTATTTGTATTATACATAGTTTATTTTCTTACTTTTTTAATAAATAATACACTGGATTTTATCTTTATATTTCGTTTAGCTGGTTTAATCTGAATCAAGTATCAACATATTATTGGGTCATTGGAAATGAGATTAGGAAATGTTACTGTAGTATAAATAGAAGAAATTAGCAAAAAGTTCATAGGCAGATTGATAAGAGTCTAATGAAATTGTTTAAAAAAACATTATAAAATCATTAATATATGCTTGCTTGGGTTCGCCCGATGACTGAAGTATTCTAGAGTATTTGTAGAATTCCTCTTTGTCATCCGTCCTTAAAAGAACGTTAAGTGGACGTGTCTGCGTTGTGTTGTGGTTTGCAGTATAACTGTTATATTTGCGCCTTTTGGCCCAACACATCCGACTTCAGCACAACATTTTTGAGTACCAGGTTGTCTTCCCTCTTCGATCCCTGATCGCTTGGCCAGACTAGACAGGTTAGTCTGTTACTGGAGGCACCGCAGAGAGGTGGAGCAGGGTCTGGTTGGTTTTGGTTCAATATTTTTTATTTATATATAATATATATAACAATATGTGACGAATGATTTGTAAACTGAACTTATGTTCTATATTTTTTTTAATGATAATATGATTAGACAATTGTTAAAATATTTTAAAATAATAAATTGCAGTCACCTAACCTGATCTTATTGTAAATTTGCTAACATATTTCCTTAAATAATGTGTTGTAACTATTTATATTTCTACTTTTGTTAACATGTTCTAAAATAATGCATTGCACTTTACTAAGCTTTCTGGTTACCACAGGGTACTACATGTACATTGATTCCAGTGGTCCCTTCAAGTACCAAGACAAAGCCTGGCTTGACTCTGAAACCTTCCCTAAGGGAGAGCAGTGTCTTCACTTTTACTACTACATGAGTGGTGTCAGTGTTGGTACACTTAATGTGTACATTGCATTGCTTGACTCTGTGTACCTCAATATGGTGTGGTCTCTCTCTGGGGATCAAGGCAGTGATTGGAATTCTGCTATGGTGACTCTAGGGACTAATCTTACCAACTATTTTGTAAGAAAGTGAATAATAATTTTATGTATACATTTACAAACTAATATGTAAGAAAGTCAATAATAATTTTTTAAATACTTTTACAAACTAATATGTAAGAAAGTCAATAATAATTTTTTGTATACATTTACAAACTAATATGTAAGAAAGTCAATAATAATTTTAAATACATTATATTACACTATTATGTACTGAGGTCGATAATAACTTAAAAATAAATTACAAACCATTATGTAAGAAAACCAAAATTGATTTTTAACATATTTAAAAACTATTATGTTAGGAGGTCAATAATAATTTGTTAATAAATTACAAACCATTATATAAGTAAACCAATAATAATTTTTAATAGATTTACAAACTGTTAAATAAGAAAGTCAATAATCATTTTTAATACATTTACAAACTATTATATAAGTAAACCAATAATAATTTTTAATAGATTTACAAACTGTTAAATAAGAAAGTCGATAATCATTTTTAATACATTTACAAACTATTATGTAAGAAAGCTGATAATGGTTATTAAAATAAATTACCAACTATTATGTAAGAAAGTTGATAATGATTTTTTAAATAAATTACCAACTATTATGTAAGAAAGCTGATAATGGTTTTTAAAATAAGTTACCAACTATTATGTAAGAAAGCTGATAATGGTTATTAAAATAAATTACCAACTATTATGTAAGAAAGTTGATAATGATTTTTTAAATAAATTACCAACTATTATGTAAGAAAGCTGATAATGATTTTTTAAATAAATTACCAACTATTATGTAAGAAAGTTGATAATGATTTTTTAAATAAATTACCAAATATTATGTAAGAAAGCTGATAATGGTTTTTAAAATAAGTTACCAACTATTATGTAAGAAAGCTGATAATGGTTATTAAAATAAATTACCAACTATTATGTAAGAAAGTTGATAATGATTTTTTAAATAAATTACCAACTATTATGTAAGAAAGCTGATAATGATTTTTTAAATAATTACCAACTATTATGTAAGAAACTTGATAATGATTTTTTAAAATAAATTACCAACTATTATGTAAGAAAGTTGATAATGATTTTTTAAATAAATTACCAACTATTATGTAAGAACAGATGGCGAGATTTGATAAAATATCTTTAAAAGAAAACTGCTAGAACAAAAATTCATATAGGAGAAGGTGTATCTTGGTCTACGCCCTATGGGCCGGTTACGGCTCGAAAGGTCAATAGATAGATTATGTAAGAAACTTGATAATGATTTTTTTAATAAATTACCAAGTATTATATAAGAAAGCTGATAATGATTTTTAAAATAAATTACCAAGTATTATAAAAGAAAGTTGATAATGATTTTTTTAAATAAATTACCAACTATTATGTAAGAAAACTGATAATAATTTTTAAAATAAATTACCATTATGTAAGAAAGTTGATAATGATTTTTAAAATACATTACCAACTATTATGTAAGAAAGTTGATAATGATTTTTTAAATAAATTACCAACTATTATGTAAGAAAGCTGATAATGATTTTTTAAATAAGTTACCAACTATTATGTAAGAAAGTTGAAAATGATTTTTTAAATAAATTACCAACTATTATGTAAGAAAGTTGATAATGATTTTTTAAATAAATTACCAACTATTATGTAAGAAAGTTGATAATGATTTTTTAAATAAATTGCCAACTATTATGTAAGAAATTTGATAATGATTTTTAAAATAAATTACCAACTATTATGTAAGAAAGCCAATAATGTATTCTGACTAAATTTGGTAGTTAGAGAAAGGGAAATGTTTGTTTTTATTTTATTTCAAGTCCATGTTAGTCTTTGTGAGACTATTCCTCATTTACCTTGTTTTTTTTCTTTCCGAGATGACTTTCAGTAAGTTATTGTTTTTATATAGCCAACAAATTTAATTAATCTAGTTTGAATTGTGTTTAATAGTTATTTCCTCATTTTCAGTCGTTTTGTTTCAAAACTTCATTATCTGTTTTCTTCTTTGTTCGCCCAATTCTTTCCATTCTGCTATAAATCCACATTTTAATTCTTTCTGTACGTTTCTACGATGCACTGTAGATAGAAGATTGTGGAGGGACATGATCGCCTACGCCAACCGGCAGGGTACATGATGATGATGTACGTTTCACTGCATTGTGCGCCATGCCAATTTCGGCAGCATACGTCACGCTCAATTTTATTAGTGTGAACGCCATCAAATCATATTCTTTTTACATGTCTTGTATCATCTTGATATTGGTGAAATCTAATAGCTTGTTCAATTATCTAAATATTCATATATAATATGTTATATGTTAGATAAATATAAATATATAGATTGATTCTCAAAACCATGAACAATTTTGTCTCTGAAATCTCTTCCGTAGTGTTGATAAAAAGCTTCTGTACAGAAAGAGTTAAGGATTTCAAATTTTAAAATAATTTCATATTTAGTGTCCATATTTCTGTATCACACAAGAATGTTGAGTAAATATAGCACTTTATTGTTTAAAATTTTTAAATGCAATTCTGGGTCTTCAGAAATCTGGGATAAAGTGTGCAGCTGGGATTGTTGTGTTATAAAGCATGTGTATGAGTAGTAAGCTGCTGGGACATTTAGTTTGCACACTGTCTGCTTAAAGGAACTGATCACTTTTCATGAAATTGCCCAAAGAGCAGTAAATTTAGATCAGCAGATGCTATACAGTACATAAACTAATAGCAGTCAGCAACCCATAGCTGACTGCTGATGTCATGATCAGAAACCATAATTTTAACAAGACTCCACTCCATTTCCCTATTGTGGTCCTTGAAACTAGCTAACCACTTTGTCAGAGCATGAATATTTAATTACATTTCAGCATATTTAGCTCATTGTTAAGTAAAAAGTAAAAGTTCCCTCTACACCTTTTTAGGGGTATAGGTAATATGGTGTTAGTGACCATATTTTTCTATTCAGCTGTATGACTGCCTTTTCTTTTTCTTTAAAAAAAACTGAATTTTGAATTATTGATAATAATGAATTATTGATGTCATAGTATTCTGGATAAACTGATGGATGCTCCCTTTTTTTAACTGACAACAAATAAAATTAATCAAATTAAACCACAAAAATGTATGTCTAATCCAACGTCCTGCAGTAGAAGAGCTACAAATTTACTGAAATAAAACTCTGAAATATAATTTTAACTGTAGTGTTCTAATTTGTATGCCTAGATAAGCTCTGAGTGCTACATAATTTTCTTGGTTTAGGTCAGGTTCGAGGGAGCTCTTGGCTACTCTGTAACCAGTAATATTGCCATAGATGATATCAATTTCCTGCCTGATGCCTGCAAAAGTAAGTATTTACGAAAGCACAGTATTCTTATAATAACCAATATTGGATATAGTTTTATCCACATGTATTATACTTCAAGATATATTAAAATAAATTGTTATCTTTTGAATTAGAATAAACACTTGCACTGCTTTAGTTTTTGGGGCCATTAGAAAATAGTTATAAACAAGAGTGAATTTTTCAAAATTATTTCATTTTCATATTTTTAAAAGTTACATGGTGATGCAAGAAAAAAAAAAAAAAGACAGTGAACAGTGATATGAATTGTAATTTCTTTCTTATTCTGTATTCAGTATAAAAAAAATAATAATATCTGCATTATGTGTAACATCTGCATATTTTTTTTGCTGACCTATTGGATTTCACCCAGCAGTCAGCTTGACATAATCAGGTTGGGTCATGGCAAAGAAATGCATAAAAATGCGAAGCTGCAGTAAAGCTAACAATGAGGAGAAAAGAAAAAGTGGCTGTCCCTTCTCTATTACATATTCTCTATTGCCCATGTATGAGCACATTATTATATACACATGCTATGCTATTCACATCTCTCCGCTACTAGTCCACATTGCATCACTTCATCTGCCCCTATATCTATTACTGCACTCTATGACACCTCTTTCTTTCCTCCTCTCTAGTCTGTTTCTTGCGCCTTTTGTATACACACGGATCTGTTTTTGGAAACTTCTGTTACTGCATACTGTGTGTGCACATTTTCACTTTTGTACACCCAAATGCACACTTCTGTACTTTCAGAAGAAAGATTCTTCTTAGATCTTACAGGGAACTTTTTATTAACATTTTATTCTCCTTTGCTTTTTATTTCGCTTTCTAGTTAGATTTTTTATTATTTATTTTTTATTTTAAATACATATTTTATAGTATGTTGTATGTTAGTTCCTGTTGAAGGCCTTTGCGCTAAAACGTCATTTTGATTTGTTACGTGAAGCTTTAACTATACCATTTATATATATATATTTATATATATATATATATATATATATATATATATATATATATATATATATATATATATATATATATATATATATATTCATTTCTTCTCATAATCAGGTTGTTAGTTCATAGTGGAGAAAAGTGTAAAATAATTTTTTGCCACATTGTGCTTTAACATTCAGTAATTAATGTATTTAGTTGTATGATAATAAATAGTTTTGGCATACTTAACCGTAAGTCTGTTAGTGCATAAATAATTAAACTGATTTGTTTATTGTGTGTATTTAGCATAACTTCATTGTTTTCCCTGAGTAAATCAGTATAATAATGCCAAAATAATTTCCTTTTGCTAGGCTATGATTAAAAAAAAAATAAAATAGTAATATTACCTTGATAATTACTACATGTTCTTCTCATTGTATCTCTAGTTCAGCCACCAGGAGCTAATGCTTTTGGCCTAGTGTCAACCACACCAACATCTAGCACCAATCAGAGCTCAGAGACTGTTCTTCAGAGATGTGACTTTGATGACAGTTCTTTATGTGGTTTTAAAAATGGCACTTCTGACAACTATTGGGTTGCAGCAGGTCCAAATATGTCAGTGTCTGACACACTGAAGCCCTTTAATGGCCATACTTATAACAGAACTAATTCATTCGTTTATGCTCAGGTAACAATTCTTATTTATAACATCATTAAAGGAACAATACTATCATAAAAAACAGAATTTAAGAAATGATGCAGACACACATTACAGTAGACCCTAACAGCCTATCCCATTTCTTGTCTTGTGAAAAATGTGCTTTTTCATTAGAGTGAATAGAACACAGAAATTACATGCACAGGACTTGAGAGTGGTAAATTTGACATATTTGTTGACAGTCCACATTGTATCTTGCCATATTTCCCTGTTCTGGCCAAGTAGCTCAATCTTAGCAAGGGAGCAGATGTCTGCTGCTGTGGCCTCTTGCCTTAATGTTCATTTTAGTGTTTCTCTATGTTCCCTCTTTTAAATTTTCCCCCTAATTATTGATATGCTTGCAATTATGATATTTCATTGAGCTTGGAAATTTTGCTGGCATTACATCACCAAAAAAATGTAGTGTTGAGTTTTTACTTAGTTGCATAATCTGGTATAGTTATTTTTATTGTTTTAATTCAATTTCCATAGTTCAATGCAAATATCTCATTAATGTAGTCATTTCAAAGAAAAAGCACTCAGATAGCGCTAATTTCTGTCTTCATCTGTGTATTAATTCAGGTGAGATTTTAAAACACACTACTGTGTGGTGACCTAGGAAGATGTTTAGAGGATATTATTATCACTATGTTGTTACCCATAATATCTCTAGTATTATTACATCTTTCTATCTATCTATCTATTGTCCTTTCGAGCCGAAGGCGGCACATAGGGCAGAACTGCAATCTCAAAAACAGAAACCTTGCATGCCAAAATGGCACATATTGCAGAGATCACTGCTTCTAAAATCTATGGCTCTGTTTCCATAACAATACTTTTTACAATGACAGCTTGTCAAGCCATCGATCAATCTCCTTAGTCGCCTCTTATGACATGCCTGGAAGGTCACAGTGTCACTATTCTTTACTTCCCACATAATGAGGCCCCGGTAACACACGGGAGACATCTTTCTACTTCATTCTTTATGTTTTAAATAAGAAGACATAAAGTTTAACTAAAATGAGTAAAAGTGGCATGACGGAGAGAGTAAGTTGGACTTAGAAGATCACATGTTTTGTGTTACAAATTGCTACTTAGATTGTTGTGAGTTTGTCATGTACTGTTTCTTATGACATAAGCACATGACATAGGCTCAGGATGTGATTATTGCTCTTAAACTTATAGTTGCATGCCAGAGACCTTAGAGAAGCTTGGCACAACCTATAAACAACTGGTGATGAAGTAAAAGCTCAATGAACCCTGCCTTTGCTACAGTATCTCTGATTAGAGCATAAAAGTTGCTAACTTATCTTCTGTATTGACGTGACAGTCCCTTTTCTTTCTACTGATGTGGGTGGGTACAAAATCTACAGACACCCTAGCATGGAAAGTACTGTACATTTTTCTTCTTAGCATTCACCCATTCAATGGATGTGTTGTGTCACTAGTTTATGACAAAACAACAATATCTTTGCCTTTCAGCCCCAACACACCCATCTTCAGCCTTGACAGATCCATCTTCAGCCTTGACAAATCCATCTCGGCCTCAACAGAATCATCTTAGGCCTCGACACATCCATCTTTGGCCTCGACAAATCCATCTTCGGCCTCAATGGATTCATCTTCAACCTCAACAGATCCCTCTTTGGTCTCAACAGATCCCTCTCTCAGACATAGCTCTCATTGTCTACTAATGTTGTCTGTTGCCTCAGTGAGTGTAATCTATAATGAGTCTTTGAAGCCTTAGCACCAGATTAATTAATTGCAAAATTAATAGCACATTTCTATACTACTTTCAGATACTTCATCAAATTATCAATTTTGAAATTGTTTCAGGTAGCAGCACCCCATTAATTTACTTAATTATTAGTTGTGTTATTTTAATAAACAGATAGGTGATGATTTGAAAGAAAACTCAACTGCTCGTTTGGTTAGTCCAACATATACAGCATTTTTTGAAGAGCCTAAATGTTTGGAGTTCTATTATCACATGAATGTAAGTTTTTAGATCATGCTTTTTGTTTTTACTTAAGTGCATGTTTCAACATTCCAATATATCAACTTTGGTGTGTCTCAGTCTGAAATTATTGCTGACATTCTATTTCAGATGTGGATGGTAAGATAAAACCATGCAGTAAGAGTTTGTAGATTATACAAGATTGCTACAAAAGAATTAGACATAGAAAGACCATTTCTCTTTCTGCTGATCAAATATTGGATCATGAGAATGACGCAGAACAAAAGAAATGGAAAATTTATTTGTCACTGACCAAGCAACTTGAATACCTAGACTTTACTGATGACAGCTCTTCTCTCACATTATCATCAAGAGATGCAAGATAAAATGAGCATACTTTATGAAAATCACAACAGCTTGGACTGAAAATAAATAGAGATAAGACTATAATCAAAGCAAATTAATGTATTTGGCAATAACCACATAACAATAGGAGAGATACTTCTACCAGGCATCAAATCTTACTTATATCTAGGCAGTAATATAGGCCAAAGAAGATGAACAGAGAATGATACAAAAATAAGAATACAAAAAGCAAGAGAGCCTTCATTGCACTAGAAAACATGGAAATCCAAAGAAATTAGGCTAAATACAAACATAAAAATATTCAACTGCATTGTTAAATCAGTGCAATTATATGGCTGTGAGATATGGTGGGAGAAAAATGACAATGAATCACAAAGATGTAAACCTTCATTAATGGATGTCTGTGCGGAACAAAAGGATGGAAATGGCAGGATAAAATCACTAATGAAGAATTATGGGAAAGTACCAGTGGAAAAAGAGATAGAACAAAGACAATGGCACTGGAGAGGACACGCACTGTGGAAGCCAACTGGGCATTACATGGCAGGCCCTTTTTTGGAGTCCCCAGGGGATGAGACAAAGAGGAAAACCAATATATTCTTGCAGAAGATAGGTGGAAGCAGAGATGAAGAGGGTAGGAATTACATGGAATGATCTTAAAATATGACAAGAAACAGAACAGCTTGGAAAGTTTTGTTGAAGACCTATGCTCTACAGGGAGCTGAAAGGAGGAAGAAGAAGAAGAATCATAGATAGACTGAGTTTTCGTCGGTGCTCTACCATATTTTACTCAAAAATTCAATTGTGTCACAGATGTTTGAGACTAACACCTTACCATTCACACTTAAACCTAATAGAACTAGTTTGAGAAAATGTCAAAGGGCAAATAGTAGCTGAGCTAAACCCTTCAAATTATTTATATTAAGGCACTTACAAATCACACCCTTTCAATGATAGACAAATATTACTGGACAAAATGTGAAGACCATGTCTTACATGAGGTAGAGGAATATTGAAAAATGAATGGTTTGTGATTTGTTCAGCCGAAAGTAGTAATCAATCTGTTAGACTCTTCTGATGCTGAATGATGACCATTACTCTGAATAAATCTGCCGCTAAAAAATTTGCTTACCATTATGTGACATCAAATTGTAAAACTGGTCCTTTTCAGGGCAACCCCAATCATCCAAAAGTTTTGAGTTTAAAATTGAATGTAATCAATTATAATGTGCTGAAAAAATACAATTTCTGTTTATGAAAAAATTACTATCCTTCTACTTTTAGTATTTACTCACTCACTTTTTCAGATCCTTCAAACAATAACAGCTATTTTATAAAATTACATACAAAACAAAATCAAAGAATATTGTTTAGTACTATTTGTGGAAATGTCCCCAAACAAAATTCTTCCGATACATCTATGGCTTATCAAAGTCTACAAATTGTTCAATTACCGTAAAATCTGTTTTTTTTTTTACATAATAGTTGTTACTAAGCGACAAAGATCAAAGAAAGTTGCAGCTTTAAGAAGACTATTACCTGCATTATTTTAAATTGTAAAATCATAACATAATGTAAAATTTAAGACCTCATACAAAAATTCATGCTAATACATACATAGATTTTGGAGATATTTGATGAGGCTTTAGAGACTGAGCAAATCTTTAAAAACATCACAAAGATGCCAGGCCTAAACATTAATGGAAAGATAATCAATAACCTAAGATATGCTGATGATACTGTACTACTAGCAGAAAATCCTAAAGACCTACAACAATTACTTAATGAAATAAACATGACAAGCAAAAAATATGAACTAGATATGAATATTAAAAAGACTAAAATTATGATCATAAACAGAGAAAATTCTCAAGACCTACAATTAAATATCAAAGTTGAAGGAATACATCTGGAGACAGTTCAGAGCTACAACTACCTTGGACACAATATAACCAGTAATGGAAAATATACAACTGAAATAAACAAAAGAATAAGTATGGCAAAAAGTAATTTTAGTGCCATGAAAAATATACTAACATCAAAACAAATAACACCAGGGCTAAAACTAAGAGTAGCAAAATGTTACATCTTCTCAATATTCCTGTATGGTGCAGAAACATGGACATTAGACAAGAAAACAGAACAGAAAATTGAAGCCTTTGAAATGTGGATTTATAGAAGAATAGGTAGAATTGGATGGAAATTAAAAAAAAAAAACGATGAAGTTTTAAAACAACTAAAATGAAAAGAGAACTACTAAACACAATTAGAACAAGACATTAAATTTTTGGGGCAGGTTAAAAGACACAACAGCCTAATAAAAGTAATATTGGAAGGGAAAATACAAGGTAAAAGAGGCAGATGCAGACCAAGACTAACATGGACTATGGACGGATTAGTAACATCAAAAGATGGACAAGTCAACCTATGACAATCTGCACCATCAAAACAAGAGAGAGTGGAATGGTGCTCCATGGTAGCCAGCCTTCGATGTGGAGACAGCACTCAATGATGATGATGATGATTGAGAAATTAAGTTTTGAGAAATCTTTGGTCTGTGTGCAGGCCTTGGTGGAATGTTTATAACAAACATATACAAAAGAATATTTCATTAATAATTTAATAAATGAAGCAATAATTTCTTCAAAACAAGAACAATTTTCTTATTTTCTTGCTTTTATCAGGGGGACCAAGTTGGTCAACTGAATGTCTACATAGCTCCAGATGGGCAAGAAAATTCACTGACAACAGAAATGTGGATCTGGTCCCAAGATTTTGATGCAGGTCCTGGCTGGAAGAAGGGTCTGGTTCCTATTGATCTGCCCTCTAACTATCATGTGAGTTGAAAGCATCATCATTGTTGTTGTGGTATATACTAACAATGTTTTTGATAGAGTTGACATAATAGCAACCAGTACAGACTAGGTGCTCACATGGTTTCAAAGGTTGACAGAATGTGTGTCCACTAATGGTTTCAGTAGTTTGCTGGCTGAGCATGCATCTAGCTTACCCTTGCAGGTTGTCATCTCAACTTGCTCAACACTGTATTTCAAATTGTTGTAATCTTAAAGTACATACTCAGTAAAGGTGTTGCTGATTTCCAACACACAATTGTGTGACCTTCAAGAAATCGCTCTAGAGCAGTGTTTCTCAACCTTTTTTCTACATTGCCTCCTATAGACTTTGTTCTCTTCCCATGGTCCCCCTGTCCTTTAATGAAAAGATAAATATGTTAACACTTTTTAAAATTTTTTGCAAATAGATCGAGTTTTACTTTATATATGTGTGCATGTGCATGCTTACGTGCACATGTATGTGTATAAATACATACACACACACACACACATAAAAAACATAACACAGATACATAGAAATGTATGCTAAAATGTGATTGTTGCAATATAAAAAGACTCAGCTGTCAAAAACATGGTTCCCCTATTGTTCATGGTTTTCCTACTCTTACTATTAGTTGAATATTTTGTGAGAGGCCATTAAATCTTTGTCATTCAAATTTGTAGATTTTTTATCAGAAATAAACATTTTTTTTTTTTGGCCTTAGGACTGTCTAGCTTTAAAATTATTTCAACACACACCAAAATATTCCTGTGGTTTATCTTTTTAGTCTTCAGGAGATATTTAAAAATGCTTCTGGTCACACTTAAATTGTTGCATTCTTTCAATGAAAAGTGTAATATTGCAAATTAAGCGCATGGGTTTTACCCAGTCTTGCAGTGATGGGATAAATCCAATGCCAAAATACTTGACTGTTTATTGTTGATATTTCTTCTTTGCGAGGTATCCATCTTAATGTTGTCAATACATTTTATATTTGCAAAATATATTACCATATACTTGTATGTATACTCACAAATCAAGGGATCACAATAGATTTTTACTATGTTAAGTAATTAAACACACCACCGTGAAAGGAATGACTAAAGCTTCGTTCTTTAATGCTCTGATTGACAAACTTGTAAGTCTATTCTATACTCCTTTGATATTTGTCTACACATGGTGTATGTGACTAAAGAGAAGAGGATAGCTAGGTTAGGCAGTGGTCGAGTTGGGGGGGGGGGGGAGATATAAGGTGAAGAGGAAAGTGGGAAAGGAAAATAACATTGACACAGACATCAAGGGTAATCCGTCCATCAATGATGGTCACTTTTATATCTATCTATCTATCTGTCTATCTATCTATTGTCCTTTCGAGCCGAAGATGTGAGATAGGGCAGAACTACAATCTCAAAAACAGAAATCTTGCATGCCAAAATGGCACATATTGCAGAGATCACTGCTTCTAAAATCTATGGCTCTGTTTCCATAACAATACTTTTTACAATGACAGCTTGTCAAGTTATCGATCATCTTCCTTTGGCACCTCTCACGACATGCCTGGAAGGTCACAGTGTCACTATTCTTTACTCCCTCGTAATGAGGTCCCGGAAACACACGGGAAAGAAATATATTGGATTGAAATTGATTGGGCGAAAATCCATAGAAGATAAACAATTAGACATTAAATTGATTTGTAATAAACTGTTGGTCACTTTTAATGTCCGCCAAATACTTTTGTCATGCGTTTCTATTATTTTCCTTTTGGGTCAAAGGCTGCACATAATGCAGAATTGATAATTCTCCACAGTTGACAATTTATGCTAGTTCTTGTAAGTCTTGGTTGTTTCTTAATCACATGGTTGAGCCTTCCCTAGCACATGTATTGTTCTGCATAGTATTTCTTTTGGTCTATCTTATAGGCACTGCTCATGGAACAATTCACTGAATGGAAATAAATTATACCTGAGTGTTGCATTCTACAAACACATTTCTATGCATGGCCTGCTAGTTTCATGCTTTAAACTCTCCCCACCCCTGCGTCTCAAGCTATGGTTCTCCAATTCTGCCAATTTGACTTGTATTTGGTATTTCTAAACCACTCCCCAAAACACTGCTCTAGAGTATGCCTTATATCTAGAGACGCATCTAAAGTCAGCCTATCAGTTCTTTTATTGCTACAAACTCCTGTGTGTATTAGTTAATGTGCTTAATAAAGGTGATATATTTAAATGTAATGATAAAGAGGATCCTCATGAGTCATTTTGAAATTTTACCTCTGCAGGTAATATTTGAAGTCGTTCGCAGCAAAGTTGATTACTATTATGGAATTGATGACTTAAAAATTGTTGACCACGAGTGTGGACCCTTAGGTATGTTTCCATGTCTTTTTCCTCATAATTTTACAGCTTCTGTTGTGTTTATATTTACTTCAAACTAAGACTCAAGCTCAAAATATTAATCAAGTAATATATTTACTTAAGTAATGTGTGCAGGATCTCAAAATGCAAAACGTAGTTCACCATTTTGTGTAAATATTGATATCTTTTGCAAGGAAAAAATTATGGAGTTACTGACAAGTGTAAAAATGCATTATGACAATGCAGTTTTTGTTTAAAAATTTTCTAATATTCATTTTGTTTGAATTTTAAAATTTGGGAACTTTGTTAACATCAGACGGAAGATGTACAAAAGAGGTGAGATGCAGAATGGCTCAGGCAAAAGCAGCTTTCCAAAAAATGAGGAAGATACTATGCAATCCATTTTTGACAATAGAAACAAGAAAAAGAGTTCTGAAATGTTACACAGAGCCAGTCTTAACATATGGATGCGAATCATGGACAATAGGACAAAAGACAAGAAAATCACTGGAGTCTGTAGAAATGTGGTTTTATAGAAGAATGTTGAGAGTACCATGGACAGCTAAGAAGAGTAATGAAGATGTTCTGAGAGAGGTCAAAGCAAAAAGAGAGCTAATTTCCAATATTAGGAAGAAAAAATCATCTTGTTTTGGCCATTTAATAAGAAGAGAACAACTGGAAAAATTGAGGGATGAAGAGATAGAGGGAAGCAAAGAGAAAAAATAACAGACAAACAAAACAGCTTAAGAGAATGGTTTGGCAGAAGGTCAACAACAGAAATGATAAATAGCTGCCGAGATCGAAAGTTGTGGAGAGACATGATCACCTACGCCAGCAGGCCCGGTACTTGATGATGATGATGAATATTCATTTTGTTTCTTTTTTAGGTTTATCAAATGATTTTTTTTACTTTTCTTTAAAAAATATATTAGAAAATACTTTTTGTTCTAAAATTGCCATTAAATTACGCAAATGTTAATATAAAATACAGTAAAATAATGTTTGAAGTTAAAGAAGTGTTCAGATATTGAAATACACACTCATATTTAACAATTTTGTTTGCTTAACAAGCCAGAGTAAAAAACATAACTTTTTTTTAAACACATAAGGTAAGAGTTAAATTTTCATCCAAAATTCTCACCTCCCAATATTAAAACACTTTTATATCTTGCTTTACTTGTTCTTCATTGTTTCTTCAGCTATGGAAAAGAACATACTAAAAATCTGTCATCTCTGAAACAATCTCAACTCAAACTTTTGAAGTGAATCTTTCCTTGAAATCAACACTGTCATCTGCATAGTAATATACAACAGACTTTCCTTCCTCATTTGCCTTTCAGCATTGAGGGGAGATATAATTTGCGGTCCTTTGCACTTCTGTTTGCCTCTGCTACTGTTATGTTTCCTAGTGTTTCTAATATTCCATCAATCAATCTTTTTTTGTGATCAGCCCTTGGTTGTGGTGTTCTCGCAATGTTAATGAAGGCTCGTTGTGTTGTGTTTTGATCTTTCTGCTTTATCACGTGTATCAAAGTACCTGTTGTTTCTTTATATATTCTATGGCAGGGGTTATTCCTAGCCTTTTCCTTAGTTCTTCAATTCTGATCTTATCTAATGTTGTCATGGCTGTTTTCTGTCCCTACAGACTGCAGAAACATATTTTCTATTATGATTCTATATGTCAAGTTCACAATCTAGAATATTTTCCTGCAAGGAACAACTCTTTTTCTTTTGAACTCTGTATGCTCGCCTAGCTTAAGAGTCTTTCACACACTTTCACATATCGCCTCAAGATCCTCACAAGACCCCTTAAACATATCACAACCTTCTTAGATAGTGAGCCCAGCCAAAGTTGGCTTGTTTATATATTTTCTGTTCTTCAATGTCATTCCATTTAAATATGGTATCTTCTTGGCTGAACATGTGCCAGTATCTTTTTGCCATTTGACTTTCAACGAATCAATTATGAAGATGTGTTATGTCGATCCCATTTGAGTGCAACATCTGTCATATGTCATGCCAGAAGGATAGAACAATTGTGTGTGTTGTGCAATATTGGTCAGGTGCTAAGTTTGACCTAATATTTATCTCATCAGATGAGTCAACACTGCTGCAGTATAATTATAGCACAACTATATAAATGGAAAGAATAACATTTTGTTATGTATTATAATAACATTTTGGTGAGTTATGTTGTAATTATTTTCTATTTATTAAATCACCTTCTTATGAAATTCATCATGTCCTAAAAAACAATAATCACATTTTCTGCAATTTCTAGAATGCAAGATTTTTTTTTTAGAACAAAATAATTACATAAGTTGGAACTTGGTATCAATAAGTATTTTGTGTGTGTGTGTGCAAAAGATGGTTCTTCTAGTTTGAGTTAGATATTTGAAGTGATATTTTGACTATTGTGAAAAAACGCAAATTGAGATTTGGCTACATGACTTGGTCATGTGGCCTGGCAAAGGCCATTCTGTGAAAGAACGAGGAAGGAGAGGTAAATAGAGAAAGAGATGGGACGATAAGGAAGATAACATTGAAGAATAGATAGGCCTCATCTTCACAGAGTCCCAAATATTGACTGTAAATCAAGATCAATTGAAAAGGTTTATGACGTCTTAGTCCGTTAGTAGTGCCCAAATGACCCCTTGGATTATGGAAGGAAGGAAGGAGGTAAAAAAAAAATCATATAAAGTTAATTATTGGACTTATATATCTATCTATCTATCTATTGTCCTTTCGAGCCGAAGACGGCACATAGGGCAGAACCACAATCTCAAAACCAGAAACCTTGCATGCCAAAGTGGCACATATTGCAGAGATCACTGCTCTAAAATATATGGTGCTGTTTCTATAACAATACTTTTTACAATGACAGCTTGTCAAGCTATCGATCAACCTCCTTAGTCGCCTCTTACGACATGCCTGGAAGGTCACAGTGTCACTATTCTTTACTTCCCTCATAATGAGGCCCCGGTAACACACAGGACTTATATATATTTATATTTATATTTTTTTGTTTGTGTTTATATGGTAATTGAGTGTTTTCTGTAAATGACTTGATCATTTACTTTTTCAGATTCATGTGACTTTGAAGATGACATCTGTCTGTGGAGTAATGAGGGAGGTGAAACAGATTCAAATTTTTATTGGAGTAGATACCGGGGCCGAGAGAGAACAGCACTGTTTGCTCCAACAATTGATCACACTAAACAAACTGTTGATGGCTACTACATGTTTGTTGAGTCATCGCTAACAGATGCAAATTCTGTCGCTCGATTGTACAGTCAGGTTTGTTAGCTACAATTATGGTAGGTTGCACATAAACCACTGGAATCTCCCATAGCCTGGTAATAAAGAGAAGCAATAAATAGTTACACTGTGAACTATCAGTCATGTTGTAAGAAGCAGTTTTGGAAGGGAGTATGATTTGTACTGATGATTATATCAATCTGTAAAAAATGAAAGTCAAATATCTTTATCAAGCCATAAGTTCTTTTTTAAAACCTGGCAGAAAAGCTAAAAGTGGATAGTGATATCAAAGCTATTGAAAAAGTCTTTATTATATTAATACTGAGGACAGCAATTCATGATTGTATCGCATGAAAAAGAGTTCTTAAATGTTATGTAGAGCCAGTCTTAACATATGGATGTGAATCATGGACAATAGGACAACAGACAAGAAAATCACTGGAGTTTGTAGAAATGTGGTTTTACAGAAGAATGTTGAGAATACCATGGACAAAATGATTTCAAAAACAGAAATGATAGATAACTGTTGAGATCGAAAGTTGTGGAGAGACATGATCACCTACACCAGCAGACCCAGTACTTGATGATGATAATGACGACTGAGGACAGCACATTTTTAAGCAAGAAATGAAAAGACAAAATTAAATAATGAACAGGTTTTGGTTTTGTCAACTCACAGACAGTTGCCAAAATACAGGGAAAATGAAGATTTCTCATTGCAGTCATTTATACCCCAACAATCTCTAACATTTAAGGAATGTGAGAGTAAGTAAGCAAGCAAGAATGTGAGGGAAAGAGAGAGGATGGGTTGGAGGTCCATCATCATAATCTTTTACTTGTACAAGACATGCCCTAATGAAACAAACTTTATTAGTGTCATGAGCTCTAGATTTTTTTGTGAGAAACTCATACACAAGAATGCTCTTTAGAAAGTAAGCATTTTTATTACATTGTGATTTTATGTCTGGTTGATAAATAATGTACAGTTGAAGATGGTGTCATGAATGTCTGACTCTCTAATGGCCAATCAGATTAACCAGAGTGCTAAATTATAACAGATATAATGCAATTGGAGATAGTCGTCTGTCAGTCTTGAGAGATAATGAATTTAATGCCAGGATGAGGATCTGATCAGAAGCTGCTGTTGCTTCATTTGGGTTTTTCTACAGTCTGCAGTCTTATTTTCAGTTCACTTACTCTTAGACCAGTATTTATAACAAGTTCCCTGCTGGTTCTGTATTTGATAAGCTCTTCATAGTCTTCCATTTTACTGACTACTTCCTTCCTGTCATGTTGTTTATGAAGTGAAGGAAACATCTTCCTTGCTTTTGCCACAAGCTATTTCTAGGCATCTTGTCTTTTGGAATCTCTCTGTCTGTCCTCCTTTCAGCACAGATGGTGGTGCCTTCTAAGATGATATTGCTGGAGAATAATGAACAAGCTTGGAATCTCAGCACTTTATTACTGGTTACTAAATCTGTCCAGGATATTCCAAGAATACACTTCTGGCAGAGCATGTGTTATGCATTATTTCTTTTAAAATGGCATTAAACTGAGGCTTTATTATAAAATCTTACCAGATTCAATTTATGTAAATGTGTTTGCAATCCGTTACTGTTTCCTCCATCTGGAAAAGACAACTTTCCAACTCATGGCATTGCACACACCTTGCCACACAAATATACCAAGTAACATTGATGAGGCTTAATGAATGATTTTGTGTTACAGCAACTTGAAACCAACCACAAACATCTTTGAGCAACTAGGGCTCATTAATATAAACAATGTCCCATTACAACATTTCTAAAGGGAGTAGTGTATTAAATTTTATTATACTAGACCTCATGATTTAATGGTGATGGGGGCTAGTTCTCTTCCTGATTTATACTGGGTACCCATTTCCTTTTCAGCTGGGTTGGCTGGAGAGCATCATGCTAGAACTGAACTCACATTTGCTTTATCGCCAAGTCAGCCAGCTAACCACTTTACACTTCTAACATGGCTCAATAGACAGACCTTTGTCTCCATTTTGTTTGCTAATTAGTGGATTGTATTGCACAGTGTTTTGCACCTTGAAGTCAAATGCATCCGTTTTCAGTACTCTTTTTTTTCTGTAATGCTTATCTGTTCTTTGGTTGTTTTCTCGTGACCTTCCTACGAGGTGGCAGTTATTTGTATTCATAATTCTTTCCTATGAGAGCAGTCTTGCCAGACTAACAAGCCATCCTATCCAGGGTTTTCATTTGGTTTTCCCTCTCATAGGTGGATTGTCTACTAGGATTATTGCATTCTTCCTGCACAGCTCAAATTGTGCAAATAAACTTTATACAATATGTATTGTTCACCTTGAAGAAGTACATCATGAATTCCATAGTCTAAAGGAGGGTTTTTCTGGTGGCTGATGTTACAGAAAAGCATCCAGGTAAAAAATGCAATGTTTAGTCCTAAGTTCTGCTGAGACTGAAGCAATCCTCTGAGTTTGTAAAAAAAACTCAAAACCATGACCCCAAACAAGTTAGTACCAGGAAAATACACCATAATAAGCTGTCTAGCAATAATGAGTGGTTAAATAATCATGCCAATGATTAGTCTTATATTTGTTATTTGTTATTTGTTTGTTATTTGTTTATGGAAGGATTAGTCTTATATTTGGCTGACTAGGACAAACTATAATCTTCTAGCTCAGTACAGGACATAAACTAACTGAATAAACACATGCACAAACTTTCACTGAATCTCTGTACATGTGAACTGGTAGTCCAGACTGTGGAACATAGACTATAGGAATATCCCATGTTTGACCACTTGAGGAAAAGGGATTAGCTTAAAGGCTAAACATGACACAATTGTGAAGAGCTACAGTGAAGGCTCAAACAACACTTGTATTTAATGAAATGTTCATTGTATCTAATGGTGTCAATATCAAGAAAGATGCAAAAAGAAAAAAAGGCTTTAGCATCTGAACAAACTTTTACTACACATTTTTGACTCAGAATAAGTGCATTCCTTTAATTTTTTTTTCTTCACTTTTCTCATGTTTTAGATTAAGGACTTCACTAGTAGAAAGTTTGTTTTTTTTATCACAGGGATTTGATGCCTCCAGTAGTCCTTATTGTTTTAAATTCTGGTACTATATGTTTGGGCCAAAGCTGGGACAGTTGACGGTGTTTGTACGTAACAGTATATCCAGCAGCAGTTACTACAGGTAAGAATAACTTTTATAATATGTCTATTCAATGAATTTGATTTATTTTGATATGAACATAGTAAATGAATTAGAGATAATAGGAGGCCAAGATGTTCACCAGCATCTGGGCTGAGTACAATCAGTGACTCATTCATAGTTGACTGTATGTCTCACGATCGGCGTACAACAGAGAAGATCCAGACTCAGTTCCACCTTCAGGGATGCCATTGGAAACAGAGTAGCTAGTCTTGCCAAGAAAGAAGGGATTAAAGTGGGAGGGCAACCTTATATTCTCAGATGCCATGCTGAAGATGGATATGTTGAACTAAAAAATACAAATGTCATGGCTTGCCATAAACTAGCAACACCACACACCTGTGCTCGTTTAACATTTGTTTTAAGATGGAAATAAAGGGGAGTGAGTATAGTCATCAGGTGAGTGCAGAAGATGAAATATAGAAAAAAAAAGGCTCTTATGCATGATCCATAATAGTTGTCAATGTCTCTTATATTGCTCTTATTTGTTTTAGGTTAACAGACAACAGTGCTCATTGACTGTAAAATGGACTAGTCTTTAGTGCTGCTATCAATCCTTTACTGGTTATCTCTCTGGCAAGATTTCATGCTTTCCAATTATGTCTCTCTTTTTTAACATCTTTTCCACATCTTTTCTCATAAATTCTTCTAGTTCCTACAGAAGTTTTTAAAACTGGTTTTAAAAGAAAGTTCGACCTCTTCTCATGTCATCATGTACCTATTTGGGTACCTTAAATTCTTCTTGTGCATTTTCCTGAAAATTAGTTCTTTCATTGTTCATTCTTAAAACAGCATTAAATGGACATATAGCATGGTTTAATGCAAGCTGTAATAACTATGACTCTTGGCTCGACACATCTGACTCCAACATGGCGTTACCAGGTTTGACTTCCTTCCTTGATCCCAGTGTACTTGGTCAGACTGGTTAGTTTGTTTCCAGGGCCACCACAGGGAGTTGGTTAGAATCTTGATCAGTTCTTGTTCACTGTCCTAGCTCAGGCAGTCAACTATGAGTTACTGATCTTTTTCAAAGCAGAAAAGAGCAAAATATCACAGCTTGCTGTAAATTACAATGCAACACATCTATGCCCATTTAATGTCTTCTTAAGGGCATACAATGAAGAGGAGCAATTGGCAGACAAAAGCAGAAGAAATATGTCTTTTTATTTAAATTTGTAACATATTTTAAGTGCCCCACTGACTTGTTGCTGCATTTGTAGTGATGAAATATTGAGACTATCATAATTTTGCACAATCTACCCAAGGATAATTCTCACAATATTTTGACCAAAGAAAATCAACAAATGCTCAAAATGTGCAACCAAGAGGAGATGCATACAGTGATAGGCCATGTGTTCAGAAGAGATCAAGGAACAATCACAGGAACTGCCATGTGTTCAGAAGAGATCAAGGAACAATCACAGGAACTGCCATGTGTTGAACTTTGAAGGGGAGGTAAAGAGAGATAGAACAAGTACAACCTGATGAATGATAATAGAAACAGAGTGGGCAAGACATGAGTCACTCTACAATGGATGGCCACAAGCTGCATGGAGTGGAGAAACTTTGTTGTCCTACAAGATGCCATAATGTGTACCAACCAATAACCACTTTATTATTTTGTGGCTTTGGAAAAGAGACATGAAAGAACAATAAGAAACTGGTAGTTCTAAGCGCTCATTCTTCTGCTTCCTCTTCTTCTGTGATCATGGCTCATTCAGACTAGGATTCTGTACTCTCGTATGAAGGCTGCTGTCTGTTTAACTGATTCAGGTGTACCATAGAGTTGTTTCACTTTCAGGGTGATGGACATGGACCACATTGACCTCCTTAAGTCTGTGCCGGGGACAAATACTATAGGAAGTGTTTTGTTGTCATATCATGTAGGGTACAGAACCATAGACTGGTAGTTCATAATTTGAGTTTGGTGAACATGTGGTTTCTCATTTTGTTGTGGTCAGTGGTAAGCAAAGTATGATGACTTGATCTCTTTTTGATAGTTGCTCATTCTGTTAACTTCATAACACTGGTTAGGATTCCTGTAGCCTGGAGTGATTAAAAAAATGTGATCATCATTTCATTAATGTTAGGAATTTTACTTTTTTAAAATTTAGCCCAGGCAGTAAGATACAGACAGACCACTATTTACAATTTTGTAACAATTAAGATTTCTTTTTATTCGCTCAACATAAACATGGAACCTACATTTTATCATCCATTTCCAATCGGACCAGGCACTCTATGAACAGGGAATAATAGAACAAAGAAGTATGTGTTAGCACTCGGAAAAATTGACAGACAAACAACAATAGAAAAAAACGAAGAACAATATATGGTCCGAAGTGGGATCGAACCCGTACTCAGTGGCACCGCGCCTTGCCACGAGAAGCCGAACGCTTGGCACACTACCACGCAGCCAACTAAAAAAATTGGCTATTGCAGTAGTGTCTTACACGATGACGTTCTCAATGACTATAGCATAGGGTAACAATCACAGACCGGAAATAAATTGTATATTTGTACTTTCCTATTAATGCAAGTATCTCCCAGTAGGGCTGAATACTTGTGTTGTAGACAAACATTTATTGGACGAAACAGCACGAATAGTAGTTCCCAGTGATTATATACTGGGTACAAATAATAATACATAAATATTATTATATGGGGAACTTCCGAGGCGATAATAGGGAATAATAGAACAAAGAAGTATGTGTTAGCACTCGGAAAAATTGACAGACAAACAACAATAGAAAAAAACGAAGAACAATATATGGTCCGAAGTGGGATCGAACCCGTACTCAGTGGCACCGCGCCTTGCCACGAGAAGCCGAACGCTTGGCACACTACCACGCAGCCAACTAAAAAAATTGGCTATTGCAGTAGTGTCTTACACGATGACGTTCTCAATGACTATAGCATAGGGTAACGATCACAGACCGGAAATAAATTGTATATTTGTACTTTCCTATTAATGCAAGTATCTCCCAGTAGGGCTGAATACTTGTGTTGTAGACAAACATTTATTGGACGAAACAGCACGAATAGTAGTTCCCAGTGATTATATACTGGGTACAAATAATAATACATAAATATTATTATATGGGGAACTTCCGAGGCGATAATAGGGAATAATAGAACAAAGAAGTATGTGTTAGCACTCGGAAAAATTGACAGACAAACAACAATAGAAAAAAACGAAGAACAATATATGGTCCGAAGTGGGATCGAACCCGTACTCAGTGGCACCGCGCCTTGCCACGAGAAGCCGAACGCTTGGCACACTACCACGCAGCCAACTAAAAAAATTGGCTATTGCAGTAGTGTCTTACACGATGACGTTCTCACTGACTATAGCATAGGGTAACGATCACAGACCGGAAATAAATTGTATATTTGTACTTTCCTATTAATGCAAGTATCTCCCAGTAGGGCTGAATACTTGTGTTGTAGACAAACATTTATTGGACGAAACAGCACGAATAGTAGTTCCCAGTGATTATATACTGGGTACAAATAATAATACATAAATATTATTATATGGGGAACTTCCGAGGCGATAATAGGGAATAATAGAACAAAGAAGTATGTGTTAGCACTCGGAAAAATTGACAGACAAACAACAATAGAAAAAAACGAAGAACAATATATGGTCCGAAGTGGGATCGAACCCGTACTCAGTGGCACCGCGCCTTGCCACGAGAAGCCGAACGCTTGGCACACTACCACGCAGCCAACTAAAAAAATTGGCTATTGCAGTAGTGTCTTACACGATGACGTTCTCAATGACTATAGCATAGGGTAACGATCACAGACCGGAAATAAATTGTATATTTGTACTTTCCTATTAATGCAAGTATCTCCCAGTAGGGCTGAATACTTGTGTTGTAGACAAACATTTATTGGACGAAACAGCACGAATAGTAGTTCCCAGTGATTATATACTGGGTACAAATAATAATACATAAATATTATTATATGGGGAACTTCCGAGGCGATAATAGGGAATAATAGAACAAAGAAGTATGTGTTAGCACTCGGAAAAATTGACAGACAAACAACAATAGAAAAAAACGAAGAACAATATATGGTCCGAAGTGGGATCGAACCCGTACTCAGTGGCACCGCGCCTTGCCACGAGAAGCCGAACGCTTGGCACACTACCACGCAGCCAACTAAAAAAATTGGCTATTGCAGTAGTGTCTTACACGATGACGTTCTCAATGACTATAGCATAGGGTAACGATCACAGACCGGAAATAAATTGTATATTTGTACTTTCCTATTAATGCAAGTATCTCCCAGTAGGGCTGAATACTTGTGTTGTAGACAAACATTTATTGGACGAAACAGCACGAATAGTAGTTCCCAGTGATTATATACTGGGTACAAATAATAATACATAAATATTATTATATGGGGAACTTCCGAGGCGATAATAGGGAATAATAGAACAAAGAAGTATGTGTTAGCACTCGGAAAAATTGACAGACAAACAACAATAGAAAAAAACGAAGAACAATATATGGTCCGAAGTGGGATCGAACCCGACTGCAGCTATATTGACTCTATGAACAGACTTGATTTAGAGGTCACTTAAAAAACCCTGATTGCATCAGTTCAGAACTGGATATCCTTTCAACATGAAGTGATCACTCTTACCTAAGTATATCATTTGTCACATTTAATTCAGGTTGACAATTTTGACATTTTCTTATCTCTTGTTTCTCCATAGTGATGCTGATTTGTGGCAGCTGAATAACCCAGAAGGTAACGGCTGGTTTCTGGCTCAAGTTAACATATCAAAAATCTATACACAAAAGCCGTTCATGGTAATTTGATATTTAAAAAATGTATATTCCTATAGTTAATTTATTTTTGAATTGTTAAATTGCATTTTCAAAGCATGTTTGCCTCATGAATCTTTGATAATCTTCTTCTGAATTCTGTAATATATAGGTATCTCCCTTTAGTTGAATAAATACTTATATTAGATGCTGAGATATGCGGTATAGACCAGATTTATGTAATCTTTGAAAGATGACTTCCACCAGAGCAAGTAGAAGGAATTATTCTGCTGCATAATTATTGGATGTCATCACTTGTGTTGACCACTTCTTCGTTCGACAACTATTCCTCTTCATTGTCCACCCTTGAAACAATTTTACATAGTCCTTAGATGTGAATTGTAGTTCACAGAAAGCTGCAATATCCATGTGTTTAGGCCCAGCACATATGATTTCAGCATTTTATTTTCCAGTATTGGATTTCCTTCCCTCTTCAATCCATACTCGCTTGCCTAGACTGATGTTTATCACTGACCACTGAAAAGAAGAAAAACAAAACTCAACATTCGTTATCACAACTGTTTTTTTTTATGACTTCATCCATTATCATTTCTATGTTCAGTACTTTCTTATCTTGATATATCGTCACCTATCTTCATTTGCCTAGAGCAGGAGAGAATTCAATAACGATTTGCTTTACCTGTTAACGATTGTTTTTCCCCTTTTCATCTCATTTATTGCAATAATACTTCTTGCCAGAAGTGACAGCTGGCTGAGGTCAATATGCTTCAGACACTAGTTTATACAATCAATATTTATTTCCACAGTGTTAGAAGACTGCAGCTATATTTTAGTAATGAGAACACTTGATTTTCCCCAATAACACTAAAATTCCAAAGTGTTCTCAGAAAGTGGCCAATGATTTTCTTCGTAATGAAATGTTTAGGATTTAAAGAGTTTTAGTATCATTATAAATGTTTCTTCCTTTCTGTCAACACCTGGCTTTCTGTTTCTTTGTTTTACATCTGTTTGTAAATTATGTAGCATAGTATTTTTTTTTTGGTGGTTAAAACCCTATCATTAATTTCAAACATGGGCATTATTTATCATGCTGTTTTCATTTGTACTAGTCACTAGCTAAACAGGCCACTTTAAGTTATAAAAGTACCATTTACCATTAGTTACATCTTTCACAGAGAACCCTGTGGCATTGTGATTAGTTCACTTGCCTGTCAACCTAAGGGTTCACATTCCAATTGATGCCCAAAAAGGTTTTTTTTAACAGACTTAAAAAGCTATCAGGGCTCACCCTGCCTCTTCAAATGGGTACCAGAAATATTCTCTGGGAAGGAAAGGCAGCGAGGATGGGAATTGACTACTGACCTCATGAAGCTGGGGCTTAATACAATGAAGTCACCAACACCTCATTCATTACCCAACGACAATTGCTATGGGACTTACCTTTATATCTTGTGGCTCATTGGTAATATGGTGCTAGTACTCATATTTTTCATGACCCGATATATTTATGGTTGATGTTGTTAGTATCATGTCAGATTATTCTACTTTCCAAGAGAATAAATCTGGTACCCATTTTCAGAGGCTTCGTGAACTCCTAACTATTGTCAATATTTAACATTTTTACCACTTTTGGGAATTGAAACTTGACCTGGCTGGTTAATAAGTAGGTCAATAACCACTTTTTATCACGGTTTCTGTTTAACTTATAATAACAAACTACTGATATGAATGATGCAAGTTAGTGTGATTTGTCATTTTATTCAATGCATTTGCAATAATTTGTAGGAGATAAGCACAGATCAAATTTAATAAGTATTAAATATAAAAAATATGAAATACTATGCATGGCCACGAATATAACTGCAAAAAACATACAATAAACCTGAAATGGTATTGAACAGTAAGACTAACTGAAAGACAAGATACACTACAACATTTCTGCAAACATGAACTTCATGAACACATATTTATATTTTTTTACTGCTCGGATGTGAAGAAAAGTATTCTGTTTGAATCCCCAGGTTATTATAGAAGCTGCAGTTGGGTCAACCTTACAGGGGGCTTTTGGGGTGGATGACACCCAGTTTGAGACTGCAGAGTGTGAAACCCAGCCTAATGCTGCCAGAGTTACAGCAGATGGCAAGTTGTATTTGTTTCTTTATATTTTTTTTTTTTAAAGCACTACTGTTTTTTTAAACAATCAAGGGTAAAGGTTAAACAACATACATAAGTACTTAAGGACTAAAGTAGTCAACGTTTAAAAAAAAAGGGGGGACCAAAAACATTTTCAGTCCCAACAGAAAAAAAACTTGTTAAACCAGGATTCAATCAAGTGTTAGCTGTATTTTGGAGAATGACATGCTTTTTTTCATTAAGTCACCTACTCTTTCTATAGTCAAAAGCCTTTGTTTAATCCTACAGCTCAGAGCTTGCCAGACTGTGACTTTGAAGATGGAGATACATGTGACTGGACCTCAGTGAGTTTAACCACGTACACATTTACTGTTGTCAATGCTGGAGGAATTATACCATTTGACCATTCTGGTGGTCTCGGTATGTTAACATCAAATAATCTTTCAGACTTGCTTTTGTGTATCACCATTGCTATGTATATTCAATCCAGACACAAGTTTTTATCTTTACTTTACAGGTGGTATAAATAGCCAATGAAATAAGAACAATTTTTATTGTTTCATCATTATGTGCCATACCGGTTGGCGTAGGTGATCATGACCTTCCATAATCTTCTATCCACAGTACATCATATCAATTCTGTTGTTGATTGTTTTCCATGCTATGACACCAAGCTATCTAGTATTTTCTCTCTTTGTCATCTGCGGTCTGTCTTTCCCTGTCTTTTGGCAGTTGTAACCTAGTATTCCAACTTTTCTCATGATTTGCCCGAAAAATGTTGATTATTTCTTTCTGATGTTTTTAGGAGCTTTTTTTGTGTTGGCCTCTGAGAATTTCCTCATTGGTCTTTTTAGCTGCCCAGGGAACTTTCAATATTCTTCTGAGAAATCCCATCTCTGTGGCCTCTAATCATCTTTTCATTTGTTTGTTTACTGTCCATGATTTGCTTCCATAGGTAACAATTGGCTCTATATAGCACCAGTGAACTCTCTTTCTCACTTCTTTTGACATAGAATTGTTGCATAAGATGTTTTTCATTTTCTGAAATGCTATTTTGGCCTGAGCTATTTTGCTTTTTATTTCTGTTGTGCACCTTCCATCTGATGTTGTTATTGTGCCCAAGTATTTGACGCATTGCACTTGTTTCAGATTTGTCCTGTTTATTTTTATGCTGCATGATGGTGATTGTTTTTTCGATATGACCATTACTTGTTTTCTTACTCTTCAGACTTAGACCTTTCTTGTTGCTTTCTTTTACTATTATGTTTATCATTTTTGTAGTTCATTTTCTATCTTTGCTATTAAGACTGTGCCATCTGTATATCACAAATTGTTTATGTTGTGACTGTTGATTCCAATTTCTTTTATGTCTACTCTTGATCTCATAATATTTTCAGTGTAAAGTGAAAACAAATCCGGTGGCAGAATACAGCCTTGTCTGACTCCTTGTTTTAAATATTGGAACTGTCCTGTTTGGTTGCTAATTCTTATGGCTGCTGTTTGTTGCCAGTACATGTGTTTTATGATTCTCAGATCCTTGCCATCAATGTTTAATTTCTTCAGCATTTTGATTATTTCCACGTGCTTTACTTTGTCAAAACATTGTCTTTTGTGTAGTCTATAAAGCACATATAAAGATCTTTCTTTACCTCTATAGCTCTTTCTATCAATGTTTTCAGGATATATATTGCATTATTGGTGCCCTTTCCTTCCACAAATCCACATTTTTCCTCACTTATTTCTGGTTTTATTTTGCTCCTTATATGTCTCATGATGATTGTTAGTAATATTTTTGTTATATGGCTCATGAGACCAATAGTGTGATGGTCTTTGTAATCAGTGGTGCCTGACTTCCTCGGTATGGCTACAAAGATAGATTTTAGTAGATCATCAAGTGTTTGCCCAGTGTTATATATATGTCATTGAGTAGTTTTATCATGACTTTTACTCCCAGCTCTCTTGTATTGTTTAGTTGTTATATAAATGTTGTCTTTTCCTTTTTCCTTTACCATTTATTTTATTTGTCATATTTTTTAATGATTATTTGGAGGGGTTTGAAGTGTTGAATTTATAGAAAATTACTGAACACTTCATTATTTTGATTTAAAGAAACCAATTTTGTTTGAACATAATTTTTATCTTTATTCAATTATTTTATCATTAAACTTTACAATATATTTTTCCCAAAAATCTTTAGCTGATTGTGATTGAAATGAATATTTATTATGTTTCTAATGGTTTCAAGTTTACTGTTAATGATGCACATACATAATTGGACTGGCACATAAACTTTGGTGTAAGTTACAATTTTGTGTTATAAATTTCAGGTAAATTCCTTCTTGCTGACAGCAAGAAATTGACACAGAACATTGTTGTTGTTCTCCAATCTCCACTTCTTCCACCAACATATGGGACCAGTTGTCTAACCCTGTGGTACAAGTAAGTGACAATGACATAATAATGAATATAATAAATGTAGATCTTTTTGTTGCTAAATATGTTTTGTAACAGACCATACAAAATAATATTTGAGCAATAAAAACTTTGGAAGAAATTCATGATGTTCATGATGATTTCATGCACAAGAATGAGAGAAGCATTTTTAGTCATAAATTAGTTATAATCTGCATCCACGCATCATATAAATTGTCATTCTGTTAACTAACAGTAAGCTCTTTTGTTTGTACATGAGTTCAAGCTGGCAATTGAGTGTGAGTATATTTTTGTACACATGCATGTATTTCACTGTTTTTAAGAGTTGACATTACATTATTCTGGGCAAATTAATAAGTGCTCTAGTAAACAGGGAAGACCTTTTATTTTTATTTTCCTTTTATTTCTTCTTGTAGTTCAAAAGTATTATATTTTTAACAATTATTTTAATTTTAAATACATATTTGTATGTTTGTTCCTGCTGAAGGCCTATTGAGCCGAAACATCGTTCTGGTTTGTGTTGTCCACTTGTTACATTCAACTTTAGCCAAACCATTTTTTTTTAAATTTTTTGTTTCCATATATTTTTTTTTTCATTTCCCCTAATAAGTGCTCTGTTGCTTTCAGCAGGTGACAAAATATGTGCCCTCTAGTGATTTCTGTAGCTCACTAGTTTTGCAAATACCTAGCCCACTCTTGAAAATCAAATTTCCTACTCATTTGAATTCCAAATTATTGCAGTCTCAAGACTGATTGCTTTCTCATAGCCATAACTTACAGTTGTTGAGGACCATCAAGACATCATCCTTACTTGTGCATGTCTGTATATGTCTTTTATATGTGTGTACATATGTGCATGCGCATGCATGTGTGTGTGTTACAATTTTGTCATGAGAGAGGAGTAAACATGTCTGCTTTCTTTAATTTCAGCTTACAATTGTCAGGAATGTCTGACTTGTCTCTGAATTTGGTTACTGTGGGGGATGAGCTTCCTTTATGGAAAGTTTATTCTGAGGATGGTAGTGGGTGGATGTCAACTACAGTAAATATTCAGAGTAATTTTGATTACAAGGTGAGAGGACTGTGCCTGAGCACAAGCGTATTTTCATAACCAAAAAAAATTATTGTTTACAATAATACATGCGTCATATAAATGTAGTGAATATTTGCAGAATTTCACTAAATAAAAAGAATATTTCTACAAGTCTCTGTCAATAAAAGTAAGAGAAAGATTTTAATTGTTATGTAGGGACAGGAGAAAGGATCATTGGAGGCAATAGAAATGTAGTTCCACAGAGAAATATAGAGAATACCATGGATAGTTAAAAGAAGCATTGAAGAGATTTTAAATATAGTCTAAATTCAAATTCAAATTAAATATAGTGAATAATATTCAAAAAGAGAACTCTTGAAGTGCATTGAAGAAAGCGATATACTTTTTTGATCATCATATGAGAAGAAAAAAACTGGAAAATAATTTAACAACTTGAAAAATAGATAGAGATAGAGAGATAGAGAAAGAAAATTAAAAAAAATATGATACTGTCTAACAGTGTGACATGGAAATAGCTCAGTAGTAAAATGTATAGGAAATACTAGTGACAGGAATAAGTGGAGAGGCATAATGGCTATTACCATAGTGGAATCAGTCAGATTGTCCTTGGACAATTAGACAACAGACAAGAAAATTGTTGGAGGCCACAGAAATGTAGTTTCACAGAAGAATGTTCAGAATACTATGAACAGATAAATGGAGAAATGAGTTCATTCTAAAACAGGCCAAAGCAAAAATAAAGCTAATTTCCAGCATCAGAAAGAAGCAGACATGATTTTTGGCATGTAAGAAGACAAATAGAGTAGAAATTATAACTTTAAATGTTTGATGATTCATTGCAAGTTCTTGTCTTGTTCTTAAGTTCATAGGTAAGTCCTCTTTTATTGTTCTTCTTAGAAATTCTTTTGGTCTTCCTTGTTTTCTTTTGCCACCTGGTGTCCACATGAAGGTCTAGCATGGGAGTTATCTTTCATCTATTAAAGCCATATAATTGAGCATTTTCTCCATATATAGCTTGATATGTATTTTTGTTCCGTTTCTTCTCTTATAGTTTCCTTTGATGTAAAATCTCTCGAGTATTTTTTATACTTCTAGATGGTGTGGCAGGCCAAGAAGGCTGCCTAGTCAATTAAGGCCCAGGACTTGTGGCATTTTTGCTGCAGTGTGTTTTCAGATGATTCTTTCTGGTCTGGTTGCATTCACCTGACCACAAAGTCTTCATGGTGGGGCTGGCGCGCAGATAGAGCTGTGGGCAACTGACCTTTAATTGAAGTGGGCCGGTGCCAGGCTTCAGCTTTGCCCTGGGATGGGGTGTGTGATCTGTGTTCGACTGCAAATTTACCACCAGCTGAATTATGGTCAGATGAAGTGTTTCATGGAGCCCTGATTTCATTTATTGGGACAGTGATTCTAGAGGCACGCCCACGTTTTGGCGTGGGCACTTGGAAGTCAAGCTGTTCTAGATGACCAAGAAGTGTGCATCATACATTGTGCTTCTTTTTTCAAAAAGCAACATGTTAATTAGAACCCCCCCCCCAAAAAAAAAAAAACAAAAACAAAAAAACAACTCTGCTAGCAGTGGCAAACTTTGATATTAAAATCCAAAGAAGATTACTGAATATGACATGGGGAGATAGATATATAGAAAAAATTGGGTTATCTACTGGTGGATTAGACTAAGCAACACAAAAAATCTAATGGTTTTCATTTGTAACACAGTCACTAGAGTTCATTTTATACTGAACATTGGCATTAAGAAACAATAGGAAATAGGGAAAGACAGACCTATAAGGTGATAAATTCATGACTTCTTCATCCTATAACCATGGGGATTGTTGGGGCACTGCTGGTAGACCTCATCAACCTCCTCCATTTATCTCTATCCTCAGTCATTCTTTGAGACTATGTGAAAGTCTACCTGTCCATTCTTTAATGTTATCTTCCCATCTCTTTCTCTCTTTACCTATCCTTCCTCTTCTTTTCGCATTTCCTTGCAGAATAGTCTTTATGATGAACAGGTAGGAGAGAGCAATTCAACTCCAACTATTGTTCTGAACAATCATTTTGCATTGATAGGTATTGTGCTTGTTGTGTTGATGTATAGATGTTTTGTACTGCCAAATATGCTAATGAAAGTTGCACATCCTCAACTTCACCCTTAGGGCTTTATGTCAAACTCTATCAAAAGTTTTTATTGAAGATTGTGAACACGTGATATAGATCTTGTAGGTGTTGGAGGTATTTCTCTCAGGGAATTATAAGATTGAAGATCTGTTCTGTTATATTTAGACCTGTATGAAAGCCTGCCTATTCCTCAATCATGATAATCCCAGATATTAATTGAACACTACATCAAGCACTCCATTTTTCCCTCAATGCAGAAAGGCAATGAGGAAAGAAGGTAATTTGGGAAAATAAAGCATATTGACTACTTCTATATTTTTTATTTGCAGCTTGTAATCCTGGCCACAGTGGGAACAGTTGATGCAGGAAGTGTGGCAGTGGATGACATCAGTTTAACACATGGAGCTTGCCTTAGATCAGGTGTGATTATATTGTTATTGTATCAATAACAAAGTACACTTTGAGTGCATGCAAGTCTAAATATCAGATAAGAGTTGATCTTTTAATTAAGCTTTTCAGTGATGTCAGTTTTGTTAACATAATGAATAGATTAATGATATATAGTCATGCAATCATTATCAACTGTCAGGGAGAGAATGTGGGCAGATGCTGGCATAATGTGAGAGGAAATAATTAGATCACAAAGCAAGTACTCAAATAGGTAAACAACAGGAAAAAAAAAGAAAGATAAGGATGGTGCTTGTAATACACTGATTGTCATCAAGTACCATGCCTGCTGGTGTAGGTGATAATGTCTCTCCACAACTTTTGATCTTGATAGTTATCTATCATTTCTGTTGTTGACCTTCTGTCAAGCCATTCTCTTAAGCTGTCTCTTATCTTTTATCTTTACTCCCCTCATTCTCTTCTTCCCTCAATTTTCCTTGTTGTCTCAATATATTCTATCTGTTCCCTTCTCATTACATGGCCAAAAAATGATGATAGTTATAGTTGTAGTTAGTCAAAGGCCCTGGTATCACTGCAAATGAATTAAAATCCATAATGGCTCAACTGCCTGTACCAGTGGAATTATCCAAATTAACCTCTCATCTCATTGAGGGATCCAAACAAAGAAAGGCAGCTGCAGTCCCTCTCATAGCAGCCACAGCACACACCAAAAGACATAAGGCGTAGTCGCACCAAAAGTGAACAGAGCCATACTGTCCTTCGTCATATGATATCTTCCATTCTAAGTAATTTTAATATTGAAAACAATCCAGATGAAAATCACAACTCACCTCAACTCTGGTGCACAGAGCACAAAATTCAGTAGCACCAGGCCAGACTTGGAATATGGGGAAACTGCTACAAGAAACACTTTTCAGACAGAACGGTTCCTGTTGTGTTTATCTGCCGTATTGACCGGAAGTCCATTCATGAAGATGATTGTTTCTTCCTAATATTGAAAATTAGCTCTCTTATTACTTTAAGCTCTTTCTGAATGTTTTTATTACTCTTTTTAGCTGTCTGTAGTATTCTCAACATTCTTCTGTAAAACCACATTTCTACAGCCTCCAGTGATTATCTTGTCTGATGTCCATCCTACTGTTCATGATTCACATCCATATGTTAAGACTGGCCCTATTCTTTTCTTTTTTTTTTCATTGTATGTTTAAAATAAGATGTTAATAATAATGACTGGGGCTTGCTTTATGGGTAACATCAGATCATATTGTAGAGAAATGTATTATCATTGGATTAACATTCCTTTAAATCTTTTAATTCTTTCCAGTATGACACTCTCATGAGCTTAATTTCTGACTCAGTTATGTTCTGGTAAGATAGAAAAAAACCATTGATAAGATGAAGTTATTGTTGTGATATATTGCCATGAGTTGATCCGGACAGGGTGCCCTTTTAGTCACTGAATGTGGCGAGTCATAATGACTTTCTTGACATTCCGGGCTTTTCCTGGAGAAGTTGAATTTCTTCTAGTCCCAGACTATACTGGAAAACTACTAGTGCAATTCTAGGTCTTCTATATCTGTAAGAGCTAACACTACAGGAAACACTGTGATCCTAAGCTTCTGTGAGCCAGCCTATTTTGACACAGACTGTTACCAGGGAAAATCACAAGGAAATAGAATTCCTAGGTCTTGGTCAGCTGATGGTCTGTCAACCTTGTTGTTGCTATCACAGGTCGCAGATGCTTATGTTCCCCCATTGCTATAGTAATGGGAAACTCTTTACATAGAGCTTCGCAGCAGGAGGCAATCTAATCATCAGAAGATTACCCTGTTAAGCAAGTGTTGCAGCCCTTTAACTCCTTGACACTAGGGGAGGTGGGTTCACCTGAATCATGACTCACAGGTTAGGATGAAGGGTTAATCTTTTTGTTTCATATATAAAACTGCCATAAATATTAATATAAAACAGTTTTGTTACACTTCTTAAACTCTTTAAAACAAAAAAAAACATCTTTCAATGTTCAAAGTCTAGCATTTTTGTAAGACTGTTTCTGTTTTTGCATTTAAAGAATAAAGCACTTAAGTAATAAATTTATCTGTGAAATTTCTGATAACAAAGTATATTGTGCTTCATTTCCTCTATGTTTGCAATTTTCCATTCAAATCAAAGTTCTGCTACTCATTTACAACATAAATAATGTTGTACTTTAATACAACCCAAATTTTGTATTTATTATTATAGTATTGTATTCAAGAATGCGGGCCTGAAATAAAATAATTCCAACAAGAAGCGATTATAAACTGAGACATTAACTAGAATAAATAGTACCACTGACGCAAATAAAGAAAATAAGAATATGACCTTCAAAAAGAAAAAAGACTTCTCAACATTTTCTTGTTTTTCTTTTTTATCTTTGTCGCCAGAGCATTTTTGCTGTGAGTGTAAGTCATAGTGAAGCTACACTTAGACCTGACACATAGACTTCATTAAGACATATTTTGGAGTCTTTTCCTCTCTTGGCAAGTTTGAGCTATCTATTACCATGACTACCATGTGATGGTTTAGTAGGATCAGTTTTTGCTCACTAATACTGATGCCAGAAGTCCACTATAAATCCACTGACATTGTTTCAGGCACTCACTTTTAAACAGTGAAGTCGGTCATTAGATCAAATAAAAGAGATGACAACATTGGAAGGAGAGGAATGCATCGCTGTAAACAGATCCATGATATTTAGTACTTTGTTGACCCAACCCCCACTAATGGGCTAAAGAGATTATGTCTGGATCCCAAATAAGAATTAGCTCACTATATTCCAGAGCTTGCAGTCTTAACTGACTAAAGTTGATTCTGATAGGTCTGACATTTTTCATTTTGTTTTTCAAAGAAGTTGCTGGTTACAGTTGAATGTGCTAGATCACAAGTACAGGTTTCACTAAACTGTAACAGAATATAAATTATAAGTGAATTGCAAAAGAAAAAAAACTACTCTAAAAAATGTATATAATAATCTTACTGCTTTTTTCCAAATCATATCTGAATATATTTATTTTGGTTTTGTAAGAGACATTAGTGAGTGCAACACAAGTAACAGACAGTAGAAAAGAGAGCAGTGTTACAAATAGTCTAAAAGAATAATGAGTGGAAATAATAATAATAGCACGAAGTGAAACAGAAATAGTAAAAAAATCATAAAAGTAGAAAAAAAATGGAAAATAGACATTAGCAAAAGCATTAGGGGTAACAAACAAGGAAAACAGAGGCCATAATGAAATACGGCTATTTGTGAAAGTAATAAAAGTAGCCAACAGGGATATCATTAAAAATATCAGGAGTAATCAACTGTGAAAATCAGATATCACTAAAAATATCAGGAGTAATCAACTGTGAAAATCAGATATCACTAAAAATAATAGAAGTAGCTAACAGCAAAATAGAGATATTAGAGAAAACTCTAGGAGTGTGCCAATAATGAAATACAAGTAGAAGTAAAAATAGCAAGTGTAGTCAACAGTAAAATAGACAGTAAAACGTTTGACAAGATTTTGACACAAAAATGTTCAAAGTTTCATATTTGTTTATGGTATTTGATTTCTACAGATGTTTTATTTTTTATTGTTGTGCTGTATTTCTATAGCAATCATGACATTTGAAGATGGCTTGAGTGGCTTCTCTCCAACACCTTCCACAAACATTAAGTGGGTATTAACGGTAGCAGGTGATTCCTTTGTTCAGATTGATGATTCAACCCAAACAGGAAAAGGTGAGAGAAGATAATGTGCAGCATAATATTCTGCGAAGTTATTGACCCATGGCAAAATAATGGTCATATGGGAAAAGGAATTTGCTATAAATTAGATTTTGTGTTTGTTTGTTTTTTATTTAGATATGTAATATTTTTGTCTTAAATTATTGAAAAAGTATATTATATATGAATCATTTTTTGTAAACAAATAACATAGATAGTAGCATTCAATTTAATTTCATTGGCTCAGGTGGCAGAAACTGGCATGGCCTTTAATTGGGCTAAGGATACATCAAAAAAGACAATTTAAAGTAGTCAGAGTTGTCTGAAAAGAAATAGTAAATTACTTAGCATATATTTCCAACACATTTTTTCTGTCAATATGAATATGGTAACAAAATTGATAGATCTGGTGAGGAGACTCCAGGTCAAAGTTATAGACATATCAAATTTGGGAAGAGGCTGAATGAAGAGTATGGAAGATAAAGAAAGGAAAAACCTGAAAGATGATATGTCAAAGATGATGATGTAAACAACATATAATACTCTGCTTTTGGGAGTGGGAGAAGCTTTGGTACTTTGGCTAACATTAGTCTGGTCCTCTTATAGGTGGATGATGAAAAAAAGTCATAGTCAGGTCCTCTTATAAGTGGATGATGAAGAGGAGTCATAGCCAGGTCCCCTAATAGGTGGATGATGAAGAGAAGTCATAGTCAGGTCCCCTAATAGGTGGATGATGAAGAGAAGTCATAGTCAGGTCCTCTTATAGGTGGATGATGAAGAGAAGTCATAGTCAGGTCCTCTTATAGGTGGATGATGAAGAAAAGTCATAGTCAGGTCCTCTTATAGGTGGATGATGAAGAGGAGTCATAGTCAGGTCCCCTTATAGGTGGATGATGAAGAAAAGTCATAGTCAGGTCCTCTTATAGGTGGATGATGAAGAGAAGTTATAGTCAGGTCCCCTTATAGGTGGATGATGAAGAAAAGTCATAGTCAGGTCCTCTTATAGGTGGATGATGAAGAGAAGTCATAGTCAGGTCCCCTTATAGGTGGATGATGAAGAGAAGTCATAGTCAGGTCCCCTTATAGGTGGATGATGAAGAGAAGTCATAGTCAGGTCCTCTTATAGGTGGATGATGAAGAAAAGTCATAGTCAGGTCCTCTTATAGGTGGATGATGAAGAGAAGTCATAGTCAGGTCCCCTTATAGGTGGATGATGAAGAGAAGTCATAGTCAGGTCCTCTTATAGGTGGATGATGAAGAGAAGTCATAGTCAGGTCCTCTTATAGGTGGATGATGAAGAAAAGTCATAGTCAGGTCCTCTTATAGGTGGATGATGAAGGAAAGTCATAGTCAGGTCCTCTTATAGGTGGATGATGAAGAGGAGTCATAGCCAGGTCCTCTTATAGGTGGATGATGAAGAAAAGTCATAGTCAGGTCCTCTTATACGTGGATGATGAAGAAAAGTCATAGTCAGGTCCTCTTATAGGTGGATGATGAAGAGAAGTCATAGTCAGGTCCCCTTATAGGTGGATGATGAAGAGAAGTCATAGTCAGGTTCTCTTATAGGTGGATGATGAAGGAAAGTCATAGTCAGGTCCTCTTATAGGTGGATGATGAAGAAAAGTCATAGTCAGGTCCTCTTATAGGTGGATGATGAAGAAAAGTCATAGTCAGGTCCTCTTATAGGTGGATGATGAAGTGAAGTCATAGTCAGGTCCTCTTATAGGTGGATAATGAAGAGGAGTCATAGTCAGGTAACTTCAGAAGAACAGTGTCTGATAGCTCTTCTTTTTAGTGTTCACCCATTAAGTGGGCACGGATGCGTTGTGTCACTAGTTTACGGCAAAGTCTGCACCTTTTGGCCCAACATAACTGTCTTCAGCAGGGTGTAGTAGATTTGCTTAACAATTTTTGCCTGGTTATTGGCCATTTTTGGCCAACTCTTTTCAATTTTAAACTGTCACGTGCTCTTTAATGCGCACAAATGCATACGGACACTACCGTTTTTCACTGTTTTCCAGGAGGGCTAGACAATGGATCTAACTTCCATTAGCCCAGGGTAATGCCAGGATCAAACCATGGATTCGATTTTTTTTAAATTTCCACCACCTGTGGTAGGGATCAAACCCGGGACCATCTTGTCCAGAGGCCAAAGCATTACTTCTAGATCACCCAGTTTGATAGCAATTTGATCAATATTTTCTAATAATTCTCTGATTTTGAATTGAGTTACTGCTTACTCACTAACCAACTTGTGAGATATTAGTTTTCTTCTAATTCTCTTTTACAGGACATGTCTTACAAGCTGATCTTGGAACTGCTACAACAGATATGAAGACAGCAGAAATTAAGTCACCTCTATATCCACCAGTTGGTGATGAATGCTTGCATTTCTATTACTCCAAGAAAGGTTCCAGTGGTGGCTGGTTTAGTGTTCAAATATCAGAAACTGGACCTGGCTTTGCATCAGATGACTCTGAGACTCTGTGGCTGACTACAGCAGATACAGAAGGAGTCTGGAAACGGGTCTCTGTGGATGTTTCCTCAGAGTACCAATACTCGGTAATTTCAGTGTATAATTTATATATGTGTGCATTCCTGCGTTTGCATAGTTTCATGCTTGCGATCTGGATTTGTGTGTCATGAGTCACACACCTTTATTCAAAATGCAACATGTTCACTAGAACAGTGAACGATCAGAATGAACATTTTGTTTTTTGCTGGGATAAGGGCTGAACAGATATGGGAATACCCCCACCTGCAGTGATGATGCCATTCCATGGGAATACCCCCACCTGCAGTGATGATGCCATTCCATTCTAAAGTTTCATGTAAATCATTTATTATATTATTATAATTTTAACACAAACATTTTTACTGGCATAAGGAGAGATGTATACATTTTTCTCTACAATTTAATGAATGAAAGTTGGCACACATATATATTGTTGTTTTTACATTGGTGCAGTTGAGTACAATACAAGTCTTACAGGGCTTACAAAATGCATGGATTCCTTTAGAAAAAATTATTTTAGGAACATACACATCTGCTCAAACACCTCTACATCAGACCTAACAGTCTTTCCACCAATCACTTTTTTGAATAGCCCAACCTTGTGGTAATTACTGAGGCAATATTAGGTGATTACAATGGATGTGCAGGTCTTAGATGGTTGCATATGTTCCATAAGCAGTACAAGACACGGTATTGTCATACTGCATTAATATCTCTCTGATACATGTACCCAGAAATCCACATTTGAGTTTGATTGTAGGTCAAAGTTCATTTCTTAGATCTGGATATAGAGCAATGGTGATAGTGTTCACATCCTCTTTAGGTTATATAGGGTTGCAGAATTACATCTTTTGCATTTCAAAAAAGATGACTGCACAGTTTTTTTATTTGGTAGGTAAATACAGAAATAAAAATTTGTTAAAATTCTAATGTTAAGTCAGTCCTATTATATGGCTGAGAAACATGGAGAACAAAAGGACATTCATAAAGATACAGACCCTCTTTAATGGATGTTTGCACAGAATAAAACCATGGAAATGGCAGGACAAATTCACCAACATAGAATTATGTGAAAGTACCAGTCAAACACCAGTGGATAAAGAGTTAAAACAAAGGCAATGGAACTGGTTAGGATACATGCTGTGGAACCCAACTGAGAGTATTACACAACAGGCTCCTTTTTTGGAATCCTCAGGAGAAGAGACAAAGAGGAAGACCAAAATATTCTTTGAGAAGACAGGAGGAAGCAGAGATGAAGAGGATGGGGAAGATTTGGAATAATCTTAAACGAATGACAAGATACTGAACAGCTTGAAAAGTTTTGTTGAAGACCTATGCTCCACAGGGAGCTGAAAGTAAGAAGAAAAAGAAGAATCACTGATAGACTGCCTTCTTGGTGGTGCTTTACTATACATTTTCCTAACAAATGCTACACACAACAGCAACATAAGTTCAATCACACAAAATGCCTTTGCTGAAGAATGTGTAGCCATATTGTTTAACTGGTTATATAATATAGCACTTGATGCTTATGTAACAACAAACTCAATTGTTCAACTTTCACCCTCACTCTTTGTTACTACTCATATTGGATGTCTGTTTATTTAACAGTTCTGTGACGGAACTGAAGAGCTCTATCAGCAAGGGAGAGATTGAGAAAAGTGTTTGTTGAAGACCTATCCTCCACAGGGAGCTGAAAAGAAAGGAAGAAATTCTTATCATTCCTCTCAAACTCTGTGAAATCATGTCAATATTTTCTTTTGATGTGCTCTTGTATGTACACACATGTATATGTAGGCCAATAGATTTTTACTTGACATATAACCAGCTATGCAAAGTTTGTTAATCATTGCTGTTGTTCTAACAGATTGTGTTCCAAGCAGCAGCAAATAATAGCCAAGTCAATGATGTCATAGTTATTGATGACATATCCTTTGATACAAGGCCATGCCCTTCTGCTGTTAATTGTGACTTTGATGGGGATGGCTGTGCTTATACATTTTCATCTGATGATTTATTCTATTGGGAGGCTGTGAGAGGGGTCTATCCTGACTCTTTAATGCCTTTTGATAAAACATTTCAGACTGACCAAGGTAAGATAACTAGTTTGCACATAAATGTAGTATTAACCACTTTCATGTGTTGTACTGTTTTTTACATACTGGACCATATATACAAGTTAGCCAACCCATCAGAGACAGAGGAGATCAACAAGCTTTTATTTGCAGATAATCAGGCACTAATACATGGAAAAATAGAAGACCTACAAGATCACTTAAATAGACTCAACAGCAAAGGCACAAAATACAACATGAAAATCAACACCAACAAAACAGAAGTCATGTATATCACAAAAGAGAAACAGAACATCAACATAACTATAGAAGGCAAGCAACTAAAACAAGTAAAGTAATTCAAATACTTAGGAAGTCTAGTGACAAACAATTCACAAACAGTAGAGATAGACTCAAGATGCAGCAAAGCTCGTCAAATCATTGGACAGTTATCACCATTGTTGTCCAACAAAGGAAATAACTCTAGAGGCAAAACGGGCACTCTACAATACAATCTTCATCCCAATGTTGTGCTACCAAACCCAGTCCTGGACCCTAGATGCAAGAATAACAAGAAAATAACTGCTGAGATGAAGTGTGTTAGACAAATGACAGTAAACAACCTGAGAGACAAGATCATAAATTACGAAATGAGAAAAAAGCTAGGAATAACCCCCACCATAGAATATGTAAAGAAACATCAGATAAAATAGTTTGGTCACATGACAAGGCACAAAGATCAAAACACAACTCAACAAGCCCTCAATAAACATTGTGAGAACACCAGACCCAAGGGTCGGCCACGAAAAAGATGGATTGACGAAATATTAGAAGCACTAGTAAACATAACAGCAGCAGAAGCGAATAGAAGAGGAAAAAACCGCAAATTATATCTCCCCTCGACGCTGAAGGCAAATGTGGAAGGAAAGAAGACTTTAATAATTTTGTATATTGTCAGTGTTGATCTTGATAAAAGTAATTACATACTTGAAAAAAAACATGTGGCAGAATTAATTATCATGAATGTGTGTATTTTGTGTTCTCAGCAGTAGTTGATCCAATTGATGAAGAGACATTGTGCCAAAGAAACATGCAATAATTAATCAGTTCATTGTGTGCTACACTAAAGATGTTGAGTTTGATCTTTACAGTCTATGTTTTTAAACACCAAAAATAAACTATTTTCATAAAACTTATTATTTCAATGCCTGCTAATCATAACTACTATAAACTTGAAGGCTTTAAAAAAAATATTTCCATTAAAATATAAAAGAACATTAATTAAACAAATTAACAAAATTTCAGACAGTTAGCAAGACTTACATTTCCTGTAACCATAGTAAGTAAATTATTACAGTTCATTTGTCATAGTTGGACCAACTTGAAATTCCATTTAAATTCAACAACATGCTAGCCATAAGAAAGATATGATCTGACTGCAGTAATCCAGAGTTGTTGGAGGCATTAGTTTTATGGAACTTTGGAATAAAATAGTTACTGTCATTTATGTAGCTGTTTCATCCTCTGAAAATAAAACTGTGCAGAAAATTCACAAGCTCCCCAGCAATTTAAAGCATTGAATTTTCCCTAAAATGATAAAAGTATACAGCCTACTAGATAAATTAGAACAACATATATTTTTTCATGCATGGTAATGTTACAGTCCTTGTACACGTGATGAAATATATTACAGCAGTGATGAAAATGGAAAAGACAGTCAGTCTAGAGAATGATAGCATTTAAAAGAGGATAGAAGGAATTGACTAAACTTCATGAATTTATTCTAAGACAGATTTAACAGGTCGAAAGATCAAAACTTGAAAACAACTTAACATGAGTAATGGAATGGGCAAGAAAGAAATGGAAACTAATTTAGTAATTACTCTTGAGATATATGCACTTCCAACTATTTTTGTCAGCAGAGAGGTTAAGTAGTAATCAAGATGAAATCTTCTTTATTAAATTCTGCCCAAAAACTTATATAGAGATTAATCTAGTGACTTGCAATTGGCTGAATTGGGAATTGCTTACCACACTGCATACACCCTATGTTACTGAGACACGAGCATTCAACAGATGTACCCACAAACTGAGAATGAGAACTGAGAACCCAAATTCCAGAACTAGAGAAGATCATATTAGATCACTATATAATTATGAGGAATTATTATTACAAGAGTTAGGTGTAGACAAACAGTTGACTTGGAGTTAATAATTGTGTTATATCTAAGTTAAGACTTTGAATTCCTGATTGAAAATGATTTTTCCCAATAAAACTTAGTTCGACAAGACTAAACTTCAACTTCAGCTATCCTTGAGTCACTTGCTGAGATGAAGATGTTAGTCAATAGAACTCCAGTCAATAGTCATTGACTGTGGAAGTAATAAGATGGCTCAAATAAAGATTGGTAGTTACCTCATTAAGCATCACAGAATTAAAGAGTGGTAATAGATAAGGCGATGTGCATTGTTGTCGCCAGAATGTGATGTGATTGCAATTGCTAAAGTAAGTAGAATACTATATAAAATGAACCATGTTGATGTGCTGTGAACAGACCAAGTCAACAATAATACATTTATATATAACCATTCATAAGCATTGATGAGTTTACCAATCAGTTTTGTAATGTTAAGAACAATTGTGAAGTCTCCTATCATCATCATCACACCCGTAACTCCTTTGTCATAATAAACAATAATAGTTTTAGCTGTTAAATGTGTCATTTATTATTCAGCCTCATTAGATATTATAGTTTTCATATGTACCAACAAATCTGGCTTGCTGTGGGAACTACTGAATTTAGTGTTCGGTGCACACCATGAGCTGTGTTTTTCATCTGGATCATGTTTCGATATTCCAATTGCTTACAATGAATGATGATATCGTATAACGAAGGACAGTTCAGCTGCATTTACTTTCATTGCCGCTTGGTTTTATGTCTTTACAGCGTGTGCTGTAGCTGCTAAGATGGGGAATGCAGCTGCCTTTCTTTGTTTTGATCCTTCAATGAGATGAGTTTTAATTCACATGATTCCACTGGCATGGGTGGTTGAGCAGTTAAGGATTTTAATTTGTTTGCAGTGATACCGGGGCCTTCAACTAACCATAACCAAATATATGAAACTTTGAAACTCCTAATTAACTATAATTATACATCATTGTAAGTGATCTTTATGTGTAGGTTGAGAAACATTTTAATTGTTGCCAGTCCTCAAGGTGTCAATATAATATATGTTACTACTGATTATGTTCTGTTTTGCAGGAATCTACTTTGAAGTGGACTTTCCAAGCACTTTAACTACATATACCTCACATCTGATTAGTCCTGTAGAAACACATAATATAAGCACATGTTTATTATTCTGGTACTATGGAATTGGAGAAGGTCAGTTGAAACCTCACCTCTGTTGTACATCTGCCATCTAAAGTTAGCATTGTTCCAAGGGATTGACCTGCCTTAATACTGTCCCATTTACATAATGTGTTGTTTAGGAGATGTCTTTTTCTATGTTGCAACCATCACTTCTGTCTTTTTGTTACAGTCACAATATAGATATTGAATAAATTTGGTGATTGCACATGTAGCAGTGAGTTGAGAATCTATAACAATAGGTGAGCGACAGAAGTCACGGAAAGGAGGTGGGAGTTTCACTCAGATAAAAACATTGAATTTCTCGTGAATAAGTGAGAGTCAATCAGAGAAGGGGAAGAATGTAAGAAGATTTATGATTGGCTAGAGGGAAAAGATATAGGCAAAAATACATGGAAAGTACAGTGAGACAAGAAGTGAAACTTACTCATGACGGACGGCTTGAGAGTTGTGCCATAGAGGCGGTAGCCAGGACAGGCTTACCAACCTCTTTAGTAATGTATATAGTTAGGTCGAGCCAAAGCTTGAAAATGTGTATCGTTTTAGTTAAGTGTTGTAAATAGATTATGCTCTTGCAGCTAACCAGAGAGCAATGTTATCGGAAGGCAGTTACCAAGCCTCCGCAGTGTTTCAATGTTATTTTGTTCCAGTGAGTATTCTCTAGATAAAAGCTGCACAAATTACAGTATGAAAATTAACACAGCAAAAACAGAGGCTATAAGAATAAGCAAATTAAGACACCCATTAAACATCAAGATCAAAGACAAAGAAATAAAACAAGTAGAGGAATTCAAGTATTTAGGCACAATGTTCACAGAAGATGGAAAACTAGACAGAGAAATTGACATGAGAATACAAAAAGCAAATGCTGTCACATACCAGCTTTCACCATTGTTAAGACATCCAAACATTTCTATGCCAGCTAAACAACAAATGATAAATAGCATCATCATACCAACTTTGTGCTATGAAAGTCAAACATGGACCCTTTCTAAATCACATTTAAGAAAGATCAATACATGTGAGATGTGATGCTTGAGAAAAGTAACAAACAACACAAGAAGAGATAGAATACCAAATGAAACCATAAGAAAAATGGTAGGAACAAAACCCTGCCAAGAATATATAGAACAACAACAACTTAAATGGTTTGGCCACCTGGTCAGAATGAATCCTCACCAATCACCATCAAGGGCGTTCTTCTCGAGAATGTATGGAAAAAGACCAAGAAGAAGACCCAGAAGAAGATGGATAGATGCAGTGACAGAGACATGTAACAACAAAGGAAAATCACTAATTCAGACAATTCGAGCAGCACAAGAACGACAAATGATATAAACCACGACACCTTTTAGGTATCAGTGAAAGAGAAAAGAAGAAGAAGAAGAAGAGTATTGTCAAACCAAGAGTTGACCATGTTGATAATGTGAGTTAATAGTTGTTCAATGTGTAGAACTACAGCTCCAGTGTAGACTCAAGGCAGTTATTTGAGTTTGCGTAATGAGCCGAATTCAGCCACACTAGGAAGAACTTTCCTGTATGGATGATTAGAAAGTGTGAGTGATAGAGGCACAATTGTGAAGCACAGTGTCTGACATTTATTAATGCATGTGAGCAGCTGAGAACCATGTGGTGGGCTGGTTTGTTTAAACTGTTGTGTCCATTCAACTATTCATGAATAAACTCAATATCATTTTTTTAAGATTGGAATTCCTTGAATAATATAAACTCGTCAGTGTCTGAGGGTATGTGGCATAGCGACGAAAGAAACCTGCAGTGGGCAAAGAAAGATCTGGTCCTCAGAGTTCAGCGGGGCCGGAACAACTGAAACATCAACACAAAGTACATTAATTGCAGAGATCACGTATGGACACGAAGTCAGTGTCCTGGCCAGTCACAGTTCAACCGGTTTAACATCACGGTGGAGATCGCATGAGACATGTGATAGGTAACCTGATTGTCAACAGTCACTAGTGTGTTGCCAGTAGCTAAAGATTTGATCAGTGGCCTGTTCGTCGAGGCGAACACGTTAACAGACTCAAGTCAATTCCACCAAGTAATGTTGACATGTGTACTAGAACATGTGTACTAAAATAGACAAAGTCGTCAAGTGTACATTTATGGTGCCGAGAACATGTTCACACCTAAGTAGCAAAGAAGTATGTGAATGCGTACACACACACAGTTTTGTCTAACACCTGTTTTATTTGTTGAAACATTCCCAGTCGATTACCAGTTCTTATGCCTGCTTTTTGCTGCCAGTACATGTTCTTTATTATTCTTAGATCTTTGCTGTCAATATTTATTCTTTCTAAAATTGTTATTATTTCTTGACTCTTTACTTTGCCATATGCTTTGATGTAGTCTATAAAAAATAAGTATAGATCTGTTTTCATTTCTATGATTCTTTCTGCTAACGATCATATGATGTGTATGGTGATATTCTTACCTTTACCTCCAACAAATTCACAATGTTTATCACTAATTTCTTGTTTGATTTTGTTTCGCACTCTTTGCTTTATGATTCTTTGTGATAACTTAGGTAACTCATAAGGCTTATTGTTTGGTGATATTATGTTGAACCAGATTTCTTTGGTAAAGTTAAAAATGTAGCTTTTAGTAAATGTCAGCTACATATATATATATACACTGTTGTAGATGTCTTTCAACTGCTTTGTTATTATTTCTATTCCAAATTCTTTCATAGCCTCTTTCTCCTCTTTGGCTACATTACTTGGTCCTGGTGTTTTTTCTATTTTCATGTTGTGCAGGGTATACTCCATTTCTTCTGTGAGTATTTGCAGTCCATTCCCTTTATCTTGAATGTTTACTCCTGTCATTTATCACCAAAAAGTTTAATGAAATATTCTGTTCATCTTTCTCTTAAGCTTCCTTGTACCATCAAAAATCTCCAGCCTTTGATTTTAAACAGCCAGTATTTGGTTATATACTTCTTCCTGTTAATTCATAAATTTGTTTTTAGATATGAAAGAGATTGTCATCTCTTCCTGCATTCCTATCCATACAAAAAGTACTGAAAGTATTTAGCTGTTACATATCCTTTGTTTGGTTTCATATTTAACTGAAATAGTCTCAAAATGTTTGAAAACCACTCACAAATAAATATTTGTGTGATTTCAGGAAAACTTATCTCTTTCATCATAACTTTTGTGATAGTTTTGTCAAACTTGACATGACGTGAAACTTATTTCTTTAATTAATTGCTGTTTCTTGTTGATTATTATAGGAACTTTGCAAGTATTTACTCAAACCAGTTATAATCAACGCCAGTCTGTGGTGATAGAGACAATATCAGCTGATATGAATGTGGAGCGACAGTTTAGAGGCTGGAAAAGGGTACAAGCAGATGTGAACAGTACTGCACCTTACTCTATAGTATTTGAAGCTACAAATCACAAACCAGATACTTCATTTGCCATTGATACTATTAAATTACTTTATGGTACATGTGCTAGTCAGACAGAAACACCTCATAAACCAGCTGGTTCTTCACTTGATCGTAAGTTATACTCGTTTAATGGTGATGAAAGTGCCATTGACAAAGTTACTTGACAATAAAGATTAACACTTAATTATATAAAGGACATGAAATAATGAAATTAGAGTGTGTTCACAAATGTTTGCCATTATTTAAAAAAAATATATCTCAGTATTGGTGAAAAAAAAATTGTTGAAAATATATATTTTTATCTATATCATCGTCAATCCTATGTCACAATTTTTTCCCTCCTGTCAGATATTTATGAAAGATTGTAATAGTTTGGTTGGTATCTCATTAGGGTCAGCTGCTCTATTCATTGGTGTTATCCTATAGGTTTCTTTTAAAGTTTGGAATGTTTAGTTTAAATTCTAAATTGTTTTTGTATTTGTATTGTTGTCAGTTGTTAGTACTCATATGCCTCAGTAGGGGGAAGCCTCAGTAGCCTAGTTGGGAAAACCACCCTACTGAGCTACAACTTTCAGACAATACGTGTTCCCGCTGGAAGTGTCCACCGACTGACGACTCCAGTTCTGTGTTGGTTGATAAGTCTTCTTACATGCCCACTAAGTTTCTCATTTCTAGCTGTATCCATCTTAACTCTCATCTCTTTCGTCCGAAGGAGTGACGTGGATTCATGCTCGTCGAAGTCCTGTGGATTCGTGCTCGTCGAAGTCCTGTGCTCTTCCCACATCTTGGAGGGCAGTGATGTTGGTTGACTGTCCTCAACGACAGTGTAGCTAGTCAACCTGTCCGCTCTTTCATTTCCCAGTACTCCCACATATCCAGGGACATAGACAAAGGTGACCGTACATATTTTTGACTTCTGCAATGACTCTACCCATTGCATGCGTACAGAGCCCGCCTCCACATTTTTTTATCATGCTCATCAAATCACTCAGTATACAGGCATGGGTGTAGTCTCGTGACTCTAACCAGTTGAATGCCCTGGTCACTGCCATCACCTCCATTGTCATGCTACTCGTGGTCATGACGTATGCACCACTGTCTTCTTTAAGTATTCTGCCTGCCGAGTGTGCTGTAAATGCCCATGCACTTCTTTGATGTCGTATTACAGATCTGTCTGTATAGATGACTGCATCTTTCTCATCGGTGTTATCGCAGATGAGACCGTTGACCTCCGCATTGACCATGACTGAATTCTGTTCCCTACTTTTTCTGTCGAGTGTGACAATAAACAAGAATGTCCCTTTGAATGACGTAGGCACAGGTATCCACTCCTCACCAATGTTGATATTGGTAAGCCCACAGACCTGTTTGATGACATCTTCTGCTCGGCCCACCCATGATTTGCCTCTTTTAGCATGGCACTTTTCCCTGTGTTGAGCTCATGGTGCAATGGATGCTCTTTATCTGCACTAATCTTTAGGTATGCTCGTGCCCTCCAGATCTTGATTCTGTCATCCATGGTTGGAAAGTCAAGAAGATACCTCATTGCTACACAGAGAGTGTCCCTCATACAACCCGAGATAATGCGCATGGCTTCATTCTGAATTTTCTCAAGCCTGTCAATTTGAGTCATATTGACAGTAAGAACCTCCAGGGCATACTCGATTGGTGCAAGGACTAATCCCTGGAACAGAAAAGTAAGTAGCCTCTGCTCGATGTTGGCAGCTGCCATGACCTTCAAGGCAGCTAATCCTTTGTGGGAATTTGTTATCACATGGTCAATGTGGTCCCGAAAACACAGGCTGCGATCAAACTTAACTCCGAGGTATTTCATCAACTTGTCCCTGGTCACCTCATCAGCTCTCATTTGTATTACTGGTGTGTCCTTATTAACGATTTGATTGTTAAGGGAGAACCATGAAACTGATACTTTATTAGGATTAACCAAGGCACCTGAAACTCCACACCAGGAAGTGATGCGATCGAGTTCGTCTTGCATTGTGGAGGCGATTTCCCTTCTGTCTCTTCCCTGTCGATATACCAGAATATCATCAGCAAAAGTCATAGTTCTTCCCCTCCCATCTAGCTGTTGTTTCATGATCGTTATTGTATGCTTGTTAAATAGAATTGGTGACAATGGTGAGCCTTGTGGCAGCCTGGACAAATGGATGTTGGCTTGGATGACCAACTTCCACATCTGAGTATCACCTTCCTCTGAAATAGTGCAACAGCAATCCATCTAATGAGGAAGGGTGCACCGCCACTTTGAGGAGCATGTGCATGAGGTATTCAAATGGTACCCTGTTGTATGCATTCTCGAGATCTATAGAAGCAGCACGTGTCTCCTCTCATCTGTCGAAGTCTTCAAAGACGTCATAGGCAAAGACTGCTGCATTCAGCCATGTCTCTTTGTTATACCTATAACCTCTGAGTGTGGGTGGGAATGCGCGTTTCTGTTCAAGGTGACAGGTGAGGACACTGGCAACTATTTTCTCCAGCAGCTTGCCCGCTGTGTTGTGCATCATGGTGATTCTGTAGGCACTGATCTGAGAATGGTCCTTGTTTGGCTTCGGTAGCGGTAGTAAGTAGCTGTGTAGCCACTCCTCATTAATCTGACCATTCTGAATGCTGGCATTAAACTCTTTGGCCAGTTTTGTCAAGTCGTCATCAGCTAAATCGCCTATGTCATCGTACCGAACACCATCTGGACCAGGAACAGTGTTGTGTGACCTTTTAAGTGTTGTGCGAATGGTATCGGTTGTGATTGTGAGATCTTCTCCTAGCACTACATCCTTACACAATTCTGACATTGACACACACAACCCCCCCCCCCCTCTCCCCATCCTAATTCTTACAGCCTCATTTCATTGGTCTGTCTGCTCAATGCAACGGGCAAGCAGAGCCTTCCCTTTGCTCTCATCAGATTTGTGCCATATCCGGCCTGTGCTCTGAAAGTCTGGTATGCCTCTGTGTCGTGTTGTACCATTCATGCTCTGATGAAGGCGCCAGAATGTGGCACACCTTTTTATAAAAATCATTCCATTTGGCATCCTTAGTCTGCTTAGTACATAGTTTAAAGTGCATCATTTTTTGACCGACCTCTTCTTTCAGATGCTTCAAGAGCTCAGGTTGTGTTCTTCCATTCTTTCTGGCTTTCTGCCATGTCTTCGCCATTTGTTTCTTGTTCCGCCAAGCTTCCTCGACTTCTACGTTCCACCAGGGCGGCTGCATCCAACTCTCCTGCCTCCTATGAGGGGCACTCTGTTTCCTATGTCTGATTTTGCTAAGGACATCCTGGTCTGTTTTCTCGCAGTGGAATGTGTGGAGCTTTCTTTTCTGGTTTCTATTTCTGCTTTTATCAATTAGGAGGACACATGGATAGTGATCACTTCCGTGGAATCACAGTGCACTCCACTTGCACTTCCATGGAATCACAGTGCACTCCACTTGCACTTCCGTGGAATCACAGTGCACTCCACTTGCAAACTGGTGCAAAGGTGGAAGACACCAGTGCCAGGTCTATGACACTAGCAATACTAAAAAAAGAAGAAAAAAGTGGTATGGTGACAGCTTTATGTGGTAATGGACGAAACAAAAGTAGACATTTCGGCCAAGTAGGCCTTCATCTGGACGAACAACAAACACAAACCTGACCAGGCTGTCAGTGAGATTTATAGTTGGTCATCCTGCCGTATCAATTAAGTTCATTTGAAGACTGACCACGCTCAGGAACATAGGGAAGTGATCTCTTTTTTTATTTTCCTCTCTTGAGTATCTAGCATATTATTGCCATGTAGTTAGATTTGTTAATATATCCTTATATATATTTTTTTGTGTTTGTTGTTCGTCCAGATGAAGGCCTACTTGGCAGAAACGTCGACTTTTGTTTCGTCCATTACCACGTAAAGTAAAGCTGTCACCATACCACTTTTTTCTTCTTTTTTTCAGTATTGCTATTATCATCAGTTTTACAGCAGCCTCGCATCTCTACGCATCTTGGGGCATCTTGATGCCTTTTCCTCTATGACACTATCAGAGTCCCCTGTTCGAGTGGCCTTTCTGGTTGCCCTTCCATCATTCAAGCACACTAAATCTACAAGACACAACAGCCTACTAAAAGTAATCCTGGAGGGGAAAATACAAGGTTAAAGAGGCAGGGACAGACCAAGACTAACATGGACAAGTACCATCAAAAGATGGACAAACCAACCTATGACAACCTGCACCATCAAAGCAAGAGACAGAGTAGAATGCTGCTCCATGGTAGCCAACCTTCATTGCGGAGATGGCGCTCGATGATGATGATGATGAGTAAAACAAAGAAGAATTGCCAGAAGAGCAATCTAGTTTTGTATCCCAAATACTCTAGGTCTGTCCATGACTGTTTAATCCAGTAGTTCCCAAAGTGTGTGCTGTGAATTCCAGGCGTGGTACAAAACTTTGGCAAGGGCACTGTGCCGATGATATTGCTGTGTGCCTACTCAGTGGTCAGAAATCGTAAAATGACAACATTCACAAAAACATAATATTTTTAGTATATAAATGAGTTTCTACTGGGTAGTGTTCATTCTGCCTTTTATCATCTTATATATGCAGGGATTCAAAGTTTACCCTACTTATACAATTGTAACTGCCATAGTCGCTGCCATAGATCATATGATCAACAGGGAAAGTAAGCAGCGGTTGTTATACGTTTGGGAATCACTAGTTTAATCTATAAAACACTTATTTTTATCTGCAGGTCATTACATTTATCTTCATCTATTCCTTGTATCTTAAACATTTTATTGAGAACAAGTAAGCTGTTCATCAATTCAGCATTTTATCTGCATTATTCATTGAAAGCTTTTGATCAGATTATTTCATTCTTTTATAAAAAACTAATTTTCTGTGTAAGAGGATTCATTTGAAATCACTTGACTTTTTCTTTGCATTAAGCTAAAACTGCAATGTTTGGTTGTGACTTTGAGAAGTCAGATTTCTGCAATTTCACTAGTGGTAGCAGTAGAACTTTTGGCTGGAAGATCTTCTCTTTTAACTCCAGCCACAGTCCTGAAACAGGTGTGGATTTTGATCACACAAAGGATAACAGATATGGTGAGTCCATTTTTAGATATTTAAAAAATCTATCGCTGTAATTTGATTAATTAATAGACACAAATTAAATTACAGTTGGATCTATACAGACGGATCCGTAATATGACACCAAAAGGGTGCATGGGTATTTATAGCATGCTCAGTGGACAGAAGAGTCAAAGAAGACAGTGGTGTATACGCTATGACCACGAGTAGTATGATGATGGAGTTGATGGCAGTGACTAAGGCATTCACCTAGTTAGTGTCATAAGACTGACTACCTGTTGATGTGGGAGTATGGGGAAATGAAAAAGTGGACAGGTTGGCTAGCTGTGCTGTTGTTGAAGATGGTCATTCAATGGATCGGGCGGACATCAACAATTCCCTCCAAGATGTGGTTAGGGCACAGGACTTCGACAACCATGAGTCCACATCACTCCTTCGAATGAAAGAGATAAGAGTTAAGATTGGCACAGCCAGAAACGAGAAATTTAGTAGGCGTATAAGAACACAGAACTGGAGTCATCAGTCGCTAGAAACTGCGGGAATTGCTGAGGAGGGGATCTGAGCACCTATGGACATGTTGGGAGTTCAATAATGATGACCCGCAAATAACTCAATAAATCAAATTATATTACAAGTACCTTGAGTAATAATAATAGTCATCATCTAGTGTGACTATGGCTCCTGTATCTTTTCAAGCATTCATGCCACTAGTGTAGAAATAGTTGTTCTTTATTTGTTTAACTTTCTCTGTTAGACTATTAACTGTTTTTTGTTGTTGTTGTCTTCCTCTGTTTTTCTTTCATTCTCTTTTTTTCCAGTTGTTATATTTTCAAGTTTTCCTTTTCTTTTTCAATGACCAAAGTAGGTAGGCTGTTTTTCAGTAATTCTTTAAATTTCTTTTTGCTAATTAGCGATATCATTCATTACTCTATTGAGCTCATCAGGGTTTAGACAGCAGATATTAAAATAGAGCACTAAAAGTAGACAGGGGTTAAAGTTTGATTGGCGTAAGCTATAATAAAAGAACTTCTAGAACCTTATTTTTGTATATTTTGGTTGATATTAATAAGCACATTATTTATGAATATTTTATGTATAGGCTACTTGTATGCTTATATCTCTTGCAGAACATCAATGGTTATTGTACAACCTTGACAAGAGATATTAGCATATAGAATGTGAAATATTAGTTTGAGAATTGTAGTTTCTGTATACATGTAGAATGATTATAACCTTTAAAGGTCAGTTCTATTATATGTTTGTATATAGAAATATAAGTGAAAGAAACTGGGAAAATGTGGCTGTGGATCATAGCACATTGAGAGCAAACATAAAAAATGGCTCAACAACTTTCAAGGCAGTAAGTAAAGTACCCCCCGTCACGCCAAGTGGCGTATAGGGAAATATGGTGTTAGTGACCCTATATTTTACAGACCTTCAGCACATGATTTTTGGGGTAATGTGGTCGGTATTACGCCCGTGCTGCTTTACTTTCCCAGAAAAAATCCGGTACCCATTTAAGGCTGGGTGAACCCGGAGCCGTCGGTTGGGATCGAACCCTACCCCTTGTCCGTAGTAGTCCAGTTCACTAACCACTGAGCTATCGCGGCTCCCACTAATTTTTAGGGAATTAGTAAAACCCAGGTGTCCTCGCCAGGGTACGAACCCCGGCTGTTGCCGTGGTAAGCCAACCGCCTATCGATTGCGCTAACCGGACACCCTTTCAAGGCAGTGCTGATATCAAATTCAGAAGACAAAAGGCGCAAGAGAAAAGAGACAAGGCCAGGTACCGCAAATACACCTTGCTCGTTCTGTGGATGGATCTGTCTGTCCAGGATTGGCAAATTCAGCCACGAGCCAAGATGTTCAGTAAAGCAGCACCCAGTATGAGACACTAATGCTTTACCAAACTATTGACTTATCATGATTGTTTGCTACCAACCGTCTGTCAAGACGCCAAAGGCCATATATAGAAATAAAGTAAAAGTTTACTGGTTTATACTGTCACTGCTGTGCTTGAAAACACTGGAAAAGTGTAATATAATTCATTAAAAATTAAATTGACAAAACTTGAAACCCCAATCACGTTTTGTCTTATAAAATGTTTTGCATTTGTATGATTTTGATATTAACAATGTATTTTTATTAATTGTAGCCATAGGCAGAACTTCAAAAGAGAATGGCAATCATATACTTGAAATGTTACTTGTACATCTTAAACATCTCATACTAAAACCACATCTCTATTGAGACTATTCATAACAAATGTTGGTCGAGAAGTTGGTATTTACACTGTCCAGAAGTAGAAAGCAAGTTGGTTCAGCCACATGCCAGGTTTAGTAAATATAACTCTTCAGAACAAATTCAACAATCAGGGAAAGTGAGGCAGACCAAAACAGATTTGAGTACAATATAAAAGAATGGAGAGGCCTTGATGTCTTAACACACAAAGATTTAGCATCAGATGCAGAAAGTAAGAGCCAGATTCAACATTGCCTCAGTGATGTACATGGACAAGGTATAGACTAGCCACAAGCACAGTTCCAAAGTGGGAAAAGACAAATGTTTGTGATTTTTGCCATTATTTTATACTCCATTTATTTGTTCCTTATACCTAGCAGCATTCAACCTTGAGGGATGTTTTCTTTAGTCAACACTGATATATCAATCTTTTGTTAGTATGAAGTATTGTCTATATCTGAAATGTCATTTCTTGTATAGATGTTACTGTTTTTTTGTAGTTCTTGTAGTGGCCCATATAGCTTTGCCTGTAGTGTTGTATCTCTGGACCAATGGGCTTTTCTTAATATCTTAATATCTATATTCAGTAGTCTTGAAGTATGTGTTCAGCAGTCTTGGGGTGCTGCCCATAGGTACATGTGACTGAGGTGCCAATCTTGAATTTTGTATACATGTGACTATGTGGTCTGTTCTGAGGTGTATAGTGATAACTTGTTCCCATTTATTCATATTATGTAGGTATCTTGATTTGGAGCGTGGGGTCTTCTGATTCATTTGATTATCTGTTTATTCTGATGGTATATATCTGGTTGTTTGCCTGCTGTGCCTCCCTTTACCAGCTCGTCTGCTTTCTCATTTCCTAGTATTCCCCAGTGTGATGGGATCCACTGCAGGGTGACCTTGTGAAGGCAGAGTTCAGCCAACACAGATACTTGGTAAGTCAACTATATGCACTGTAAGAATTTGATGCAGACACAGAGAACCTTACATCCCCCCTCTTATATTTTTTGAAGGTCATCATGTTTATATGGATGCTTCTGGACAAAAGTTCAACACCACAGCTCTGTTGATAAGCCCAAGCTTTATTAATGACAAATTTGTCTGCCTGAGCTTTTACTATGCAATGTTTGGGAGGGATGTGAACAGACTTAATGTGTATGTTGCTCAGGGTCAGACAAAAACATTATTTTGGACTCGATCTGAAAACCAAGGTGAAGAATGGCGTCATCAGATGGTGGATATAGGTGAGAGTCCACAATCTACACAAGTCATCTTTGAAGGAGTTGTTGGCAGGTCAGATGAAAGTGACATTGACCTTGATGACATCTGGATCTTTGATGGCCGCTGTCCGCCTCCTGGTATGCATATTTTGTTATCTGTCCTTGTTTCAGCTTCTCTTCTAATTCTGTGCATTTGGTAAGGAAACTCTGTGAGAGACTATGAGTCATTAATTTTGTTACTTGATTCAGCTCTTTTTCTCAAAGCTAACCTTTGATTTTTCCACTTTTCAGCTAGTGATCATGAACTTTGTTTTTTTCTTTGTTAATTTTCATATTATATTTTTTACAGCATTGAGATATTTTTGTCATTCATTTTGTGTGTTTGTTACTGCACCCTGGTTGTCCTCAAAGCGGTGCTCACTTTTTGATGATAATTTATTAGCAGCTTCAAAATTACATATGTGGTCTTAAACATTATGAATAGTAGAAGGTAAATCTAATGATTTTCTGTAAGCATATTTGGGATAAGAATTCATACAAAAATGACAATCATCAAAGTTAATAATAATTTGTGATAATGTTTGGGATATGCAATTAATACTATAATGACAAACTTGGCAGCTAATGATTTTCATTTATGATAGGAATTAATGCAAAATAATAACATTGTAATCAAATAATTCGCTATGATAATATTTGTGATAGGAATTCATACAAAATGATAACATTGGAATCAAATAATTTGCTATGATAGTATTTGTGATAGGAATTCATACAAAAATGGCAATCATCAAAGTTAATGATATTTTGTGATAATGTTTATGATATGAATTCATACTAAAATGACAAACTTAGAGAGCTAATAATTTTCTCTATGATAATGTTTGTAATAGAGAGTCATATTACAATGAAAATGTCAGTAGTTTATTTAACAAATGTATTTGTAATAATTTATTATTTCCTGCAGAATACTGTGATTTTGAGGATTCAGAAATGTGTAAAATGGACCAAGACAGTCTAAACAATGTTGACTGGGTTATTCAGTCTGCAGCTTTGGCAACTGGATCTGAACCCAAAATTGATCACACGTTTCGCACAGAGCAGGGTAAGATATTCAAATGTATGTTGAAAGTTACCGTAGACTTATTTTTACAGAGTAAGATGTCCACATATATGTTATACGTTACATTAGACTACTTTTACAGGATAAAGGTGCCTACATTCATGTTGTACGTTACATGAATCTTTATTTTATAGCGCAATATGTCCACAAATGTTATAAATTACACAAGATTTATTTTTCAGAGTAAGATATTCAAGTATTTGTTAGAGGTTACATTTGACTCATTACATACCTTACTTTTGGCTTGCTCCAGTAAATCTATGCTGTAGATTCTACCTATTGAATATACCACCTTGAAACATCAAGACTTTGTTAAGTTTGTAAAAAAAAATGTTGATATTACTAAATTAAAGTAAAATAATGTTCCTTTCATGTGAATTATACATGTTAGTTCCTCACAGGCTGAAAATAGCATATGATGCAGAAATCAAAATTGTCCATGCCCAACATTCTACTGCTATCATTCTTCCAGTGTGGTCACACTTTGCACAGAACTCACAGTTTGTCTTACCATAGGACCTTGTTCTGGGAAAACCTCTTAACTTCAGTAATAGAGTTGGTGTCTTCTAAATTTGCCTCACTTTTCTTCTTAGAATTTTTTTTAAATTTACCTCTTTTTCTTTTGCTTGTTTCTCATTTAAGGGACCACTTTGTGATACACTTGTTATCTCTTAGTTATAATTGGTATTACTACCATGCCACTTTACTTTCCCAGAAAAAATTTGTTACCCATTTATGTCTGGGTGAATCCGGAAGCCGTCGATCAGGATCGAACCTGACATCTTATCCTCTGTAGTCCGGTTCACAAAACACTGAGCTATCACGGCTCCCTAATGTTGTTTTTGTAAGTCAAATTCTAATTTCTTTCTGTATGTTTTCTACTAATCTAAGCAACTTCAAAGATATACAGTGATCTACATCTTCTACTGATTTTCCTTGCATGTAACCTTTTCTTTCAGAATAATTAGATTTTTCATTACATTCAACTTTTCTTAAATGATTTCAAGTTCTATTCTTGATTCTAGCCACTGAAGACAGGAATTTATTTTTTCTTCTTTTGTGTTCACATGGCCAGTAATAATAATAATAATAATGTTTTTTGCCAAAATCAAGGTTTTTCCAATTGAGTCCCATGTATCCACTCATTGCTAATGCCTGTGATACATATACAACATTCTTGCTTTATGAAGCCAATTATAATTCCAAACAAAGGGAAAAAAAAACATCCTTGTTTCATTTCTATTTCAATCTGAAACCAATTATTCATTTCTTCCTTCGTGTGAACAACATTATGAGTAACTATCATACACCTTTTTTCCATGATGTTGATGATCTTTGGTGATACTCCATATTGTCTCAGGATATTTCACAAGTCTCTATATATACTGTATAATTCTTATAATGACACAATGGTTGATTGTATATCCCTAAAATGGCCGTACGCTAACAGTGAAAGGCGGAATGGAGTTTTGTATGTGACTAAAAACACCGGGGTCACTCCCGGAGGTTCATGTTAGTCAGCAGGGATTCATAATTTCACAAATTTACACTGCAGGGAGACCTTACAGTCTGTTGTTTGATGTGCAATGAGGATAGTCCGATGACTAATTGTGTTTCATATGTTCGGATTTGGAGTCAGGGTGATGTCCTAGCATCATCAAGCGCTATACATCATCATTTTCAGGAGGATGTGAACTTCCGGTCAATATGGTGGATAGGCGACAGGAACCATTAAAGACAATGTCTGAAAAGTGTTCCTTGTTGCAGTTTCCTCATATTCCAAGTCCGACTTGTTGCAGGAGCTACTGAGTTAAGTGCTCTGTGCACACTGTGAGCTGTGCGTTTCATCTGTTTTAATCGTGTTTCGATATTCTGATTGTTTACGATGAATGATGATATCATATGACGGAGAACAGATGGATGTGTTCACTTTCTGTGCGGTTTCGCCTTATGTCTTTTGGCGTGTGCTGAGACTGCTATGATGGGGACAACAGCTATCTTTCTTTGTTTGGGAGATGAAATAGTAATTCGGATGATTTCACTGGCACGGGCGATTGAGCAGTTATGGATTTTAATTCGTTTGCAGTGATACCGGGACCTTCCATAACCATAATTCTTATGATGAAAATTTCATTAAGGCAACTTCTCTTTTTTTCTGAATCATCATCATCAAGTACCAAGCCTGCTGGCATAGGTGATCATGTCTCTCCACAACTTTCAATCTCGACAGTTATTTATCATATTTGTTGTTAACCTTCTGCCAAGCCATTCTCTTAAGCTGCCTGGTATCTTTTCTCTTTGTTTCCTCAATCTCTCTGTCCCTCAATTCTCCCAGTAATTACAATATATTCCAGCTGTTCCCTTCTCATTACATGGCCAACAAATGATGATTGTTTCTTTCTAACATTGGAAATTAGCTCTCTTTTTGCTTTGGCCTCTGTCAGAACGTTTTCATTACTCTTCTTGGCTGTCCATGGTATTCTCAATATTCTTCTGTGAAACCACATTTCTACAGACTCCAGTGATTTTCTTGTCTGTTGTCCTATTGTCCATGATTCACATCCATATGTTAAGACTGGCTCTAAAAAAAAAAAAAGTAAAGAGCCCCCGTCACGCCAAGTGGCATATAGGGATTATGGTGTTAGTGACCATAAATTTTACAGACCTTCAGCACATGATTTTTGGGGTAATGTGGTTGGTATTACGCCCATGCCGCTTTACTTTCCCAGAAAAAAATCCGGTACCCATTTAAGGCTGGGTGAACCCGGAAGCCGTCGATTAGGATCGAACCCTACCCCTTGTTCGAACCCTACCCCTTGTAAGACTGGCTCTACATAACATTTAAGTACTCTTTTTCTTGTTTCTATTGTCAAAAATGGATTGCATAGTATATTCCTCATTTTTTGGAAAGCTGCTTTTGCCTAAGCCATTCTACATCTCATCTCTGTTGTACATCTTCTATCTGAGGTTAACAAAGTTCCCAGATATTTAAATTCATTTACCTGTTTAAATATTGTTCCACTTGTCTTTATTTTGCACTGAGGCTATGTCTTTTTCTTTGTTGTTACCATTACTTCTGTTTTTTTGCTATTAAGGCTGAGTCCTTTATTTTTGCTTTCTTTCACTATAATATTTCTTGTAACTCATTTTCACTCTTAGTGATTAAGACTGTATCATCAGCATACCTCAGATTATTTATATTATGACCTTATGATTGTTATTCCAATCATGATCCCTTATGGATCTTAAAATAATCTCACTATAAATATTAAACAAATGTAGTGATAGCTACAAGGAATCGGCTCCCTCAATGAGATAGAACTGCTTGCACAGAACAGAGACAGATGGCGAGATTTGATAAAATATCTTTAAAAGAAAACTGCTAGAACAAAAATTAATATAGGAGAAGGTGTATCTTGGTCTACGCCCTATGGGCCGGTTACGGCTCGAAAGGTCAATAGAGAGAGAGTGATAGCACACAACCTTGCCTAACATCCTGTTTTATTTGTTGAAACACTCCCAACTGGTTTCCAGTTCTTATTGCCGCTGTTTGTTGCTAGTACATGTTTTTTATTATTCTTAGATCTTTGCTGTCTACGTTTATGCTTTCTAAAATTGTGATTATTTCTTGATGCTTTACTTTGTCAAATGCTTTGGTATAATCTATGAAACATAGGTATAGATCTGTTTTCATCTCTATGGCTCTTTTCACCAAAGATCTTATCACGTATATGACATTGCTTGTTCCTTTATCTCTAACAAAACCACACTGTTCATCACTAATTTCTGGACTGATTTTGTTTTGCACTCTTCACATGATGATTCTTAGCAATATCTGAATTCTGCTTGCTCTTTTTACATAACAGTGTCTGCTGCATTTTTGTGTTTTCATGGAATTCTTAAAGGGCAGAGTACTTTAGACACAACTGATAGAAGAGCCACTCCTCCACAGCTGCTGTAGTCTTTAAATTTGTTCTTTTTTTATTAATAATAATAATAATGGTACCTTTTTTTCACACTGGTACCTTTCTGCTTTGCAGATTACTTTGAATATTTCTCAGGTGTTTTGTACATTTTCTGCTTTCCATATTGTATTGAATATTTTTGCAGGTGTTTTAAGTTAGTGTTATTAGTTGAAAAAAGCACTCACTGCTGTTCAGGCAACCCAGGTTCAAATTTTGCAAGCAGCATGCCAGGTTTTTAAAAACTTTTAAGATTTACATAGCCGCCAGGTAACAATAGCAGCCAGATTTCATTTGATGGTCAAAGAAGTCATCATTACAGCATCAATTTATGACATCAATTCATGTCGTGCCTGTACCTTTTTATTTATTTATCTTTTTTTTTTTTTTTTGCAAAAATCTTGGCTATTTTATCTTCCTCACCTGTTGCCTTATTGATAGCCTTGAGCTTTCTTAATTTTACTGTTGCTTCTACTACAACTTTGGTGAAATCATATAATTGATGCCTAATTATGAGGCCAGTGTACCTACTTCAAAATCGAACAAATGACTAGGTAGTGGGCACTTGAGAATTGCCTTAAAGTGTTCAGCCCATCATGACTTTATGTATTGTAAAAAATGTCCACCAGCATCTTTTGCACATTGTATAGAGTTTTGCTGTTTCCTGTTCCTGCCACTGCTGCTGTTCTCACCGTCCATGTCAGGTTATCTATATAAGTTATCTGCCCTTTCTGGCTGAGCTACTTACTATGCTGTTTGTATGTTGCTTCTGTCAGGTCTTTTCCAAGATGTGTCTTTACATGTATTATGGCTATCTTTGCCTCATATTTCCCCTTGTTTTTCCACGTACTGTCATAGTATCTTGCTTTTCTTTTTGTTTTCTTCATTTCAGCACTTGATTCCGCTATATTGTTAAGGTTGTACTATGGAGGTTCCATATTTCATCTATGCTCATTTCATCTAGCTTGCTAAGTACAACTTAGCAATTAATGAGTTCCAGGTTAAAGTTTCTGTTGATCTTTTAATCTGTAAAAGTAAAAAAGTAAAGTACCCCCGTCATGCCAAGTGGCATATAGGGAATATGGTGCTAGTGACCATAAATTTTACAGACCTTCGGCACATGATTTTTGGGGTAATGTGGTCGTTATTATGCCCGTGCCACTTTACTTTCCAGAAAAAAATCCGGTACCCATTAAAGGCTGGGTGAACCAGAAGCCGTCAGTTGGGATCGAATCCTACCTCTTGTCTTTTGCAGTTCACTAAGCACTGAGCTATCGTGGCTTTTTAACACCTTGCAGGGACAATCAGGCTGCATACGCTTCTAGAATTGCTGGGATGGGAGTTGGAGTGGATATGGGGATGTCCCAATTGCAGTGAAACTGATTCCTTGAATAGGATAGAATAGAATATAGGTAGTCTGTCTGATTTCTAGTTTTTTAGGAGATTGTGTCATCAGGATTGACAGATTTTTATAAGACCAGTAAAGCTGTTGGGTTAACCCAGCTTTTATGAAATGGTTACAAAACATTTTCTGGGAAGTAAAGGTGGCCTAGCATGATACTGACCATATCACTCAAAAATGTGTCATTGGTTCTGGAAAATATGATAACCAACACAATACACCTTGATAGGCTTGAAGAGAACCTTTATTGTTTTTTTTTATTTATTCACTTACATCAGGAGATAACCATGTTGTTTTGTATGTCTCATTGTATGGGAATAATATTCAGCCTGTAACCATACCTTCTATTAGACATAATTCAATTAATCTTTCTCCATTTTGGTTTGTTGTACACATACATGCATACGTACAGTATGTATATACATGTGTACTCATAATTTGTTTTACAATTATAATATACATATATGTATTTATATATACTTGTAAAATATACATGTAGTTTGAAAAATTTACTTTAAAATATATTTGTGAAACTAAGTATGTCAGATATTATTTTATATGAACATTTTTAAAAATGTTTTGGTATCAAGCAGAGCAGTACAGACAATGAGAATAATGATCTTAACTGCAATTTTTATAACAGTTTGAGTAATTCAAGTCAGTTGGGACATGATTATGGAATATACTAACAACATACATAGTAAGCCAACATTTTACCAAACCTAAATGAAAGTTTATTCATAGCAGCAGCTGCAGTCAGTACAACAGTAGGTTACACAGATCGCTTTTAAAATAGGAATCAGAAAAGGAGTGCATACTAACCCTCCCCCTGTTTATTGATTATGTGATCTAGGTATCTAAGTTGATAGAACAAACAACTAATTTAAGACAAAGAAGATTAACCAGTTTAATAAGTATTTTAGATTATCCAAGATTTTTCAGTGCCAAAAATCCATGTAGATTTTGTTTCTTAATTGTGTTTCGTTGAATAATATAGTATTTAATATCTATCATAGCATCAAAATGTACATTTTTTTTTTACAATAGTATAATTAATTACAATAATTAAAAATTATTGAAAATATTGAATGATATCTACAACAGCGGATATATACCAGGCGACATGCTCAAATCAATATTCATAGCCCTACCAAAGAAATCGGGTGCGATTGAATGTGATGATCATCGCACAATAAGCCTTATGAGTCATATGACTAAGATATTACTAAGAATCATTATGCGAAGAGTGCGAAACAAAATCAGTCCAGAAATTAGTGATGAACAGTGTGGTTTTGTTAGAGATAAAGGAACAAGCAATGCCATTTATATCATAAGATCTTTAGTAGAAAGAGCCATAGAGGTGAAAACAGATCTATACCTATGTTTCATAGATTACACCAAGGCATTTGACAAAGTAAAGTACCAAGAAATAATCACAATTTTAGAAAGCATAAACGTAGACAGCAAAGATCTAAGAATAATAAAGAACATGTACTGGCAACAAACAGTGGCAATAAGAACTGGAAACCAATTGGGAATGTTTCAACAAATAAAACAGGGTGTTAGGCAAGGTCACCAGATTTGTTTAATATTTATAGTGAGATTATTTTAAGATCCATAAGGGACATGCCTGGAATATCAATTGGAGGTCATAATATAAATAATCTAAGGTATGCTGATGATACAGTATAAATCGCTAAGAGTGAAAATGAGTTACAAGAAATGTTGGACATTATAGTGAAAGAAAGCAAAAATAAAGGACTCAGCCATAATAGCAAAAAGACAGAGGTAATGGTAACAACAAAGAAAAAGACATCACCTCAGTGCAAAATAAAGACAAGTGGAACAATATTAAAACAGGTAAACAAATTTAAATATTTGGGAACTTTGTTAACCTCAGACGGAAGATGTACAAAAGAGATGAGATGCAGAATGGCCCAGGCAAAAGCAGCTTTCCAAAAAATGAGGAAAATACTATGCAATCCATTTTTGACAATAGAAACAAGAAAAAGAGTTCTTAAATGTTACGTAGAGCCAGTCTTAACATATGGGTGCGAGTCATGGACAATAGGACAACAGACAAGAAAATCACTGGAGTCTGTAGAAATGTGGTTTTACAGAAGAATGTTGAGAATACCATGGACAGCTAAGAAGAGTAATGAAGATGTTCTGAGAGAGATCAAAGCAAAAAGAGAGCTAATTTCCAATGTTAGGAAGAGTCAATCATCATTTTTTGGCCATGTAATGAGAAGAGAACAACTTGAATAAATTGTAACAACTGGAAAAACTGAGGGACGAAGAGATAGAGGGAAGCAAAGAGAAAAAATAGCAGACAGCTTAACTCTTTCCGTACGATCCGCCGCATGGTGCGCTATTTCCATTTCGGTTGCATACGTTCCGCCGCATGGTGCGCCACGCTAAATTTTATTAGTGTGAACGCCATCAAACCATATTTGTTATACATGCCTTGTATCATCTGGATATTGGTGAAATCTAATACCTTGTTCAATTATCTAAACATTCATATATAATATGTTATATGTTAGATAAATATAAATATATAGATTGATTCTTAAAACCATGAACAATTTTGTCATGATAAATAGAAATGATAAATAGCTGCCGAGATCGAAAGTTGTGGAGAGACATGATCACCTACGCCACTAGGCCCGGTACTTGATGATAATTAATTATCTAATAAATGGTGTACCACTTCTTAAAACAGAATAAAAACTAAACATCTTAACAGCTTAAATTGATTGTACATGGAGTGATGTATTTAACTATGTATCAAATTATTTTTAAAAATACTTCTCTTCTCTACTACCCTCAAAGGAGTGCTAATGTTATACATTCTGGTGAGTTATTTTGTTTGGATTTTTTGTTATAAACTGACAAAAATGATATATGTATAGCTTTTACATTTGGAAACATCATTCAAAAATCATTTAGTAAACACTTTACTTAATGACTTGTAATTTGTAGTTAACAATGGCTACCTGCTTACATTGAAGAAAAAAATGGGATAAACTTGATAAAGATCATGAAAATAAAATTCATGATTAGTTACTATTTCCCAGATAAGGCTGAAACAGGCAGCACAAAGCAAATCTGTTTAAATAACAATTGCTGTCTCACTTTAAATGGATGAAGCATTGATAAAATTATGAAGAGGTAACAGTGCTGAAAAATTTACATTTATTTTGTATGTTAGTTAATGGGATTACACACATTTTGGCTGTGATCTGTATGATTGATATTCATTAAAACTTTGTATAATATTTAATTGCTTTGTTTATGTTGCATTTAACCTTTCTCTGGTTCTGTATATTTTTATTTGTTCAGGTAACTACTTACTTCTGAATTTACCAACATCAACGAGTAACCAAGTGGCAAAAATATTTACACAACAGTATGATCCTGACACTGCCCGATGCTTGACCTTCTGGTTTCAATTCACCAATCCAACCAAAAACATTCTTTTCATTGTCAACTTGAGAGATGAGGGTGGTACAGAGTCCACACTTACTGAAATTTTTGGATCCTACAAAGAAGAATGGATTCAAGCAATTTTTACATTAGAATCAACAACAAACTTCCAAGTATGTTTCTTATTATATGACGAGTTTTGAGTTTAGCTTTGCTTAACATAGTTTCATTTTCTTGAAAGCTAATGTGTGACGGATGGTTTTAATTCTGTAGGATAAATAAATTCTAAACTTGATGTGAAGCCACTACAAAATTTTTGTAATAAAATGTTTCTGACTCTTGACTTCCTTGAGCAGATTGTTGGCTGTTGCAGTTGTGTAATAGTAAATGTATATGCTTTGTTCTCATGAGATAGACTTACAACATTTTTCTAGTTTTTCTATGTGTTTAATGTCAGTTGTACATATTTTTCTGATTCACACCATTCCATAATCTAGTGACATTAATTTGTTTTCTGCAGCATTTAAACTCAGATATTATGGTATAATTTTTCTTGTCCTTAAACATAAGCCATGTTTGACATTTATATCAGAGGGATAATAGAAAAATACTGTATGTTATTTGTTGTTTTGCTACAAAACAACTTCACAACATATAGCATAAATACTTAGGTTTTTAAAGTCTGCTTTAATCCATAGCAGGATATGGCAGTGAAACATGGACTCTTAACATATCTGCTAAAAAACCCTAAATGCTTTTAAATACTGTATAATATTAATGTAATTAATAAATATTATATATATATATATATATATATATATATATATATATATAACACAGAGAGTAGCAAGTATACACCTGGTACAAATGGAATGACACAACATGCAGAAGCCAGATAGATTTTATACTAACAAGACAACAGAACAAGAAAAGAGTAACCGACAGTAGAGCAATCCCAAATATTACTGCAGATCACAAGATGGTTATGATCACACTAAGACAGCCAAAAATAAAAAGAATATACGAAAACAAACAAAAGAAGTGAAAAGAACAGACAATAAAAATAAAACAATTAAAAGATCAAGAAACAAGGAAAACCCTAGAAGAAAAACTAACAGAGGAATTCAAGAAACTCCCTAATGAAGTATGCACAGTAGAAGAAGAGTGGAAACAATTTAAGGAAACAGTAACCAACATCTCTAAAACAGTTTGTGGAACAAAGCTAAGAACAAGAGAAGGGAAAAAGAGCACCCCATGGTGGAACAGAACAATCAGAGAAGCAATTAAAGAAAAGAAGAAACTGTTTATAAATTGGAGAGAGAACAAGAACCAAGAAAAATATGAAAAATATGCCTTAGTTCGAAAAAGAGTTAACATTTTGATCAAAGAAGCTAAGCAAAAGAATTGGACAGAATTGGGACAAGACATGAGCGGGGACTTCAAGACAGCCATAAGAGATTTCTACAAAGCAGTAAAAGCCACAAGAGCGAGAAAAGAAAACCATGATCCTACTGAGCTGATAAATGACAAAGACGGACAGCCAATATCAAATAACCAATGTATGCAACAGAGATGGAAAGAATATTTTGAAGACCTGTTAAACACACCAACTACCAATAAGACAACAAAAACCATGCTAGAACTCACAAATACTGAAACCAACATCATGAAAGAAGAAATCAAAGAAGTAATCAATTATGCACCAAGAAATAAAGCACCGGGGATAGATAACATACCAATAGAAATAATAGCAGCAGCAGGAGAAACAGGAGTGCAATGGCTGCACAGAATATTTAATGCAGCATGGCACCAACAACAAGCAACATGGCAACAGGCAATCATCATACCAATATGGAAAAAGAAAGGTAGCAAAAGAGATTGCAATCAATATAGAGGTATATCTCTTCTCAGCCATATAGGAAAGCTATACGCCAAAATCTTGGAAAAAAGGCTGAGACCAATAATAGAACTACAGTTAAGCGATTCTCAAATGGGATTCCAAATAAAAAGAAGATGTACTGACGCACTATTCACATTAAAACAGCTTGCAGAAAAAACGACAGAACACAGTCAAAACTTATACATAGCTTTCATTGACCAGGAAAAGGCATTCGACAGAGAACAACTGTGGGAGATACTAACAACATACGGAGTAAGCCAACATCTAACCAACCTTATTAAAAGTCTCTATATCAACAGCAGCTGCAGGGTCAGAACAGAAGTAGGTTACACAGACCACTTTGAAGTTAGATCAGGTGTAAGACAGGGGTGCGTACTTAACCCCCTACTGTTTATTACATACATGGACCATATATGCAAGCTAGCCAACCCATCAGAGACAGAGGAGATCAATGAGCTTTTATTTGCAGATGACGAGGCACTAATACATGAAACTATAGAAGACCTACAAGAACACTTAAACAAACTCAACATCTCAGGCACAAAATACAACATGAAAATCAACATCAACAAAACAGAAATCATGAATGTCGCCAAAAATAAACAGAACATCAACATAAGTATAGAAGGCAGACAACTAAAACAAGTAGAGGAATTCAAATACCTAGGAAGTCTAATGACAAACGATAATTCCCAAACAGCAGAAATAGAATCAAGATGCAACAAAGCTTGTCAAATCATTGGACAGTTATCACCACTATTGTCCAACAATGAAATAACTCTGGAGGCAAAACAAGCACTATACAATACAATCTTCATCCCAACATTGTGCTACCAATGCCAGACCTGGAACCTAGATGCAAGAACAATAAGAAAAATAACCTCTACAGAGATTAAATGTGTTAGACGAATGACAGGAAACAGTCTGAAAGATAATATCAAAAATGAAGACCTGAGAAAAAAGCTAGGAATAGCCCCCGGCATAGAATATATAAGGAAACAACACATAAAATGGTTTGGCCACGTGACAAGGAAGAAAGAACAAGACACAACACAATGAGCATTCAACAAATGTTGTGAGAACACCAGACCCAAGAGTCGACCATGGAAAAGATGGGTCGAGGGAATATTAGAAGCACTAGGAAACATAACAGCAGCAGAGGCGAACAGAAGAGCAAAAGACAGCAGATTATATCTCCCCTCGACGCTGAAAGACAGAAGAGGAAGGAAAGAAGAAGATATATATATAAAATCATCACTGAGTTGTGTGACCTTTACAGAATGTTGCACTCATCCCAACCCATCTGAAAGAATCTCTGTCTCTAGCCAGATCTCCCACTTTCCCTGATGTCAATTTCAAGGTCTCTTTGATGTCTTGAAGCCACCATCTCTTTGGTCTGCCCTTTTCTTGTCTTTCTAGAACTGTGTCTTTCTTTATTGTTCTTTCCAGCTCACTGTGTCTTTTGACATGGCTTTAGAGTTTTAATTTCCTCAGTAAGATGCTGTCTATAAGCCAGTTTATTTTTTCAATGTTTAGGTATTTTAATATATCTTCATAGTTCTTTTTCATTATCAAAGATATCCTATTGATTTTTCTGTAGCATTTTGTTTCAAAGGAGCCAGTTTTCTTATTAATTGTTATTTGTGAGCTTGTCCATGATTGAAGATCATATGTTGCTATCTGGAAGATACATAACCTCATTAGAATTAATTTTACAGCCATGTTGGTATTGTGCCACATGTTCTTCATGATATTTAATTTGTGTGTTGCTATTGCTAGTCTTCTTTTATTCTCTTTCTTGCAGTTTTCATTGTTAGTTATTACAGATCCCAGATGTTTATAGTTAGCTACAATTTCAAGGTATGCATTGTTAATGATGTCATGAGAAAGTCATGAAAAGTTTAATTCCAACAAGTGACAAAATATACATGGAAAACAAACCAGTAGAAGAGATCGATCACTTTATCTATCTTGGAAGTTACATTGATCGAGAAGGTGATACGAGCAAAGAAATTAGAATCAGAATGGCTAAAGCAGCAATGTCTTTCAGAAGCCTTGAAAAGTTGTGGAAATCAAAACTCATCAGCAGAAACACAAAACTTAGGCTATTCAAATCAAATGTACTATCAACCCTTACGTATGCGTGTGAAAGCTGGAAAACAACAAGAGATATAGAAACAAAGTTGAACGCATTCGAAAATAAATGTCTAAGGAAAATACTTGGTATAGAATGGAACGAATTCAAAACAAACGAGGAAATTAGAGAAATCGCCAATCAACCACTAATATCTTCAGTAATAAAGAAAAGACGATGGTCATACGTTGGACATGTGATGAGAAGAGATAATAATCGAATAGCAAAGCAAGCTCTCATATGGGAAACAACAGGTAAAAGAAAAAGAGGAAGACCCAGGGAGACACTGAGAAGGACATTGATGAGAGAGGCAAGAGCAGCAGGAATCGGCTCCCTCAATGAGATAGAACTGCTTGCACAGAACAGAGACAGATGGCGAGATTTGATAAAATATCTTTAAAAGAAAACTGCTAGAACAAAAAATTCATATAGTAGAAGGTGTATCTTGGTTTATGCCCTATGGGCCGGTTACGGCTCGAAAGGTCAATAGATCGATAGATAGATTGTTAATGATAGTTTTGGTGTTTACTTTTTGCTTTATCAGTGGACATTATCTTAGTTTTCTGTATGTATGTAAGGGGGTATGCAGTTAAGGTAAACAACATTACAGCTGAGGAAAATGTGATACAGGAAAACTAGTGTGTCACAGCCAAGGGGGCCATATCATTGTTGGGCATTAATGTTAATTCAGCCCATCAGATACTTCATTATGAGCTGAAGTTCAGAGAAGTGCAAGATGGGTAGTCAAGCTGTACTGGGCTGTCTTACATCTTTGGTCCTAAATTGTTTAGCCAGGCTTGTGACCTGTTTCCAGAGACAATGCAGGGAGACCTTGATTAACTGCTGCCACAAACTCTGACCACTTTCAGCCCAGGTGCTGTAGAGTGTCTTCTTCCTCACCTCCCAAATAAAAAATTTAATAATGGATGGTTACAGTTTCACAATAGAGAAGGACAAGACTCAATTGACATTGAGGCCAACAACTTTGTACTAGAGACACACACAAGATGAAGGTTATGCAAAATCTTAAAAATATGTAATTTTAAACAAGCTAATATTTTACTCTGCTTAAAATTATATCCAATACAACAGTCATGACAGTAGTTAATTAAACTTTAGACAAGAAGATGCACCAGAAAATTATACCAACTTTACCTCACCCTTCATAAATAAAAACCTTTTCCTTTTTTTTTTCCCCACAAATATGTTAAGGAAATATCTATCCATCTATCTATCTGTTGACGGGAGCCACGATAGCTCAGTGGTTAGTGAACTGGACTACAAAGAACAAGAGGTCAGGTTCAATCCTGACTGACTGCTTCTTGGTTCACCCAGCTATAAATGGGTACCAGATTTTTTCTGGGAAAGTAAAGCAGTATGGGTGTAATAACGACCACATTACCCCAAAAATCATGTCCTAAAGGTCTATACAAATTATGGTCACTAACACCATATTCCCTATATGCCACTTGGCGTGACGGGGGTACTTTACTTTTTATTTTATGTGATATTCTGCCTTTTTCCTCATTCGGGGCTCATTACTTTACTTATCTTTTATTTTATCTCATGCTTTTGCCTCTCTGATCAATGATCTTCTCAGTGTCTCCCTGGGTCAGCCTCTTTTCCTCCTACCTGTTGTTTCCCACATGAGGGCTTGCTTTGCTGTTCGGTTATTATCTCTTCTCATTACATATCCAACATATGTCCACCATCACTTTTTCTTGATTACTGATGATACCAGTGATTGATTGACGATTTCTCTAATTTCCTTATTTGTTTAGAATTTGTTTCATGCTATACCAAGTATTTTCCTTAGACATTTATTTTCAAATGGGTTCAACTTTATTCTATGTCTCTTGTTGTTTTCCAGCTCTTGCATGCATATGTAAGGGTTGATAGTATGTTTGATTTGAATAGTCCAAGTTTTATTTGTGTGCTGATGAGTTTTCATTTCTACATATTTTCAAGGCTTTTAAAGGACATTGCTGTTTTAGCTATTCTGATTCTAAATTGTTTACTTGTATCTGCTTCCTGATCAATGTGACCTCCAAGATAGATAAAGTGATAAAGAAATATAGTCTGACATAAATCTAAAACAACAAGTAAAAAATGTCTTTTAAACAAATGTATATATTTTATCATTTCATTGTAGTTTTCAAAAATAATCTGATTGAATTTAGTTACTTGATGTAACTAATATCCATACTCTATTTTTATGGTAGTATTTACATTCTTGTGTTTTTGTTATATTTTATTTTAGATTGTATTTGTGGGTCAGTCCTATGGTTCTGAAGGAAACATTGCACTTGATGACATTATGGTAAGAAATTATTCATTTATTTCACTGATGATTGATGTCTAGTTGTATTTTTTTTCTTCACCCCAGTATATTGTTTTGCCCGTGTGTTACCGGGGCCCCATTATGTGGGATGTAAAGAATAGTGACACTGTGACCTTCCAGGCATGTTGTATGAGGCGACTAAGGAGGTTGATCGATGGCTTGACAAGCTGTCATTGTAAAAAGCATTGTTATGGAAACAGACCATAGATTTTAGAAGCAGTGATCTCTGCAATATGTGCCATTTTGGCACGCAAGGTTTCTATTTTTGAGATTGTGGTTCTGCCCTATGTGCCGTCTTCGGCTCGAAAGGACAATAGATAGATAGATATTGTTTAAATACTCTAATAGTTGAATAAAGCTTGAAACTACAGTCCCCACTTTTTATCAGATTCATAAACTATGAAAAGAGACATATTATAATTTGGACAGAGGAGTGTTATGAAAGAGTCATTACAGAATCCTTACAAAGTTTATTAATTTTATAAAAACAATATATGGAGGAATGTATGGAGAAATATGGGATCAATAGTAGATTTAAAAGGAATTGAAGTGAATGGGCACAACATAAACGGTTTGTGACATGCGGATGACACAGTTTTAATAGCAGAGATAGAATGAACTGCAAGAAATGATAGAAATAATAGTAAAAGAAAGCACAAGAAAAGTCTCAGTCTGAATAGTAAGAAAACAGAAGTAATGGTCATATCAAAGAAACAATCATCTTCATCATGTAGCATAAAAATAAGCAGGACAAATTTGAAACAAGTTCAATGTTTCAAATACTTGGGCACAATAATAACATCAAATTGAAGATGCACCACAGATATAAAAAGTAGAGTAGCTGAGGCCAAAATAGCATTTCAGGAAATGAAAAACATTTTATACAACAAATCTATGTCAATAGAAATGAGAAAGAGAGTTCATCTGTACTATGTAGAGCTAATTCTGACCTATGGAAGTGACAGTAAGCAAACAAATGAAAAGATGATTAGAGGCCACAGAGATGAGATTTCTCAGAAAAATGTTGAAAATTCCCTGGGCAGCTAAAACTACCAATGTGGAAATTCTCAAAGGGGTCAACACTAAAAGGGAGCTTCTAAAAAACCATCTGAAAGAAATAATCAACACTTTTTTGGCACATCATGATAAGAGGAAAGTTGGAATACTTGGTTACAACTGGCAAAATACAGGGGAAGAGAGATTGCTAACAACAAAGAGAAAAAATACTAGATAGCTTTGTGTCATGGCATGGAAAACAGTCAGCAACAGATATGAGATGATGAACGGTAGATAGAAGATTGTGGAGGGACATGATTGCCTACGTCAACTGGGATGGCACATGATGAACATTTGAAATAAAAACAAGAGTAAAGTGGAAATTCCTTCTCTTTCCAGAAATCTCCATTTCTCTTTCTGCTGGCCATAGACTGGATTATAAGAACAACACAGAACAACAGAAGTGGAATTTAGTGATCACTGACCTAACAGCATGATGACCTAGACTTTGCTGATGACATAGCTCTTCTCTCTCATAATCATAAACAAATGCCATTTAAAAATAAGTATACTTGATGAGAGATCATCAAGTATAGATCATCAAGATGAGAGATCACAGCTGGGTTTGAAAGTAGAGATAAGACCAAAATTATGAGAATTAATGCAATTGATAATAACCAAATCACAATGGGAGAAATACCTCTGTTAGGTGTAAAATATTTTATGTATATATATATATATATATATATATATATATATATATATATATATATATATATATATATAGAGAGAGAGAGAGAGAGAGAGAGAGAGAGACAAAGAAGGAGGAACAGAGAATGATAACAACATAAGGACACAATAAAAAAAAAGAGCAAATTTCATTTCACTAAGAAACATATGGTAGTTCTAAGGAATTAGTTAGGTTAAATACAAAAATAAAAACTTTTGACTTGAATATTAAATTTGTCCTATTATATGGCTGTGAAACATAGAAATATGAACAAAAATGACAATCATGAAGATGCAGACTTTCATTTTTGGCTGCTTGAGCAGAATAACAGGATAAAGATGGCAGGACAAAATCACTAATTTAGAACTATGGGAAAGTACCAGGCAATGCCAGTGGACACAAAGATAAGATAAAGACAATGACGCTAGATATTACACACACTGCAAAAACAAACTGAGAGTATTACACAACAAGGTCTTTTTTAGAAACTTTAAGGGAGGAGACTAAGGGAAGGTCAAAATATACTTGGAGATGATATGTGGAAGCAGAGCCGAAGAGGATGTGGAAAACAAATGGAAAGAAGCAGGATGTCTCGGATAGTGTTTGTTTAAAACCTATGCCCCACAGGGAGCTGAAAGGAAGAAGAAGATATTGTTTCAAAATATGTTAAAGATTTATATTCATTTACAACCTATCACTTAATAGGTGTCTCCAGATGAGTGTAAAAGTTACATAGACTGTAATTTTGAGTCACATGATAAGTGTGGTTGGGATATTGTACCAGGCCACTCAACTCCACCATGGGAGGTAATACCACCCAGTAAGTCCTTGTTATTTGTATCTTTACTATAGTTCTCATAGTGTAACACTTGAAATGTAATGATAATTTTCATTTTTATAATCCATCTTGTTCTTAGAAAGGATATAATGTTATTGTAACTTAAAAGAAAAATTAATGTTATATTTAAATAATAGGAAACTATGTATGTATATATATATATATATATATATATATATCTATCTATTGACCTTTCGAGCCGTAACCGGCCCATAGGGCGTAGACCAAGATACACCTTCTCCTATATGAATTTTTGTTCTAGCAGTTTTCTTTTAAAGATATTTTATTAAATCTCGCCATCTGTCTCTGTTCTGTGCAAGCAGTTCTATCTCATTGAGGGAGCCGATTCCTGCTGCTCTTGCCTCTCTCATCAATGTTCTTCTCAGTGTCTCCCTGGGTCTTCCTCTTTTTCTTTTACCTGTTGTTTCCCATATGAGGGCTTGCTTTGCTATTCGATTATTATCTCTTCTCATCACATGTCCAACGTATGACCATCGTCTTTTCTTTATTACTGAAGATATTAGTGGTTGATTGGCGATTTCTCTAATTTCCTCGTTTGTTTTGAATTCGTTCCATTCTATACCAAGTATTTTCCTTAGACATTTATTTTCGAATGCGTTCAACTTTGTTTCTATATCTCTTGTTGTTTTCCAGCTTTCACACGCATACGTAAGGGTTGATAGTACATTTGATTTGAATAGCCTAAGTTTTGTGTTTGTGCTAATGAGTTTTGATTTCCACAACTTTTCAAGGCTTCTGAAAGACATTGCTGCTTTAGCCAGTCTGATTCTAATTTCTTTGCTCGTATCCCCTTCTCGATCAATGTGACTTCCAAGATTATATATATATATACATATATATATATATATATATATATATATATATATATATATATGTGTGTGTGTGATACGCCCTTGTTATTTGGAATTGTTATGGACTTCATAATGAAGAAATGCTGCACTGGTAATAAAGGCATCGAATGGATACAAGGAGACCATTTGGAGGACCTCGACTTTGCTGATGACATAGTTCTCATCAGCAGTCAGATAAAAACGATGCAGGAAAACACAAATGAACTATCATCAATAGCCAGCAAAATTGGGCTTGAGGTCAATCATGAAAAGACTAAAGTCATGAAAAGTTTAATTCCAACAAGTGACAAAATATACATGGAAAACAAACCAGTAGAAGAGATCGATCACTTTATCTATCTTGGAAGTCACATTGATCGAGAAGGGGATACGAGCAAAGAAATTAGAATCAGACTGGCTAAAGCAGCAATGTCTTTCAGAAGCCTTGAAAAGTTGTGGAAATCAAAACTCATTAGCACAAACACAAAACTTAGGCTATTCATATCAAATGTACTATCAACCCTTACGTATGCGTGTGAAAGCTGGAAAACAACAAGAGATATAGAAACAAAGTTGAACGCATTCGAAAATAAATGTCTAAGGAAAATACTTGGTATAGAATGGAACGAATTCAAAACAAACGAGGAAATTAGAGAAATCGCCAATCAACCACTAATATCTTCAGTAATAAAGAAAAGACGATGGTCATACGTTGGACATGTGATGAGAAGAGATAATAATCGAATAGCAAAGCAAGCCCTCATATGGGAAACAACAGGTAAAAGAAAAAGAGGAAGACCCAGGGAGACACTGAGAAGAACATTGATGAGAGAGGCAAGAGCAGCAGGAATCGGCTCCCTCAATGAGATAGAACTGCTTGCACAGAACAGAGACAGATGGCGAGATTTAATAAAATATCTTTAAAAGAAAACTGCTAGAACAAAAATTCATATAGGAGAAGGTGTATCTTGGTCTACGCCCTATGGGCCGGCTACGGCTCGAAAGGTCAATAGATAGATATGTGTGATATATATGATATATATGAATATATGGCCTTTATCCATATTAAAACCATTACTCATTACTAATGGTTGGTAGCAAGCAATCTTGATTGTCACTAGATTGGTAATATACAGGGTGCTTATAAAGTCACTGTGCAGTGAAAATAATTTTGAAATTACAGGAAATTGTAAAGTAAATTTTTATTATTCATCTAAACACTACAGCTTTTGGCTGGCTTGGGTAAAGTGGCTGTTCACATGATGAAGTTGTGTCTACAGCATGTGTTCAAAATGTCCATCATGGGCCTCAAGATATTTGTTGCCGCTTCATATTTTTGAAAACCTTCTGGATAAAAATGGCCAGTGATATATGTTTGATATGGGTGATATTTTCTGCCTTCAGGTCATTAACTGTTTGTGGATTATTTAGATAATCTTTTCCTTTCAGCATACCCCATAGATAATAGTCAGGAGGAGTTAGGTCCGGTGAATGAGCAGGCCAGATTTCATGTGAAATATTACAATGTGCAAATATGCTTTCTAAATAAGTAAGTAATGTTACAGCTGTTGCCTCATCCTGCTGAAACCGGGCTTCTTTAATTTACTGCTCTGTAAGGTGGGCTATGAATGGTTCCAGGATTAAATTATAGTAATGTTCTGTGTTGATTGTTGCATTGAAAAATATTGGCCCAATTATCCACATATGACTTATGGTGCAACACTCCGACTTTCTGATTGTGAAGAGGCACTTGATGTAGTTCATAAGTTCATAAGGGTTCTGACTGTTGACATAATCGGAGAGATAAAACATGTCGCATCAGTGAAGAAAGTCACTTCAAGGACTTATCAGCTTGTCCAGAAATAAGGTTCTGAAACCACATACACTAGTTCAATCAGGATTGGCAATCTCTTTTATGTAGTTGAGACAATTAAATTAATCTGTAAGGATGAAAGTGCAGCTTACTCTTCAGAACCTTGTGGACGGTACTTATTGTTAAATTTAACTTTTGAGACAACTGCCTCCTTGTCTCTTTTCTGATTGCTTAAATTTCACTTCTATAACTCAAGATTGGTGCAATATAAGACTGGAAAACTCTTCTTGCTACTCTGACTGTTGAAAAATGAGTTGTGTATATATCTTTTTCATTCCTTATAGTGCAGCTTTATCCTGAGCTATTCTGCAACTTGCTTGTACTATACATTTGTCATCAGGCTCAACATATGTAGAAAGTATAATCAGAAAAGATTTTAATTTCTAACATTGAATTTAGAATAAAATGTACTAATTTGGTGATGACATCTTAATTTATTTACTTTTTACTATATTTTTCACTTGCTGTTATTTTCAGTGCACATACTGACATACTGATGAAATGCTGAAATCTTATTACCATGTTAAACTGTTGTGTTCTTATTTTGTGTTCACCAGATGATTACTTTTATTCTTTCTTATGCCACCTCGCAAAGGAAAGTTTAGTGGGTGTAATTTGTGTCATGTCATAATTTACATATCTATGTGTGATATCTGCATCTTTCACATCAACACACGCTTCCTTTTCTAAGTTCTGGGCTTTTATTTTCTCCTGGCTACATGGCCAGACTAGTTTGTTTTTAAAAATTTTGCAGGGAGGATTATTTCACTGATTGGTTCACTGATCTTAACACCAGCTGTGAAGTGCCAGCCACCTTAGACTTACTCACTGCCCAACATTTTGAGTCTCTCTACGTGTTTATGTACTAAATTAATAGGCTTTCTATCTTGAGAGATAAATCGATGTATCATAGTAGGCCACTTCAGAGTAAAGAGATGACTTTTCAATAGCTCCGGGGCAAGTTGTATGAAGATTTGGTGCTGCTTAAATTTCAGAATTCCTCTTTGGTTATGTTGATTTTATTTACTAATATGAAGATATATTTTCATGTGATAAAGAAATTAGGTGCAGGATAACTCAAGTAAAAGCTACATTCCAAAAAATGAAAGAAATATTATCTTTGACAGTGGAAGTAAGAAAAAGTGTTCTTCATTTGGCATTATGTAAAGCTGGTTCTAACAAGTAGCCAAATTCTATACAATTGAACATCATACAAAAAAAACTTTAACAGTCATCAAAGTATCTGTCTATCTGTTGTCCTTTTGAGCTGAAGACAGCATATAGAGCAAAATTTCTAGATCCACCATGCCCAGTAATCTTCACTCTCATGTTTCAGATCCTGCACAGAACCTGCATCATATTTTGCTGTCTAGTAGCTTCAGTCAGTCATTGTCGAGTATGGATTTTTCAGTGCCCCTAGAAATGTAATTTTTTCTTTTCTTTCCTTTCGCCGTGTATTCTCTTTTTCTATGAATCTGTCTGCTTTTGTTTGAGTTGGAGTTTTAGAGATTGTTTTCAGAGAATGCGGTCTGCAGCTATTTCTTCCCAGGCTGCAGGGTTTATGTTTAAAGTCTTCATGTCGTGTTTACACCATCTGCAAATCAAAGTTTTGGACGCTCACTAGTCCTTTTGCCATCTGCCAGTTGTCCATAGAGTATATCTTTTGGTATACGGCCATCTTTCATACGATGTACGTGGCCAAGCCAGGGTAACCTACGTTGTTTTAGCAGCACGTAGATGTTCGGGAGGCCTGTGCGAGTGAGTACCTCCATGTTTGTCACTTTATCCTTCCAGGTGATACCAAGAATATGGCACAGACCATATGGAATGCATTTAGACTAATCTCTCCTGCTTTGCATAGATTGTCTAAGATTTACTGCCATACAGGAGGATACAAATGATGCAGGCATTGTAAACTGCAACCTTTGTTTTAATTGTCAATTTGCTGTTTTTCCAGACACGCCTAGAAAGACGGGTGAAGGTGGTAGCAGCTTTACCAAAACGGGTGTCAATTTCTGTATCTAAAGATAGTTTGTCATTGATGATGAATCCCAGGTAGTTATACTGCTGCACAACATCAAGTTTATAGTTGTCGATAGAGATTGCAGGTGTTGCTTCGACATCCTAAACCGAGTATGTTAGTTTTCTGCAAACTTATTGTTAGACCGAAGTCTCTACAGGCATGCGAAAAGCGATGTATCATGCTCTGATATTTTGCTACACATCTTTATTCTGGGTGAGTCTTTTAACTTCGGCAAGGGAGCTGACGCCTGTTGTTGTTGTTTCTCACCTCTGTTCCTTTTAGTGTTTTTCTAGGTTTGTCTCTTTTTCTTTAACCCTGTGGTTTTATTCATTTGAGGGCTTATAGAGATGTAATATAGAAAACTGTTGAGAATATAGAAAAATGTTGTGAATATCATGGTCAGCTAAAAAAAAAAGTACTGTTCCTAAAATAGATCAAGGCAAAAAGAAATCCTACCAAAATCTGGAGAGGAAATAAATATTTTAATGGCAACATTATAAGAGTATAACAGTTGAAACATATTATAACAACTGAGAAAATTGAAGAAAAAAATAGAGAACAAAGGTACCAGACAGCTTTAGGTAAATCAACAGCTGAATCAATAAATAACTGTAGAGAGAGAAAGTTACTGAGAGAAATCAACTCTGTCAGCAGATGTAACACTGATAACAATGATGATGGTTTTCATATAAGTCTTCTTGTAGCATTGAGTCATATAATAGTTCTTTGGCGAAGATGGATATGTCAGACTGTAAGGTACGGTTATGGCTTGCCATAAACTAGCAGAACAATGCATCTATGCCAGCCTAACATCATTTTAAGGGTAAACAATGAAAAGAAGTACAACGAAGAGGAGTACAATGCAGAGGAATAGTCACAGGTGAATAAGAAGAAATCAGTTCCAGTTATATTTATGATTATGGCATTGTATTTCTACTGTCTTTGTCTAGCTGTAAGTAATTTATATTTGTTGTATAGCTTTACATTGCTAATTTATTACATTTTAATGTATTAATCAAGACTGTTATTTGTATCTAACTTATCCTGCGCTCTATGCTCTTCACAGATCACTACATGACTCTCAATTTCTCAAATGTTCAGAGCAATGGTGTTCAGATCTCACAGCTCCAGTCTCAGTTTATTCCACCTGGAATGGAGAATCAGTTTTGCTTCACGTTCAACTATATGATGTATGGTACCAATGTTGGCTATCTCAATATTTCTATAGAGGTACACTATCATATTACAGTTCTTTATTTTAACTCTTTGCCTTCCTGATTATTTTGTTGGTTTGACCTGAATTGTCTGATGTAGATTTGTGAAAACCCGATGTCACCAATATAAAAATTATTAAAATGTGTTGTTTTTTTTAAAATAAAGTATATCATATCATATATTAAATTATAGAAGGAATATTGCACACCATGGAAATAATATTTGTATGAAATAAAATCATTGGGGTAGTTATTTATAATGTGAAGAAAGGAAAATGAGAGTTGCTATTAGGCTCTACATGTCTGTCTTTGACATGGGTAGATTTGCTTAACAATTTTTGCCAGGGGAGCAGCTATTTTTGGTCCACACTTTTGACTTTTAACAGCCAGGGGTTCTTTAACATGTACTAGTGGATATGGGACCTCAATATTTTTCACCATTTCATGAGAGGGCTAGACATCAGATCTCAATTCTCAAAGACCAGGGAAGGTAGAGCGATGAGAAATCTATGGATTTGAAGTGAAAATTCCCAACACCTGTGATGGGACTCAAAAACTAGACCTTCCTGTCCAGAGGCTGACATCTTGCCTCTAGACCACCTGATCTCGCATTCTGTTTGCAGAAATGTACAAAGTAAAATATTCTCATCATATAAATCATTACTGATAGCCACTCATTTGGAAGGGAGCCACGATAGCTCAGTGGTTAGTAAACTGGACTACAAATGACAAGAGGTAGGGTTAGATCTCAACCGACGGCTTCTGGTTCCAGCCTTTAATGGGTACTGGATTTTTTTCTGGGAAAGTAAAGCAACACGGGCATAATACCGACCACATTACCCCAAAAATCATGTGCCGTAGGTCTGTAAAATTGATGGCCACTAACACCATATTCCCTATACGCCACTTGACATGACAGGGGTACTTTACTTTTTTTTTTTACCCATTTGGGGGTCACTTGTTGAGTATGATCAAGAACACACTTGTTCTTTTAAAAAGATTCTCAACGAACTACAATTATGCCTTCTCTGCTTTTTAGTACTTACACAATATGTATAGTGAAATCTTTTGTTATATTCCTCATTCACTTTTAAATATGAAGAGGCAGAGAATAGAAAGAAATGAGTGAGTAAGATTAAAGAGCAGATGTGAGGTTAATTATATCAAAATATGTTTATGTGTTTATTTCTATACTCCTGAAAGGTGGAATATCCAACACCACAAACCATTGTTATCTTTAGTATATATGGTGATCAAGGAAGAGACACATGGCGATATGCATATGGGGAAAACCCAGGTGGTGACTTTCGAAATGCCAGAGTATGTTGTTTCATGTTTACAATAATTTTTACACTTTTCTTAAGCATTAATTGCTACTTAAAATAGTTTGGCAGGAAGTGATAATATTATGATACATTACAAAAGTATAAGATAAGAAAGAGAAAAAAAACAGAAGTAACAGATAAATAGTTTAACTCTGCTGTTGATTTGTACAATTCATGTCTGTAATGTTGAATAGGGTTAGTGTGCTCACTTCCTGATCAGAAGGGTCTGGGTTTCATCTCCAGCAGTGGCTGATTTTTTTTTCTGACTGACAAGGCTCCAGGGTTTACCCAGCTTCTAAAAATGGGTACCAGAGATTTTTCTGGGAAGTAAAGGCGGCCTGGCATGATACCAACCACGTCACCCAAAAATGTGTCACGGTCATAGAAAAATATGGTTACTAACACCATATTCCCCATATGCATAGCAAGGCATGGAGGGAACCTTTACTTTTTAATGTTGAATATTGTAAGCATTATTTCTTTCAAATATACATTACATACACTTAGGCGTGCTTGGCAAAACAGAAAAATTACAATTAAATCAAAGGCCGCAGTTTACAATGCCTGCATCATTAGTATCCTTCTTTTTGGCAGCGAATCATGGACAACTTATGCAAAGCAGGAGAGAAGGCTAAGTGCATTCCATATGCAATGTCTGCACTGTATTCTTGGTATCACCTGGAAGGACAAAGTGACAAACATGGAGGTCCTCGCTCACACAAGCCTCCCGAACATCTACATGCTGCTCAAACAACATAGGTTACACTTTCTTGGCCACTTACACACATGAAAGATGGCCGCATACCAAAAGATATACTCTATGGATGACAAAAGAACTAGGGGGCACACAAAACTTTGAATTGTAGATGTGTGTAAATGCAACATGAAGACTCTGAACATAAATGCTGCAGCCTGGGAAAAAAAATAGCTGCAGACTGCAATCTTTGGAAACACACTCTGAAGCTCCAACTCAAACAAGAGGCAGACATATTCATAGAAAAAGAGAATATACCGCAAAAGAAAAGAAAAAAATAACATTTCTAGGGATACTGCAAAATCTATAGTCAACAATGACTGATGGTGACAATTACCACTGCTATTTATATGCAATCTGTAGATTCAAAGTACTCAGTAAATGAACAAAACTTAGATTGTTCAACTCCTGTGTGATGCCAGGGCTATGGATGTGAAAGCTGGAAATGTGTCCAGATTTTATATAAGGAATTAAATACCTTTGAAAACAAATGTCTACATAGAATCTCAAAATGAGCTACAGAGAACACTTTTCAAATGAACTGATAAGAGATAAATCGAACAAGAATATGTATCGAGCTCTACAAGAAGAAGGCGTTGGAAATGCATCTGTCATTTGCTGAGAGTGAATGAAGAAAGATTTCCCCATCAGGCATTCATTTAGAAATTATCTGGTAAAAGAAAACAAGAGATGAAAAGAATCGCTATGCAGAACAATCACTAGGGAAGGCTCAACCATTGGACTAAGAAACAACCAAGACCTACAAGAACTACCAGCAAATTGCCAATCATGGAGAATTATGTTTACCTCCCTTTGTGCTGTTATCGACCATAGAGGAAAATGATGATGATGATATTTATATATTGTTATCTCTAATTGTAACTTGATTTCTTCTTTATTATTATTATTATTATTATTAGGTTATTTGTGGGTCATCATCATTGCACTCCGAACATGTCCATAGGTGCTCAGATCCCCTCCTCAGCAATTCCCTCAGTGTCCAGCGACTGACGACTCCAGTTCTATGTTGGTTGATAAGTCTTCTTACACGCCCACTAAGTTTCTCATTTCTGGCTGTGCCCATCTTAACTCCCATCTCTTTCATCCGAAGAAGTGACGTGGACCTGTGTTTGTTGAAGTCATGTGCTCTTCCGACATCTCGGAGGACATTGATGATGTAACTTGATTTCTTCTTTATTCATGTTCACCACTCAGACTGAGGTTTGGGATTTCCAACTCTCTGGAAAAGGATAAAGTCTTCTTCAAGGTATAAGCCACATAATTTTCTCAGATTTTTATTGAGTAGTAAATATATGGTTTGTATTCTTCTCCTCATGTCTGTATTCTAGAGACAGTCTTGTAGAACATGTTCAGTTGCTGTATCTACTAGGCTGCAGAAAAAAAGATTGTTGATATCTAACAATCTATCTATTGTCCTTTTCAGCCGATGATGGCACATAGAAATGTTATAATATATGGCAGAAATTCTAGACTCTCCATGTCTAATGATCTTTATTGTTAAGCATCAAACTTTGCAAGACTGCTGATACCTGTCCTGAAATTGGAGTACAAGTTGTGTCTCATTATGTGGAACCAATATAGATAAAGAACAAGGTAACCTGACCTCATCTTAACAGAAGCTAACTTTCTCTCGTGCTTTGAATTTTGGGTCTTGGATGATGACAATACTACTTCTTCATAGTTAATAAGATAGTCATCTTGTTGTGAGATCTTTGGTTGTCATTTCTCTCCTGTGACTTCTATTCTATCCATAGAACTAGTTTCATTGCAGTTTCGTTCCCCATATCCACTCCACCACTTATCACAGCATTTCCAAAAATGCATTGGTAAACTCTGTTGACAAGGTTGTTTCTTGCACATCCTTTTCAGCTGCATAGTTGATGATTTATGATTTCAAACCTCCTTAGTTGCTTCTTATGACATGTGTGGCAGGTAACAGTGGCTCTATTCTTTTCTCCCCTCATTTTGTGAGTAGTCTTCTGCATCTTCATTATCCTGAATGTTGCACCCCCCCCCCCCCCCCCCCCCCCCCCCCCCCCCCCCCCACCACCACCACATGCACACACACAAACACAAAAATCATTATTTTCTGGAAATCGTAATATAATCAGATTAAATTTCTCTTATGACATTTAGCTCTCTTCAGACTGGGATTCCAGATTCTTTTATAAAGTCTGCTGTCTCTTTCAGTGATATGGTCATACGTTAGTTTCTCTTCCAAGATAGTGGGTGTGGGTCTCATATTTTCCTCCTTATGTATGTGTACTGGGAGCAGCTTGTAGAATGTGTTTTACTGTCATATCTACTAGGGTGTAGTGACACAGACTGGTTGTGCCTACCTTGAGTTTGAAGTACTTGTGGTAGTTCATCCTAGTGTGGCCAGTGCGAAGACAGAGTATGATAACTTGGTCTCTCCTTGAGAGTTGATAATATTCTTCTCTCCCATGTTATTTTGGTGATCTTGTTTCCACTTTGTATGGTATTGCCCTTTAATCATAGATTTAAGTTATTCATAGCTGACTAAATAGTCTTCTTGTGACATCTTTGGTTAATCTGCATGCTCATTTCTTTATATATTGCAATGGGATGGTATCAACTGGATCACTAACCTCTAGAAATAATCACACAGCTGCACTAGAGTTATCCTCAGGTTGTCTAAGGTCAATACTCTTGGGGTTTTAAGTTTTTTTTTGGATAACAATGCTTCCATACGTATGATTAGTATCTTGTGCAAGTTTCTTTTGTGTTGGATAGCCATTTCTGCTGTGGCTTTGAGGGCTTTGGTTTTGGCATTAAAATTGCTCAATATGTTAAATTTAATTCAATATAATTCTTAGATTTTAAAACATTTTATAACTGATAGTGTGGTGGAGATGTAAAAAGGCCATTTCAGCTGCAGCCTTAAGAGTTTCTGTTTCACTCTTGCAATTACTTGAGAATTTGCCTGTGTCTTATGACAAGGGTTAACTCATTCCAGTTATGTGGTCTGAGAATCATATGATTATCCCTCACTTCTTCCATTACTGGTGATATTTGTAGTACAGCCTCTGTGTATGTCAGTGTCTGCTTGGTAATTAATTTCCATGTACTTCATAAATTAAGTTTAAAAAAGTTATAATTTAATAATAGCAATAATAGAATAATAGCTGTCATTGTAAAAATCATTGTTATGGAAACAGAACCATAGATTTTAGAAGTAGTGATCTCTGCAATATGTGCCACTTTGGCACGCAGGGGTTTCTGTTTTTGAGATTGTAGTTCTGCCCTATGTGCCGTCTTCGGCTCGAAAGGACAATAGATAGATAGATAGAATAATAGAAATTGTTGCAGATTATTTAGAAAGACAATTGTAAAAAAAAAAAAGCAACTTCTCATATTTTTAAAGAAATCTTTTGTTTAGTGGTCCTGACCTGGAATAATTTGAATAAATTACGTCAACAGTTTGTCATAACTGGCAGCACAGCTGCAGTACCAAGTAACAACACAGAGACCTCAGTTATACTGATGTCAGACATTGTGGTACCATTTGAGTCATGTGATGAATGTAGGTTATAAGGTTTTTTTTCTTGCTTCATTAAAATTTTATATATTTTTTTCTATTTTTGTTAAGAGTTATAATTAATTTATATTATGTTGCAAATTTTTATGTATTTGTACCTTTCTGCCTTTCTTTTAGCACCGGTTGCTTATGATGAATCTGTCCTGCAGTCAATGATTCACACTCTAGCTAGATTATGTGATTTATTCTCCCTGTCAATAAGTATCCAGAAGACTGTGGTGCTTCAACAAGATGTAGCAAGTCTCAAAGCAATATCATTAAATAACATACCCCTTGAATCTGTGAGAAAGTTCATCTACCTCGTTTCTGTGGTCACAACCACTGTCTCCTTTGAAGAAGAAATAAACTCCTGAATAGTAAAACCAGCTTCCACATTTGGTAAACTTAGAGCACGGGCCAACACCAAATTAACGCTCAGAACTAAGATTAAAATTTACCAAAGTTATGTGCTTAGTGCACTTCCATACAGATTAGAAACTTCGATTACCTATGCAGGGCAGGAAAAAAGGTTAAACAGCTTTCAAGTGCATTGCCTTCGAAAGATTATGAACATCAAATGGCAAAACAAAGTAATCAACTCTAATGTCTTACAGCAAGCCAAACTCCCATTCATCTTCACAACACTTATAAGTCATAGACTAAGGTGACTAGGTCATGTAAGAAGAATGGCAAACATTCATATTACCAAACAAATATTGTATGGCGAACTTAAGGACAGAAAGGGACCAATTGACAGACCAGTGCTGAGATATAAGGATGTTTGCAGGGCTTTCTTGAGGGAATTCTCTGTCAGTGAAAGAAACTGGGAAAATCTTACTGCAGACTGTAGCACATGGTGAACAAAAATAAAAAAAAATGGCACAGCATCTTTCGAGATAGTGCTGATATCAAATTCAGAAGACAAAAGGCGCAGGAGAAAGGAGATGAGGCCAGGCACCACAAATGCATCTTGTTTGTTCTGTGGATGGATCCAATATTGGCAGATTCAGCCATGAGAGAAGCTGTTCACCAAAGCAGCATCCAGCATAAGATACTAATATTTTACCAAACTACTGACTTATCATGATTGCTTGCTACCAACCATCTGTCAAAGTACTAAAGACCATATATATATATCTGCTTTTAAAGAAGAATAATATCTATCTGTCTATTGTCCTTTTGAGCTGAAGATGATTCAGAGGGCAGAAATTCTAGACCCTTGCATCTGATGATCTTTCAACTGTCAGACCTTGCACAGGACCTGCGTTGTGTCAACCTGCTGTTGTTGCCTCTTGTTTTATTGTTTTAAAGAAGAATTATAATTTACCATAAAAATGTACACAGTTCAGATAACTCTGAAAGTCAACATTTCTATACCACATAAATTTATCTATTTTTCAAAAGGCAGATAGAAGCTTATAGGCAATTAGTTTATATTTAATATCTCATTAGTATTTTAATTAGTGATTGGTGAATTTCAAAAGACTCACATTACAATTTTTGTTTGTTTCTCAGGGGTTACTCAGAAAGAAGCATTTTTCCCATGCAGTGTTGATTTTCAAATTCCTGTTTCAAGTGTTTGTGACTATATAGATGACTGTGTTGGAAATTTAGATGAGCTAAATTGTGGTAAGCTTTGTGGGTCATAAATGTAATACTTGATTTAAAACAGATAATAAGCAATGCATGTGGCACTATATTTAACACTGTACTTGACTTTTGGTGAAATTGCCAAAGCATAGCTGCTTGGAAGGGAAAAGAGCATCAAGAAGATATAATGAAGTCATAGATTAGAGCTTGACAAAAAAGAATGACAGAGACTGAGGGAAGCATATCTGTCTATTAGGTGAATTGTCCAATATGATCTATTATCATCATTGAGTGCCATCTCTGCATCGAAGGTTGGCTACCATGGAGCGCCATTCCACTCTGTCTCTTACTTTGATGGTGCAGATTGCCTGCCATAGGCTGACTTGTCCATCTTTTGATGTTACTCGTCCATGTTAGTCTTGGTCTGCCTCTGCCTCTTTTACCTTGTATTTTTCCTTCTAATATTACTTTTATTAATCTATTATTTTATCTTTGTTTATGATCATAGTTTTAGTCTTTTTGATATTTATATCTAATTCATATTTTTAGCTTGTCATGTTGGTTTCATTAAGTAATTGTTGTAGATCTTTAGGATTTTCTGCTAGTAATGCAGTATCATCAGCATATCTTAGGTGATTGATTATCTTTCCATTAATGTTGAGATATTCATCTCTGTGATGTTTTTAAAGATTTGCTCAATGTATAGATTGAATAAGCTTGGTGATAGGATGCATCTCTGTCTTACTTCTCTTTTTATATCAATAGGTGTAGGGTTCTCTTTGTTGTATTTTATTATTGCTGTTTGCTCCCGGTATAAATTACATATTATGCCATATGTCTGTGTCATCTAGATGTATATCTTTTAGGCAGTCTATGTTTTTATGGTGTATTCTTTCAAAAGCATTGTTGTAATCTATAAATTGTTTATTGTGTATTCTATCAAAAGCTTTGGTGTAGTCTATGAAGCAGGCATTTATTGGTTTATTTACTTCTGTGTTCCTTTTTATATTGATTTTTTTCTAAATTCTTCATTGTATAACTTTTAGCAAGATTTTTGTTACATGGGTCATTAGGTTTATTGTTCTAAAGTCTTTGCATTCAACTGTTAGGCAATGCAATAATGAAAGTTGATGTTTTTAGTTTCATTTGGTTTATATCCTGTATGGTATATGTCTTTGCATATGTCTGTGAACACCTCCATGCCAAAATCTTCTAGTGCCTCTATCATATCTATCTGTATGTTGTCAGGTCCTGCAGCTTTTTCCTTTTTCTTTGTTTGTAAACTTTTTCCTCTTCAGATTTTAAGATTTTATTGCTTGACGTACATTCTGTAAATGGTTTCTTTTCCCTTTCTTCATAAGATAATTCTTTTTTTATATTCCTACCATCTCTTGATTATATCTTTGTCAGTTGGCATTTTTCTTTTTTTGTTTTCAATGCGTCCACTTTCTGTGACTTTTTTATTTTTACTAGTCTTTCTCTTTATTTCTGTGTGCATCCCTCTTAAATCCTGTTTTTTTTCCATAGTTACGATTTCTAGACATCTTTGGCTGAGCCAGTCTTCTTTTGCCTTTTTGCACATGTGTATTTCATCATTTATTTTGTTCCATTGGGCATTGTTCTTTGCTTGTCTTCTTTATTCCATTTTTTTTCCATGATTACAGCAGTTATCCATTTTTGTTTTTTGTCCTTTTCTTTTTTGGGTAAGATGTTGCAAGTTTCTTGTATGCTTTATGCATTGCTATTTGGTTGTAACTTTTTCATCAGTATTTTTTCTTCTGTGCTGCTCAATCCCTTCTTCTAGCAGCTTCTAATATGTGTTGGTTATTTGGTTATGGATATGGAAGGCCCCGGTATCACTGCAAATGAATTAAAATCCATAATTGCTCAACCGCCCATGCCAGCGTGATCATGCAAATTAATATCTCATCACCCAAACAAAGAAAGGTAACTGTAGTCCCCATTGTAACAGTCCCAGCACACGCCAAAAGACATAAGGTGAAACCGCGCAGAAAGTGAACACAGCCAACTGTTCCCTGTCATACAATATCATCATTAATCGTAAACAATTGGAATATTGAAACATGATCAAAACGGATGAGACACACAGCTCACGGTGTGCACAGAGCACTTAACTCAGTAGCTCCTGCAACAAGCCGGACTTGGAATATGAGGAAACTGCAACAAGGAACACTTTTCATGCATAACTTTCAATGGTTCCTGCCGCCTATCCACCATACACCCTAATATGTGTTATTTACTTGTATTATATAAATATCTTTAATATTTTTATGATTTAAAGGTATTATGTCTGGTGATATTGTTGATGAATTAGTCTTTTGTTTGTTTCTCTTTAGTTGTTTGCCTTTAATTTTAATCATTACAGGATTGTGAACTGAGTTAATATCTGCTCCTGCATATATTTTGGCTTTCTTGGCGCTATTACTGAACATATTTTTTTTCCATTATGTAGTCAATTTGATTCCTCTTCTTATCTCCAGGGTTTTTCCATGTGTAAAGTTTTCTTTTCACTTGCTCAAAGTAGGTGTTACATATTATCAGCCTGTTTTCTTCACAAAATTGTATTAATCTTTCTCATCTTTCATTTCTTTTTCCTAAACCATGATTTCCTATAATGGTCTTATTTCTACATTTTATTACTTTAGCATTCATATCACCCATTACAATCTAGATGCCTGAAGATTTCACTTGCTTCTTAACTCTATTTAGATCTTCATAGTATGCTTCTATTTGTTCATCTGTATCGTCTTGAGTAGACGCGCATGTCTGTATTATTGCTAAGTCAAATGGTTTTGCTTTCATTTCGAGTAGTATAATCCTAACTGAAATAAAAAAAAGAATAGAAATAGCAAAAAAGTAATTTTAATGTCATTAAAAATATACTAACATCAAAACAAATAACACCAGTACTAAAACTAAGAATAGCAAAATGTTATATCATTTTTGAATGGGAAGGGGATACAAGTAAAGAAATTAATATCAGAATAGTTAAATCAGCAATGTCTTTCAGAAGCTCTCAAAAGTTGTGGAAATCAAAACTCAGCACATACACAAAACTTAGACTATTCAAATCAAACGTACTATCAACCTTTATGTATGCATGTGAGAGCTGGAAAACAACAAGAGACTTAGAAACAAAGTTGAACGCATTTGAAAATAAATGTCTAAGGAAAATACTTGGTATAGCGTGGAACGAATTCAAAATAAATGAGGAAATTAGAGAAATCGCCAATCAACCACTAATATCTTCAGTAATCAAGAAAAGACGATGGTCATATGTTGAACATGTGATGAGAAGAGGTTATAACTGAATAACAAAGCAAGCCCTCATGTGGGAAACAACAGGTATGAGGAAAAGAGGCCACCCCAGAGAGACACTGAGAAGAACATTGATGAGAGAGGCAAGAGCAGCAGGAATCAGCTCCCTCAATGAGATAGAGTTGCTTGCACAGTACAGAGACAAATGGTGAGATTTGATAAAAGATCTTTACAAGGATTGAAAACTGCTAGAATAACTGTTGTGACAACTATGTATTTTAATACATTTACACAATTTATTTATATATTTAATGACTGTAATGGTCCCTTGATATATATTTTATAAGTAAGTGAAAGTTAGAACTACAGCCAGTTTACATTCTCATGTTATAGTAGTATCTGTCAAAGGCAATGCAAATATATGTACATCATAGCTTAGAGGTCTAGTATATTAAGATTTGTAATTTTATGTGTGGCATGATAGAGTTCTAGTAGGAATTTCTTTAGAAAGCAGCATTGAATATGCTAAGAGATGAACAAGAAGATATTTTTTTTAAATAAAAATTTCACTTTATTAATGTTGACAATTTTAAACTGATTGTTTAAAGTCAAGTTATATTGTTATTAATGCTTTTTATTACTCATATATACTTGCTTGCTTAATCTTTGAATTTGATGTCTGTTGTATCTTTAACTGTGGTTTTCCCATAAAATTTTTACATTATTTCTTTCAAAAACTATTTATTGGATAAACACAAAAGATGCTATGTAGAAACATTAATTTTGAGAACATTTATGTGCGTTAAAAATTCCCCCCAGTTGCAATCGCCCTGTACATATTTGTATCATCTGTGAACTAATTAAGTTTGTCATGGAAGAATGAAAAGTTTCAGGAATGCACTCATCAATACACTTCTATCTTCATATTATCTTAAATTTTTAAATAGTGTCTACACAGGCTGTCCTTGAGACATACAAAGAGATGAAAATCTGAGCGGGTGAGGTCTGGACTATACGATAGTTAAGGACAGTTGTTCCACCAAAATCCTGCACTTGCTTTTTTTCTTTTCAGTGTTTATCCACTATCTAGCATTATTTTGTTCAAAATTGACATTTTGCAAATCTAATTATTCTTGGCACAATTTGGTTCTCACATTTCTTAGTGTTGATTTAGTGGCTTCCCTGTTGTTACCCTTTCCATTATACTCATACAAACAATACAGTGTTCCAGAAGATTGCAAGTATAAGTTTGCTGCAGATGTATGACTTTTGTTTTCTTCATGCAGGGCAAATCTTTATTATGCCACCTAATGGATAGTCATCCAAAGACTTCTTCTTCTTTCCTTCCTCATCTGCCTTTCAGCATCGAGGGAAGATATAATTTGCGGTCTTTTGCTCTGCTTTTCGCCTCTGCTGCTGTTATGTTTCCTAGTGCTTCTAATACTCCATCGATCCATCTTTTTCGTGGTCGACCCATAGGTCTGGTGTTCTCACAACGTTTGTTGAAGGCTCGTTGTGTTGTGTTTTGATCTTTCTGCCTTGTCACGTGGCCAAACCATTTTATCTGTTGTTTCCTAATATATTCTATGGCGGGGGCTATTCCTAGCTTTTTTCTCAGTTCTTCATTTCTGATCTTATCTCTCAGACTGTTTCCTGTCATTTGTCTAACACATTTCATCTCTGTAGAGGTTAATTTATCGTTGCTACTTTAATCTCCATCTTCTGTGTCTGAGCATAAAACATTTATCCCTTACCGACCTGCTGAGTCACTCGTAAGTTAAGGGACCATCCAATGACAGATTGCTAAAAGTGACAGGTAGCTTCATAGATTCATACCTGTGACTTTCAAAAACTTTGCTGTATATCATTAGATTTTTAAAATCTGCATTACAGCACTTTTTGGGTGCTTCAAAAAATATTAATTTTATTTTTAATAACAAGAGTGTTTTTCACCATCCATCTCTATTCTTGGCAAGATATTTGATTATATCGAATGAGTCTATGACTGCCAACTTTGCTTCTCTTATAAGTGTTCTCTTTATAAAGTGTTTCTCTAGGTCTTCCTCGTTTTCTGTGTCCTGTTTCCCATAGAAGAGCCTGCTTTGTAATTCTCTTGTCTCTTCTCAACACTTGTCTAATATATTTCCATATTCTCTTCCTAATTGTAAATGAGATCGTTGGTCGCATGGCCATTTCTCTTATCTCTATATTAGTCTTGAATTCATTCAATTGTACGCAGTGTATTCTTCTTAGGCATTTGTCCTCATAAGTGTTTAGTTTTCTCTCATTCTTCTTTGTTGTTTTTTAGCTTTCTCATGAGTAGGTAAAGGTTGATAATACATTTGAGTTTAAAATTCTAAGCTTAGTTTTCTTGTCTAGTATATTTTATTTCAATATTTTGTTCAAGTTTTTTTTAATTTGCTGCTGCTTTTGATATCCTGTTTCTGATTTTTTTCTGTGTTTCACCTTCTTGACCTATATTACTACCAAGATATATATATAGTGATCTACTTTTTCCAGTGTCTGACAATTTAGATATATATTGCTCTCTGGGATATTGTTAATGTTCATTATTTTTGTTTTATCCTTGTTGATTTCAAGTCCTATTGTTTCTGCCATGGATGATAGGGTATCTGTGATATTTTTCATCTTGTTGATATTGTCGCTTAGGAGCACTATATCATGTGCAAAATTTAGATCTTCCAAGTAATTCTTGTTGTACCATTTATTGCCATTATTGCCTTTGCACCATTTATTCATTATGTATTCAATGATAATTTCAAATAGCAATGGTGACAGTATGCATCTCTGTTTGACTCATGTTTCAATTCGAAACCAATCACTCACTCCCTCTTCTGTGCGAACTGCGCAAGTATAGTCATCATATATGTTATTGATGATGTTGATAACTTTTGGCGGTATTTAATAATAGTACTGCCATTTAATTTCAAAATGGCATGTTTTTTATTACAAGAAATTAAACAATTTTTAAAAGTGCAACTCATATTTTGCTTACAGTCTAGTTTGCCAAAAGGTCATTAGGCTACAGATTTTTTTTCAGTTTAGTAATGGTATTGATTTTCTTCTCTTCCCCTTATACACTGTTGGATGCCAAGAGAAAAATACCATTTTTAGTTCTCTCTCTCTCTCTCTCTCTCTCTCTCTCTCTCTCTCTCTCTCTCTCTCTCTCTCTCTCTCTCTCTCTCTCTCTCTCTCTCTCTCTCTCTCTCTCTCTCTCTCTCTCTCTCTCATGGTGGCCTCAACCTTTATCATCGGATGGAGTTTGTAAAATTTCCTTGAGGCTGTTACTCTGTCTAACACTGAGTCAGTCTTGAGTTATCACAAGGCTTACTCTCTAGGCAAACTATTGTGTTTCAATATGTAATGTAAGACTGGTTTTATACTAATTATTTTCCTTTTTCATTTTAATTTTTTCTCTTCTGGTCACTCCAGTCAATTTCCTCAAAAATGTTTGTCCTGTTTAGGTGCTTGTGACTTTGAGAAAGACTACTGTAATTGGGAGGATGATAGTACTGGAGCACAAAAGTTTACATCTATCGGTGCTGAGCCAAACTTGGTTTTTACAGATTCCCACCCAGGTTAGTATTTTGTTCTTAAGTAAGAACAAATATATTTTTTAGATATGTTTATAGTGAGATTTTGTATTTGGCATGACTTAATCCTATTTCATCTGTGAACTGGTTGCTCTTTAAAGTCTCAGCCTCTCGTACTAAAGATGTGCACATCTGTTTCAATTATTCTTCTGGCTAAAAAGCGTGTTGACAATGACTGAATGTAAAGGTAAAGGTCAAGTACTAAACTTGAACTGGCGTCTTAGCACATGAGTTTACACCCATATGTGCTCGGCCGCCTATCCAGAAAATGTTAGGAGATTTCTGAATAGTGTTGCTTCAAGCATCGAAACTCACGTGCGTGGTGACATTCCTCACCTTCCCAGGGTAATACCCAGGTAATAATAGAACAAAGGAGTATGTGTTAGCACTCGGAAAAATTGACAGACAAACAACAATAGAAAAAAAACGAAGAACAATACATGGTCCGAAGTGGGATCGAACCCGTACTCAGTATTGTTCTTCGTTTTTTTTCTATTGTTGTTTGTCTGTCAATTTTTCCGAGTGCTAACACATACTCCTTTGTTCTATTATTCCCTATTATCGCCTTGGAAGTTCCCCATATAATAAAATTTATGTATTATTATTTGTACCCAGTATAATACCCAGGTACCCATTTCTGCCAATGACTGGGCCGACCGTGGGGGTATTTTTTTTTCTAACCACGAGTACAATTCACGCTGCTCCCAGCGGGAATCGAACACGGGTTGTCCGAACGTCGGTAGTCCAGTCGGGTGGTTTTCCCAACTAGGCTACTGAGGCCCCCTATTGACTGGATGTGTTAGAAGCTACTGGTATTGCAGTTCAACTTGATGGAGTCAGCATAGTAACAAGTGATCCACTGTTTCCATGATGCATGCAGTGATTTTGAATTGATGGAAGCTGTTTAGTCCCTGTAAGTGTTGATTGACAAAGACATGTACTATTCTCAGCTAGAATATCAAACTTTGGTCTCTCTGATTGGATTTCTAGCTGGTGTTTACTAAATTCTGAAAATTTGTTTTCATGTTTGTATAATTTGAGTTGACAGTTTTAAACATAACAGATAATAGTTAATGGTTTTCTTCTTTCAACTGCAAAGTTGTATTTTCTATGATTTTGGTTGTCCTTAACAGTTCCTACAAGGGGCCATAGAGTTTTCTGTTTAATGTAGCTCTTTTTTGCCAGCTTTCATCTCTCAAAGCATTGCACTAGCTGCAGTCTAATTATATTTTGGGTGCAATCTATGGCGCTTGTCACATACACACAAATTTTGGTTTTTTTATAATCTTGAGCTATTGCAACAGAATTTGGAGGCCAGAGGTTTATGCTTTTACTTGATATTGTTATCTTTACCTAACTTTCTACAAGCCAAGATATTTTTTGTAACTGGTTTGGCTGAAATTTCTCCATTCAGACAAGGACTCACAGTTTGTTTGTTCTGAAACCAGTACATAACCATTACACTATTCCAATGCTCAAAGAGAAAATGTAATTGTAAAAATATGACCAATGAAATGCAAATATATGAAAAGACTGGTAACCTATAATATCTTTCTCTTATCATCCATAACTGCCACAGATATTTATGACACTAAATTTGCAAGTCATGATTTATTATAGATATATATGAATTTATTATACATTGTTCTATTCTATTTAAATAATCTCACTATATATATATATATATATATATATATATATATATATATATATATATATATATATATGACTGTTCTATATGTTTTATTTCTGTAGGTATATTTTTAACAATTCAAAGAGCAGATGGTAATCCTGGTGGTACTGCTGATTTAGTTCTAAACCAAGAACTAGGACCTTCACCCTACAACTGCACAATGGTGTTCAGCTACTACATGAGTGCAGATAGTCAGGCCAGTAAGTGTCAGTGTGAGACTTTCACCTACACATACAGATTGGTTTGAAGGCTGGTGCATCTCTTTCACACAAGATTCAGTTATAATTTGCTGCAGTTGTCTTTGCCATTTTTAATTTGCACATTCTACATTATTTTGTTTATAAATTGTCTGCATTCTTTACATTTTCATATTTTTTTTTAACTGGCCATAATTCTCCTCTAATATTTTTGGAGTAAAATCTTATGTCACTTGATACTTTTTTTTTAATTTGTGGGACTGCTATCAATTGTTGTTATTCTTTTAATATCTAAGACTTGTTTTAGAATTGTCTATATTGAAACATATTATTCTGTCTCACATGCTCTTTCATATAGTTTATTCTTATACCATGATTCATCATATTACAGTAATGTAAAATATATATGTTTGTTTACTTATTAACTGTGAGTTTTCTTTGTTTGAATATTAATTTTTGTCACTAGTTTTCACTTCCTGTTGTCTTCTTAAATATATTCAATTTCTTATTACTGTTTGTTCAGAATGTATTAGTACTTCATTGCACAATATATTTTTATTTATACTTTTTTAACTATAGTTTTTGGCTTTGTTTGGTTGAGACCTTCAGATTATAGTTTTTTTTTCCTTTCCAAATACAATATTGTCTTTACATCTTTCCTTAAGCTTTAATCACTAATCAAGTTTAATTGGCCCATTATTATTCATATGAATTTAACTCAAAGAATACTTAAAACTGTAGGGTTTTGCACATAAATTCATTACTTAATATTGTACAGCATGAGCTTTTTGTTAAAAGTTACATTAATATTTCACATCACTTATTGAGTGCCGTCTCCAACTCGAAGTTTCCTACCATGGAGCATCATTCCACTCAGTCTCTTACTTCAATAGTGCAAGTTGTTATAGGCTGACTTGTCCATCTTTTGATGTTCCTCGTCCTTGTTAATCTACCTCTGCCTCATTTATCTTTGTATTTTTTTCATCCAAGATTACTTTTAGCAGGCTACTGTATCTTTAACATGCCCCTAAAATCTCATTTGTCTTGTTTGAATAATGTGTAGTAATTCTTTTTTCATTTTTAGTTGTTTTAACATTTCATCATTTGTTTTCTTTTCTTTCCATCCAATTCTTCCCATTCTTTTATAAATTCACATTTCAAAGGTTTCAATTTTCTGTTCTGTTTTCTTGTCTAATGTTCATGTTTCTGCGCTATACAGGAATGTTGAGAAGAATAACATTTTGCTATTCTTTTCATTTTAGCCCTGATGTTATTTGTCTTGATGTTGGTATATTATTCATTGCATTAAAATTGCTTTTTGCCATTCTTAATCTTTTGTTTATTTCAGTTTTACATTATCCATCACTAGTCCAAGGTAGTTGCAGCTTTGAATTGTCTTTAGGTCTATTCCATCCACTTTGATATCTACTTGTAGGTTTTGAGTGTTATCATTGTTTATGATCATAGTTTTAGTCTTTTTGATATTTATATCTAATCCATATTTTTTTGGTAGTCATGCTTCCTCCTTTTTCACCCCACCTTAGCATATGGAAATCTGTATGTCTCAATGGAAGAACATAATGAAGAAACAGTTATTTGGGAAAGTTCTCAAGGCAACATCACCACCTGGCAGACAGCATCAGTAGACATTGGAAATATTAAATCTCGTTTCAAGGTGAGCTTGGTTTTACAGCCAATTTTTCAACACAAATCTTCACATTTGACATATGTGACCAATTTAATGACCTATCTGCTATTTTTCATTGTTCAATTCTACCTTGTATATCAAAATGTACAGACACTGCTGCTATTTTAAGGTATAGTGGCATAAGTTGTCTAATAATATAAAACTGGCATGCAAAATGTACTATATTGAGCCAGCAAAAATGAAAACAGTAAATAAATAAGAGTACATTTGTCACTAACCATATTACTGAGATTAATCCCCATCAAGGCCAGCTTCTTGTCATGGGAATGGGGCTTAACAGTTACTATGGACTGAAAACCAAGACTAGCCAGGCCTTCCCACACCCGAGCAAGACCACAGTCTGCTCTAGCAAGTTTAAGTGCTGAAGTACTACTATTAATACTGGATGACTGGAAAAATAACTAACCAAACCAACCATAGTATTAATGCTTGGCAATTGGACAAATAACCAACCAACCCTAGTATTAATGCTGGATAAATAATCAACCAACCAATCCTAGTATTCATTCTGGATAAATAACCAACTCTAATATTAATGCTGGATAAATAACCAACCCTTGTATTAATGCTGGATAAATAACCAACCCTTGTATTAATGCTGGATAAATAACCAACCCTTGTATTAATGCTAGATAAATAACCAACCCTTGTATTAATGCTAGATAAATAACCAACTCTAGTATTAATTCTGGATAAATAACCAACCCTTGTATTAATGCTGGATAAATAACCAAACAACCAACTCTAGTATTAATGCTAGATAAATAACCAACTCTAGTATTAATGCTGGATAAATAACCAACCCTTGTATTAATGCTAGATAAATAACCAACTCTAGTATTAATGCTGGATAAATAACCAACCCTTGTATTAATGCTGGATAAATAACCAACCCTTGTATTAATGCTGGATAAATAACCAACCCTTGTATTAATGCTAGATAAATAACCAACCCTTGTATTAATGCTAGATAAATAACCAACTCTAGTATTAATTCTGGATAAATAACCAACCCTTGTATTAATGCTGGATAAATAACCAAACAACCAACTCTAGTATTAATGCTAGATAAATAACCAACTCTAGTATTAATGCTGGATAAATAACCAACCCTTGTATTAATGCTAGATAAATAACCAACTCTAGTATTAATTCTGGATAAATAACCAACCCATGTATTAATGCTAGATAAATAACCAACCAACCAACTCTTGTATTAATGCTGGATAAATAACCAACCCTTGTATTAATGCTGGATAAATAACCAACCCTTGTATTAATGCTAGATAAATAACCAACCCTTGTATTAATGCTGGATAAATAACCAACCCTAGTATTAATTCGGTACGATTGAAGAAATAACTAATCAATCAATCATAGTATTAATGCAGATGTTTTAAAAGAACTACTAACCAATGAAAAGTGGAAAAGTGCTGTTAGTAGTACACAGCAATGATGACATGAATAATATTTTTCAGAATAGCTGTAAGAAAAGAATTATTGAAATGATAAGAGAAGGAGCGTTTGTGCAATAAATGGACATTGAAACTTTATATTTGAGCACTTTGCTTGACATTAAAATACACCTATTTATCTTGGGGTTTCAGATGTTTTAAGTACTGTAATCTTACATTTTTTACTTAACACAGTTGTATATTTAATTTCTTGTAAATAACATTCAATTAGATTTATTTTGTGATATTCTAAACCTTAATTTGTTATATTTGCAGATTATCTTATTCTCAAGAACTATAAGAAAATGTAATGTAACTTAAAACTAATAGTTTCAAATTACAAATAGAAGTGTATGTGTGGTATTATATAATGAAAAAGTTGTTTGACACTTATGTTGTAATATTACCTAGACATTAAAGTGTATTTGGGTTCAAACCCAGTCTGATGATATCCAGTGTATCTAGCTAAAGTAAAGTAGGTTCCACATTAACTCAGTTCAGGGAGGTAATAGCAGTGAGGAAGAATGTCCTTTCCACCAAATGATGTGAGATTTTATATTTCTCTTCCAAAGAACATTATATGTTACAAGACATACTTTATCTCCACTGTATTAGTGACATAAAACATATTTTGTTTTATAAATAAATTAAATTTTACTTTATGCATTCAGAGTAATTTTATTGCATTTTTTTAAACAGCTACATTTTGCCTCAAAGTATCTTCCCTTTGACTATGCCATGGGAATTGATGATATAAAATTCAAAGGATGTTCATTTGCAGGTAACAGTTGCAATATTTAGACTTGGAAAATATTTTATTGGTATTTACTATAATGGGAGCCGTGATAGCTCAGTGGTTAGTGAACTGGACTACAAAGGACAAGGGGTAGGGTTCGATCCCAACTGACGGCTTCTGGGTTCACCCAGCCTTAAAATGGGTAATGGATTTTTTTCTGGGGAAGTAAAGCAGCACGGGCGTAATACCGACCACATTACCCCAAAAATCATGTGCTGAATGTCTGTAAAATATAGGGTCACTAACACCATATTTCCCTATACGCCACTTGGCGTGACGGGGGTACTTTACTTTTTTTTTTTTTTACTATTTACTACAATACAAATTATATTTGTAGCATTACCATGTTGAGTAGCATTACAATTACGCTACACTCTCACGTTATATATGTAGCCCAATGCATCAGATTTCAATATGTTTGTGTCTCATTATGTCTGGTCTCTTCCATCTTGTCTAGCTTGGGTGAGCCCTTGATAGTGTTATTAGCACTGGCCTAGTTCTAGGGTTTGTAGGAAATACAAGTTCCTCTACCACTTTTTGGTGAAGATACACCAGAAGCAAATTTGTACAGATGTTCTACTGGTAATATTTGAATACCTAAAACCTTACTTTATAGTCCACCATCTACTAAGTTATAGTGTTACATGGTGTCAGATGTCATTGATCATGAGAGAACCCATTAGAGCTGGTAAATCCCAAAATGCTTCATTTGAAATAAATGCTGCCAATATTCTTGTATAACATTTCCTGTTAATTGCAGAGGTTTGAATGACTAAATCTGTAATCTGTACTTATGAAAAAATGTTTTAGTCAATAATGTACTAAAAAGCATAAGGCATTATGCTTATAATAATTATAACAGCACAATATAAGATTTCATTAATTAAATTTTGCAAGAAAATGTCAACATTTGGTACAATTTATGAAATATTTTACTTCAACATAAAAGTGTTAAGTGCATGTTAAATATTTGAACAAGGTGTACCAAACATTGCAAGTTAGTACTGTGAGGCCAAAACCCTTCATCACTTTTAGTAAAACAGTATTTATAGACATGTTTTTGCACCAAAAAAAAATTCAAGAATTATGTAATAAACCTATGAAAGAAGAAATTTAATTTGAAAACAAAAAAACTGTACTTTAATCTATACTTACAAATGTCTGCATCTCAGTAGATCCAGAAATTTCATTTGTTGCAAAATATATCCATATGAATATGTACCCAAAGTAGTATAAATTTCTAATGTCTCTATTCATGAATATTATTTATGTAATATTTTATAATTTTGATGTTACATAATAATTTTTAGTTGCATTAAAAAAAAAATTATGCCTCACTCCATCATAGTTTATCCGCACAGGCTTAAGCAAAACATTGAAAAGGAGATCATTTTTATGATAACCTAAGTTTTCATTTACTATTTAATAACTTTCATTTCACACCTGCGTTCTCTAGAGCTAGTAAAACAAAAGGGCAAAGCCCCCTTTTCTCCATTGTCTATATTATGATAATCAGAATCAACATAAGAACAATGAACAATCTTAATATTTCCACAATGTTTATTCAGTGATTCACAAATTAATTTTGAAGCCTATTTAGCTGAAAGTGACTGCTAACAACAATGTTCATGAGACAAAGAAGTCATTTTATTTCCAAATGAAAATTTATTTACTGGAAAAAAAAAATCTGATCGTTGATTAAAACTACATTAAAAAAATATACTATGTTAACTAAATTTAAAAACAACAGGCAAAATTAACTGGACTCATGCATAGAAAGGAACATTTGAAAAGATTGAGCGACATGAAATAATCAAGATAAAATAAGCCATATAAAACAAAAAAATCTGAGCTGGTTGGAATAATCAAATAACTGAAATGCTGCAAAGACAGACTGTTGTGAAGGGAATTTGAAAACTAAGATAAATTCTTGAGATTAATTAGGATACTGTTGTACTATGAATGTTACATAATAAAATATGTAAAATTAATGGTTACAGTTACAACTTCTAAGCTCATGTTAAATGATTAGCATAGATTTCCTACAAAGTGAACAATTACAATTTATAAAATAAAGACAAACAATATAGGCTGTTAGATGTTTTTTGCCCATATTACATTTCATCATATTATATTTAGGTAAATCCAGTTTAATTATTCACCTAAAATATTTAAATATTTGGAAAGAAAAAATACTTCAGAATATCTGAATTTCATAATCATATAAAGCTTAGTAATCTTATTTCTTCCGGTGCGTTCCAAGATGGTGGCCATGTTTACTTTCTGTCTTGCGTGGACCATTGGGTGTGGGGCTGACAACCTTACCCTGAGACTCGCTTAGGGGCAACCCTAGAGGATGAAACCATTTGTGGTTGTAAAATCTTGTGATGTTACAATAAGTCATGCCACCTTGATAATAGGGTAAAAAACTCAGCAAGACATGATAAAAGAACTTATATAGATAATATAGCAGCTGAAGCAGAATTAGCCTCCAAAACAGGAAATAGCAAATTATTATATTAAACACAGAAACAACTAACAGGCAATAAATTAAAAAAGTGGACCTATTCTGAATAAAGATGGCACCTTACTGAGTTCTAGTGCTAACAAGCTAAATGGGCCGAACATTTCCAGGATATGCTTAACCGTCCGCATCCCAGTCATCTGATGCAGTTTGAAACAGATGCTCCAAATCAGCATCTAAACATCAATATAAAGGAAATCACTATAACAGAAACTGAAGTAGCAGTGAAACACATGGCTATTAATAAAGCCTCTGGCATCGTCAAAATAACTCCAGAGATGCTGAAATCATTTAATACTCAAAACTTTTTCCACCTAAGAAAGTTATTCAATAAAATTTTAGATGAAGAAAATGTTCCTACAAACTGGAAGAAAGGGATCAATTATCAATAACTGGAGAGGAATTACGCTTTTATCAGTTGCCTTTAAGGTTTTCAGTAGAATCATGCTGAACAGAATAAAAGATACTGCACATATTATGCATGAAGAACAAGCAGGATTCAGAAAGGGGAGAAGCCGTCTTGACCAAATATTCACTAGATAATACTAGAAGAACATACAGAAAAACAACAACCATTAATGTGCAATCTCATTGATTTTAAAAAAGCAATTGACAGCATACTTAGATTGCCCTTGTGAAATATCTTGAAACATTATGGAAACCACCAAAAATTACCTACATTATAAAAGACATAATTAACAACTTTACTTGTGCAGCTCACACAGAGGAGGGAATGAATGATTAGGTTCAAACTGAAACACGAGTAAAACAGGTATGCATACTATCACCATTACTATTTGAAATTACCATTGATTACATAATGAGTAAAAGTTGCAAAGCAATAATGGCATTAAGTGGTATGACAAGAATTGCAGATGATATAGTGCTCCTAGGTGACAATATCAACAAGATGCAAAATATCACATATCTCATATATCATCCATGGCTTAAAAAATAGGACTTGAAATCAACAGGAATAAAACAAAAATAATGAAAGATAACAATACTCCAGAGGACAATATATATCTCAATCGCCAGGCAATGGAAAGAATAAACCACTATATATACCTTGGTAGTAATGTAGATCAAAAAGGTGAAACAAATAAATAGATCAGAAAGAAGCAGGATAGCAAAAGCTTTAAAAACCTGAATAAAATATGGAAATCAATTAATACTAAACAAGAAAACCAAACTTAGAATATTAAACTCAAATGCATTACCAACAGTTACCTAGGCATGTGAAAGTTGGAAAACAATATAGGAGATTGAGAGAAAACTCAACGCTTTTGAAGCCAAATAAATTTTAAAAAGTAAAGTGCCCCATCACGCCAAGTGGCATATAGGGAATATCGTGTGAGTGATCATAATTTTTACAAACCTTCACTTGCATGATTTTTTGGTAATGTGGTCGGTATTATGCCCATGCAGCTTTACTTTCCCAGAAAAAAATCTGGTACCTGGGCTGGGTGAACCTGGAAACCTTCGATCAGGATCGAACTCGACCTTTTGTCCTTTATAGTCCAGTTCACTAACCACTGAGCTATAACAGCTCCCTTTCAAAGACAAATGCCTAAGACGAATACTCTGTGTACAATAGAATCAATTTAAGACTAATATTGAAATAGTAAAAATGTCTATGCAAACATCTCATCTACAATTAGGAAGAGAATATAGACATGTTGTGCTTGTGCTGAGAAAAGACAACAGAGCAATTCCAAAACAGGCTCTTCTATGGGAAACATCAAGATATAGAAAAAGAGGAAGACTCAGAGAGACACTAAAAATAACACTTAAAAGTGAAGCAAAGTTGGCAGGCACGCAATAAATAAGATCAAACATCTTGCCTAGAATAGAGATGGGTGGCGAAAAACACTACAAGCCCTATGTGACGTCTAATGGCGCAAAAAGGATCAAAATCAATAATCTTATCCAAATTCCTACGTTTATCCTATTTATTTAACCAGATAACCTTTGCTGTATTATCTGATGGTCTATTTCATATATTTCAATATATTTAATTTTAGCCGTATCTACTGGCACATGCACAACAACACAGTTTACATGTACTCGGAGTGGTGCATGCATTGACACTACAACCAAACTCTGTGACTTCACTGATGAGTGTGGAGACTCTAGCGATGAAGATCCAACTATTTGTGGTAAAATATTTGTTGTTAAAAGTTTATAACTGGCAGTCATTTCTTGAGAGTTGTAGTTTTGATTGTAATGTTAAGAGATATTGAAACATATCTGACCAAGACCTTGTTCCACCTTCTCATGTTTGTCCCAGAAATAGGAAACACAGTCTGGTTAAAAAAAATATGAATCATAGAAAATACAAACCCATTCTAGAACTATTTTGTGACTAAGTAGTATATGTCAGACAAAAAGAGACAAATTTAGCATTGTGTATTCTTTTCAATTTTTTTCAGTAATGGTCATATCAAAGAAACAATCATCACCATCATGCAACATAAAAATAAATAGGACAAATCTGAAACAAGTACAACGCGTCAAATACTTGGGCACAATAATAACATCAGATGGAAGATGCACCACAGGAATAAAAAGCAGAATAGTTCAGGCCAGAATAGCATTTCAGAAAATGAAAAATATCTTATGCAACAAATCTATGTCAATAGAAGTGAGAAAGAGAGTTCATCGGGGCTATATAGAACCAATTCTCACCCTAGGGAAGCGAATCATGGACAGTAGACAAACAAATGAAAAGACAATTAGAGGCCACAGAGATGGGATTTCTTAGAAGAATGTTGAAAGTTCCCTGGACAGCTAAAAAGACCAATGAGGAAATTCTCAAAGAGGCTAACACAAAAAGGGAACTCCTAAAAAACATCAGAAAGAAACAATCAACATTTTTCGAGCACATCATGATAAGAGGAAAGTTGGAATACTTGGTTACAACTGGCAAAATAAGAGAAAAGAGAGACCGCAGATGACAAAGAGAGAAAGTACTGGATAGCTTGGTGTCATGGCATGGAAACAGTCAACAACAGAACTGATACGATGCACTGTGGATAGAAAATTGTGGAAGGACATGATCGCCTATGCCAACCGGTATGGCACATGATGATGATGATTCTTTTCAGTTTCACTTCCAGATATTCAATCATCAGCATATATTACACTTCATCTTTCAAATAGAAATCAGATATTCACTAATAAGCTTATCCACTTACACATTAAAACACAAATAATAAGCCATGTCCAGAATGTCTTTTCATATCTGGTTTCAGCTAACTACCTGATGGATGACTTTGAGGAGAGCTTTGGTGATTGGTCTCAGGATGACCATGATGACTTTGATTGGTCCAGACATTCTGGTCGCTGGATTAGCTCAAGCAGTGGGCCAAGAAGGGATCATACTCTGGGCACACACTTTGGTAATTTGAGATTTGTAAAAAAAATCATCTCCATGTATTTTGTTATAAGTGAATGTAACAAATAAATTATCATTATTATTGCATCACACACAACTTAAGAAGCATAGATAACCTTCACAAGATTCTGCACCAGATCTGTCACCTGTGATATTTTATTATTTATGTTTTATTCCATGCATAATATTAAGCCATTAAAAATATTGTTTCTTTGCTTTTTTGTGTCTCTTCAGTTTTGCAGCTGCCTTTACCATAAAAGTAATTCATTCTCATCTGTCTCTTCTCTTTCTTTCTCCCTCTCTCTCTCTCTCTCTCTCTCTCTATATATATATATATATATATATATATATATATATATATATATACACACACACATATAATTTGAAATATAATTTTCATTTTGAAAATTCATTTAAAGACTCTACCATTTTCCAGACTTTAAGGTTATATTTTCAGGACATTATCTGATATTTGAAGGAGGAACTCATACTGATGGACAGGTAGCTAAGCTGATCAGCCCTGAATTTTTGCCAACAAATAACAGTGGTTGTAAGGTGAGGTGGGCTTTAACTACATATTAAATTCCTTGTACATAACAGCTTCAAATGAGGCAGAAGCTTACATGTCACATATTGCATAAGAAATTACAATAAGTAAAAAGTAAAGAGCCCCGTTACGCTGAGTGGCACATAGAGAATATGGTGTTCTTCTTCTTCTTCTTTTCTCTTTCACTGATACCTAAAAGGTGTCGTGGTTTATATCATTTGTCGTTCTTGTGCTGCTCGAATTGTCTGAATTAGTGATTTTCCTTTGTTGTTACATGTCTCTGTCACTGCATCTATCCATCTTCTTCTGGGTCTTCCTCTTGGTCTTTTTCCATGCATTCTCGAGAAGAACGCCCTTGATGGTGATTGGTGAGGATTCATTCTGACCAGGTGGCCAAGCCATTTAAGTTGTTGTTCTATATATTCTTGGCAGGGTTTTGTTCCTACCATTTTTCTTATGGTTTCATTTGGTATTCTATCTCTTCTTGTGTTGTTTGTTACTTTTCTCAAGCATCACATCTCACATGTATTGATCTTTCTTAAATGTGATTTAGAAAGGGTCCATGTTTGACTTTCATAGCACAAAGTTGGTATGAAGATGCTATTTATCATTTGTTGTTTAGCTGGCATAGAAATGTTTGGATGTCTTAGCAATGGTGAAAGCTGGTATGTGACAGCATTTGCTTTTTGTATTCGCATGTCAATTTCTCTGTCTAATTTTCCATCTTCTGTGAACATTGTGCCTAAATACTTGAATTCCTCTACTTGTTTTATATCTTTGTCTTTGATCTTGATGTTTAATGGGTGTCTTAATTTGCTTATTCTTATAGCCTCTGTTTTTGCTGTGTTAATTTTCATACTGTAGTTTGTGCAGCTTTTATCTAGAGATGTTAAATGCTGTTGTAGCAGGTTTTCATCCTCGTATATTAGGCATTGGTCATCTGCGAAGAGTAGCTCATTGATGTTGGAGTTTTCTACCTCTATGTTATTATTTGATTTGTCCTTGTTGTTGGTTGTTTCCTGATTTATTTTGTCCATATATATGATGAAGAGGAGTGGTGAGAGGACACATCCTTGTCTTACTCCTGTTGTAACCTGAAACCATTCTGACAGACCTTCCGATGTTCTGACGGCACTTTGACTGTTTTTATATAGTGCTATTATATTTTCTAGTAGTTGTCCTGCTACCCCGTATGTTTCTAAAGTTTGCCAAAGTTTAGAATATGGTGTTAGTGACCATAATTTTTACAGACCTTCAGCACATGATTTTTTTTTGGTAATGTGCTTGGTATTATGCCCATGTCTCTTTACTCTCCCCCAAAAAAAAATCCAGTACCCATTTAAGAATGGGTGAACCTTTTGTCCTTTGTAATCCAGCTCACTAACCACTGAGCTATTGCAGCTCCCAGATTACAGTAAGCTACCACTTTATTATTTATTTAGATGTTTCATGATTTGTCATTGCTGGGACATTTATTATTTGTGTGAAATTTTTCTGATGTTTTATATTTACTATGCTAATATTCATTATCTTGGCTTTTATACAATGTTAAAGATGGGTTTCAACCTATGTCATCCTAGAGAAGTAGTTTGTATACATTTTATCTCTGTACACTTTAAGATGTTCTCATTAGGTTCTTACGTGTACTCTACTGGACTGATACACCACATTGAATCAAAGTGATGTTTGAAATGTTTTACGAGCTTCCAAGACAGTTCAAAGATCTATTTCAGTTATCAACCACAGAAATGTTCAGGAGCTGCATAGGCTATTCTTAGAAGAAACCCCAACATCATCTCAAGAATTACAATGCAGTGGACCCCAGAGGAAAGATGAAGAGGTAGGCAAAGGAGAATCTGATGCAGAAAACGAACCTGACTAGGGATACCCAGCAAAGAATAGCTATGGATTATGCACAGTGGAGAGATTTAGGTGTTTTTCTATAAAGCTACCACAAGTTATGTCAGCTACTATTTGATTTGTCTGTCCATGAAAAATTATGAGAAAAGAAAAAGATGAAGAAACAAAATTGCAGACAAACATATCTTTTCAACCTTGAAGAAATGTTTAGGAAATCATACTGGTGTTGACTTGTTATATTACATTGGGGAAATAGCCAGATAAATTCCATAAAAGCAACATCTATCTATCTGTCTGTCTGTCCATCCAGTCTGTCATCCTCTCGAGCTGAAGGCAGCAAATAGTGCAGAAATTCTAGACTCTCCATATCCAACAATCGTTGCTATTAAGTGTCAGACTTTGCACAGGATCTGCATCGTATCTCACCACACATGCCTGTTCTGAGCAAATCTCTCAACCTCTGAAAGTGTGCTCCTCACCGTTGTAAATTCTCACCTCAGTGTTCTTTTTAGTATTTCTATAGGTCTCTTCTTTTGCACTAGTCTTGAATTCATTCCATGGTATACAAAATATTTTTCTGAGGCATTTGTTTTCAAATTTACTGCTAGGTCTTTTTTTTTAGATTTATAATTTCTATCTAAGAGTTGAGATTTCTGTTTCAATAACAATGGATATTTCTTAACGGTGTGTTAGGCCACAGATCAACCACCCATAGCAAGATTTTAAAAAAAAAACAATCCTCAATCTTGGACCAGAATCAGAAACAATTTAATTCAACATATTACCAGAATAATTACCACATAACTTCTGCTTCATAGTCTTCACTCACTGTTATTATATATGATATATTGTGGTGAGAAATTCTTTGATGAAGTTTCATACTAGTCTTCATTCCCATCCCTTGTTGTCATCAAATTTACAGAAAAAAAAAAAATTTACAAATTTTGAAAACTGCATTACAAAAAATTCTTCTTCTACACCTCTAGACATCAATATTATAAAGTTAAAAGAAAGCATTCATCAGCTCGTGTCATCACCATACAGCTCGTCCCAGATGGTACCAGTTATGGCCACAAGAGCTTTCAATGGTCATCAAATATTGGGCATAATTGTTTAAGTTCAGCAATCATTTTGCCTGTGCTACGGTGACACTCATTAGAGATTCCTATCTTTAGATGTTGAATTAATTATATTTTAATTAAATCTGTTAGTTCCTGTACTATCTATCTATCTATTGACCTTTCAAGCCATAGCCGGCCCATAGGGCATAGACCCACACACTTTCTCTTATCTAAATTTTTATTCTAGCAGTTTTCAATCCTCTTTCATCAAATCTCGCCTTTTGTCTCTGTTCTGTGCAAGCAGCTCTATCTCATTGAGGGAGCCGATTAATATCAGGTCTACATTTCATTAACAAAATCGTTTTTACGATATTGGCTTGTTAAACTTCTGATCAACGGTTCTATACCAAGCCAGAAAAAAATAATTCCTCCATTTTGGATCCAATCGGAAATGGATCCAGTACAGCTCCTGTATAGAGTTTAAAAATTGTTCTTTCCTGTTGAGCTGGCAGCAAGCATAATTTTTCAAATAACCATGGTGTTCTGCATTCCATTTATCCATATATTAGTCTCTGACAGACAGACATTTTATTCCACAATATACACATTTCAGTCAAACCCAGGAAAGTCTTACAGTACATTTGAAGCTCTGTCATTGGCTGAAATAATTTATAATGTGATATGACTTTTCTTCAGAAGTTGTGAACATTTTATAGAATGAGTTTGATAATTTATGAAAATGCCAATTACAATTGTACAAATTGTTTAGTTATTAATCAGTGCTATTTTGTGTTGTGTTAAATGCAGCACAAATTTAATTTATGTAGCTAATTATTTATTATCTATCACAGATAAGATTCTACTATCACATGCATGGCTCTGATCAAGGCCAGCTTACTTTATACTTGTACTCAGAAACTACCCAAAAAATGCAGCAACTAGCCCAGTATTTTACAAAACTCAATGATGCCTGGTTATTTGGCAGCAGCGATTTAACTTCAGTTGACAACTTTAAGGTTTGTTTTATCATAGCTTTCAAAATCAATTTTTTTAAAATTCAAACATTATCTTGTAATATGATTTTTTTTTATTAAACTAATATCGTATTCACTAGATGAAATGAAAACCCTCTATCTAACATTATTTTCAACAATATCTAGTGCTGAAATAAGGGGTATATCATATATGCCCTGTGATCAAATGCTTTTGAGTACTGAACAAAGCATGTAAACAGATTTATGTTGAATTATCTGTATTTCTCAATTGTGTTTTTCATATTAATCTGTATAAGACAAGGGTGACAACCACATTAAACTGTGTTCTGATGAGCCATTTCCCGCACCAATTTTTACATGATGACATACACAAATATAAGATATACTTACTATTTTTTATTGTTTAGTCATATATTGTGTATTAATAAGGTATTCAGAAATTATTGCTTTTTGTGTTTACAATTATATAAGATGTCTGTATTAAAGAGTAACAAGCACAATTTGCTAGAATGGGGAGAAATATAAGAACAAAATTGTTTACCAGTCTTTTTCTATCTGATCCAATGAACAAATGTATATCATTCATAATATTAAAAGATAACTTTCCTTGCAAAGTATATTCTTATTTACATAATTCAGGTGAATTTCACCACAATTGAAGTACAAATAACACTTTTATGACTATTTTTAAAGTAGCAAAAAAAATTACTTCAAATAAAATATTACACCTAGACATTGTTTCAGGACAGATGCTTTTTAGCCATGTATTGAGAAGAGTTGCCTGAAATGACTTCATACTTAAATATAATAGACTAATACTTACAATATAGTAAAGGGCACTATGTGGCCATTTGGCTTTTTAGGTGACCACCCATATCTACCCTTTGACCATGTAGTGGGCCCCAAGTTTGGTAGGTGTATAAATATTGTTCCTCTGCCTCTGGAAAAAGAGCCTGAACTATGTTGATTTTCACTTCCAGTTTTCTACTAATTCTTCCCATGATAATTTTAAGTATGATTTTTTGCTTGCATGGTTACCGCAACTGATAATTAGTGTTAAATGTTTTTTTTATCAGATGTGACTTAAAAAAGAAGTGTTTAATTTATAATTTCTCTCTCTCCCTCTCTCTTTCTCACTATCTCATCTCTGCCCTCTTGTGCCTCAACACAAAAGGAAAGTGTTATATTCTTTACAGAATTCTTCCAATATATTCATTTCTGATTTGCTTATCGCATCTTATTAAGTATTCATCTAAAACATATAATTTCAGCAGTTAGTATCTTTCTTTTGCCTCTGGCTGTTAACGCTAATCTTTGACATTGGTAACACATTAGTAAAAATACACTTAAAACTATTTTACAGTTTATATACATGTAATTTTTTTCCATTGCAATTCTGTGCAGGTAATATTTGAAGGAAAAGTTGTTGGTGAGCATTCAACAGACACAGGCGTGGATGACATCACATTCACACCCCAATGTCAGCTAAAATATGCCCGTGAGTATATGAGCACAATAATGAGGCTTTTTTCCCCTTAATTTTCATGTTTGTATCCATTTTTACTAACATTTGTAATGTATGTTATTTTTGGGGAGCCGCGATAGCTCAGTGGTTAGTGAACTGGACTACAAATGACAAGAGGTAGGGTTCGATCCCAACCAACGGCTTCCGGTTCACCCAGCCTTTAATGGGTACTGGATTTTTTCTGGGAAAGTAAAGCGGCACAGGCGTAATACTGACCACATTACCCCAAAAATCATGTGCTGAAGGTCTGTAAAATTTATGGTCACTAACACCATATTCCCAATACGCCACTTGGCGTGACGGGGGTACTTTACTTTTTTTTTTTTTTATGTTATTTTTGCATAGTTATTCTAGCATATCATAAAACATGTTGATTGCCCAGCAAGGCTAACTGACTAAGCTTTTGAGGTGGAAGATGCCATACAGTGAATGAGTTGAAAGCATTCATCAATAAACAGATGACTACTATCATCAGTATTTGTGAATCAAAACTGTTATAGATTCTACTCTACTTCTCCATGATGACCATAGAAACAGACTAACCAATCAGGCCAAACAAGTAAAGATTAATTAGGGAAGGCCAGTACCAAAAAGTGCTGTGTTGAAGTTGAATGTTTGACCAGAAGACACAGATATCCTAGCTTTCTGCAAACCATAACACTGTGCATTTTACATATTCTTAGCTCCTTATAAAGGTACACAAGGAAAAGAACCAATCATCAGAAAATGAATAGCTTTCATGTCAGTGTTATAAAGATAGTCTTCACTAATGTGATGTTTTTTTTTATTCACCAACTGATATTTGAAATCATCAGCTTAATAAACATGTTTCATATCTTAGTGAAAACATCATCACTCAACAAGGTATTATATGCTATTTTCTAATTTCTATTATTTTGTTTAAGTTACCATTATTATATCTTGTTGATTCACATCTCGTCTGTGTTCTATTGCAGTTTTATTAAATTTGTCATCAGATTAAAGAAATTGTTTACTGTTGGTTCACTGTTTACAGTTATACTCTCACATTTTAATTTTGACTAGCCACAAAAGAACCAAGAATTTCAACAACAGTAACAACTGCCAAATCCAGTGGTTCAACTTCCAGACAATCTGCTGCAACAACTAAAGCTATTGTTACAGCACCAGTAGGTAGTACATCCAAGTCAGGAACCACAATTAAATCTGTTACTGCACAAACTGGTGGTACATCCAAGTCAGGAGCCACAATCTGTTACTGCACAAACTGGTGGTACATCCAAGTCAGGAACCACAATTAAATCTGTTACTGCACAAACTGGTGGTACATCCAAGTCAGGAACCACAATTAAATCTGTTACTGCACAAACTGGTGGTACATCCAAGTCAGGAACCACAATTAAATCTGTTACTGCACAAACTGGTGGTACATCCAAGTCAGGAACCACAATTAAATCTGTTACTGCACAAACTGGTGGTACATCCAAGTCAGGAATCACAATTAAATCTATTACTGCACAAACTGGCAGTACATTCAAGTCAGGAATCACTGCCACATCTGTTGCTGCTGAAAACCAGTCATCCAAAGAAGGCCTTTCTGGTGATTCAGGTATTTTGTATTAGTTCAATTCACTTTCATTTTTCTCAATCTAGAAACTATGAAGTATAGCATAGAGAACACAGTCAACTGTTCTGTACTTTAACTTTAGATTACGATAGTATCATAAAAATTACCATCTTGAGATAAAGTTCTTAAGAGTTTGACAGTTTTCTGTGGGTGAGTCTTTTTCCCCCTCCATGTACTTTCTTAATTAATCACGACAGTGACCTGTGATGCGTTATTACAACCACGCATTTATAATTTTTTTTCAATACAAGAGGCATTGTAAAAAATACCATAATATTGTAGAAGTGTGACATTTTTTATTAACAGTAAGTGGAAGAGATTTTTTTGTGTTTTATGTGGTCTAATGTTGAAAAAGAGAGATTGAGTTGTTTTTTATTCTTCACAAATAGTCTGTGCTCTGTGTCCCTCAAAATCAAGAAAAAAATTGCAAGAAACTTTCATATTTTTTGTAGAAAAAGTTAAGTGTCATGCACTTAATGTTAACATTTTCTCCTACCTTAATTGTTTCAATTATTTTTTAAACTATAGATCTTTTAATTGTTTGTTCCAAAGATTGGTACCAACAAGTCAATAAAAATATTATTTCTCCAAATTACACATGATTTTCTTAGAGTAGTAAATTTTATGAAAGATTTGTGATAACATAATTCACAGTAAAGTATTCACCGCTCAACATTTAAAGGCAAATGAGAAAGGAAAGTAGAAGACAGTGAAGAATTGTAATCTGGGATTAATGTAAAAATTTAAAAAACTAGAGAAAGGGACAACTAGTTTTATCTAAGTAAGATAATTTAATGAAACAAATTAAGTGAATTTTTTTCAAATTATTGTTAGTGCTTAATGAACACAATTTGTGTGCAATATGAGATATTTAAAATTGTCTTTCAGATTCATGGAAGGTGCCTGTTGGAGTTGTTCTGGGACTTGTAGGAATTGTGGCAGTCATAGCTGGTATCATTATCTATTTGCATCGTACACAACATTTGTGAGTTATTGTGCACTTCTTTCTTACAATATCATCCCCACATGTATAATTTTGTGATATTTGTATCTGGTTGCTTGTCTTTTGTTCCAGTACTGTATCCGTAGTGTGAGCCTTCAAGGTTCAATTCAGCAGGAGGCCGACTCCTGGGAGTGTTAACCCACCTCCCCTAGAGTGTCAAGAAGCTAAAGGGCTAAAAACATGTTCATTGGGGTTCATTTCTAATGAACAGATTACTTCCTTCTGTGAAGCTCTGTAGAAAGAGTTTCCTTTTACTTCTACCACATATATAAATGATATTTGTAATTTGCTGATTGTCTTTTAGTGAAACAGACTGGGGACTCTTTTGCCTTTTTGGCTCATGTCAGTCTGTAGTATATGCTAGTGTTTGTGGCTATGTTTGGTACTTGGTGTTCTGTTTATCTGTCCTGAAGTAATAAAAATATTATAAAAAATGACACTTGGAAAGATAGAAAAAATTGTTAGATTCAAAATTAGGAGATTTTGAACGATTCCAATTGTCAGAGAGAGAAATTTGAAAGTGTTAATATAAAAAAAAAAAAAATCTGCAACTGATAATTACATGAAATGATACACCCACCTTCTTCAGAAGATGGTGAAAATCTTGAAAACATTTGTCACCTTTCTCAGAAGCAGAAATGAACAAGACAAAGAACATTGTTCTCAACCAGATGGCATGGAGTTGTCAGAAATTAATAATAGTCTATTCTATTCATGGAATCAGACTCATTGCAGTCTCAGAGTATCTGCATATCTGCTCCACCACCTGTCCTAGTATTTGCATTTTCAGACAGATTGTACCAGTATGATGTTGATTGTACACATATCATCTTCTCCCACTAAGCAAGCCTGATCAACCCAATCTCTTTTTTGTCCCCAACTCCTCAATGTATACATCATATATATAACCCACCCATCTTCTTCCTCCTTAAGGAATTAAGAACAAGCTTGGCAGTGTCCACTTTATCCAGATTAAGGCCATACTCAGTTCTAGTACTTCAGCAAGTCTATTCATGATTTTAATGATGTGAACCCCAGCATGCCTTGGATGGTATACCACTGACTAGGGTCAATGTGCTCACTTTTGAGTCATCCAGCAGTTGCATCTATTTCCACTGCAGGGAATGCCTGTTGATTTTTTATAACATTATTTTTTTTTAATCCATCAGCGTGATTTGCGTTCTGTGTAACCAATCATGATATCTTCACCATTGCTGCTTCTATCTCCATTCTCATTCTAGACTTTGCAGCAATTCTACAATTGCCAGATTTCATAGCCATCTTGTGATGCTGGTATGCCACACATTCCTAATCACTGTTCTGGCTGCAAAACAATTCCCTTTGTGTAGATGATGAGATCCTGAGGTGGTGATGATTTTTTTCTACAAATTCTCTTATCATGACCTCAATGGCTCAGTAGTCCCAGTTACAGTATATAGCAAGTTGAACAATTATTTTAGTTAGCCATATCTTTCAGCTCTTTTCTCTACCCAATTGTTTCCAATGTTATTGTCATCCAAATCACATACCCTCCTTAATGAGTCATCGGTCTCAGCCATCCAAGATTTTTCTTGCCTGAGACTCCTCCCATTGGTCATACCTCAGGTGTAAGTGCAAGAGAGGATTTATGGTTCCTATATTCAAGTAAGCCCTGACCTGCACATATTTCAGATGCCTTCTAATGCTCAGTAAGTCCAGTAGGTGATTGGATTTGTATATCTCTAGTGTATCCTATCACTGCTCAGTGATTCTCATATTGAGTGCATCCCATCGCTGCCCACAGGACCTCATTCTGAACCCTTCCCAACCTCACAATCTGCTTTGATGATATCCTGATAATGAGATAGTATATCCTCCTTAGGGCAACAACATCTACAATGATAATTGACATCAACAATGATAATTGACATCAACAATGATAATTGACATCAACAATGATAATTGACATCAACAATGATAATTGACATCAACAATGATAATTGACATCAACAATGATAATTGACATCAACAATGATAATTGACATCAACAATGATAATTGACATCAACAATGATAATTTCCGTATTGATAAACGAAGACATTGACAATAATCTATGCATTCATTGTCCTTTCGAGCCGAAGACTCGAACAAGAAGATAGGGAAAAAATTATACTCTTGTGCCTGATGATCTTTCAACTATCAGACCTTGCACAGGACCTGCATTGTGTCTCATCACACAGCTCTGTTCTAGGCAAGTTGATCAATCTCAGTGAAGGAGCTGATGTCTGCTTTTGTTGCATCTTGTTTTAATGTTCTTTTTAGTGTTTCTCTAGGTGGAACTCTTTTTTCTTTTACCCTCTGATTCCCTTTTGAGGGCCTGCTTTTAGATTCTTTTGTTGTCTCTTCTCATTACTTGGCCAGCATATGAACACCTTCTTCTCTTGATTATAGTTGATATTTTTGAATGCATTGTCATTTCTCTTATTTCATTGACAACAATACAAACAGTATAAAAAAAAATTAAGAAGACACTGTTCACCACTCCTTGTAATACTTATTGTATACTCCAGTTGACAACAATACAAATAAAAAAGTCATTGCCTTCTAATATCTCTAATTGGTCCTTGATGTAAAGGGTGGTATATTTTATACTCAAGTTCTAATTCACTGCTACTTTCCTTACACACATAGACTGGAATTTCGTAGTCCCCAGCAACTTGACTATAACTGGAAAACTGCTCAACTATTAAAACTGTTCTTGAGACAATTACTTGAAAACTACTTAAGACTTGAAAATGAACTTAAATTTGAAGATCTCTTGACTAACAAATACACACTTGTACTATAAAACTGGCACTTAAATGCGGGTCTTAAAAAGGACTAATTCCAAGTTGTTATCAAAAGCCTAACTCATAAACTGCCTCATCAAAATTACTTCAAGAACTATTCGTTCTATTGGTTATGGAAGGCCTTGGTATCACTGCAAACGAATTAAATTCCATAATCGTTCAACCGCCCGTGCCAGTGGAATCATCCGAATTACTAACTCATCTCCCAAACAAAGAAAGGTAACTGTAGTTCCCATCGTAGCAGTCTCAGCAAAAGACATAAGGCGAAACCGCGCAGAAAGTGAACACAGCCAACTGTTCCCTGTCATATGATATCATCATTCATTGTAAACAATTGGAATATCGAAACATGATCAAAACGGATGAGACACACAGCTCACGGTGTGCACAGAGCACTTAACTCAGTAGCTCCTGCAACAAGCCGGACTTGGAATATGATGCAACAAGGAACACTTTTCAGACATAGCCTTCAGTGGTTCCTGCCACCTATCCAACATATACCAGAAGTTCACGTCCTCTCGAAAATGATGATCGTCATATTGAGAAAAAAAAATGTATAGCGCTTGATGATGTTAGGACATCTTTCTTGACTCCAACCGAACATATAAACACACAGTCGTCGAATTATTCCCGTCACATCAAACAACAGACCCTCCGGTTAGCATACAATGAACGAAACATGGTGCAAATTCCTCAAAGAGGAAAATCTTTGGTCGACTTGACAGAGCAATCCACATTAATGCGTTTTAGCATGTAAATAACTTGCGTCAAACAATTCCAACATCGGCCATTGAACAGCACTCAATGTCTTCAAGAACTTTTTATGACAATTAACTCCTGTCTCAAAACTAACTTCTAGACTACTCTGTATCTGTGACTGTCTATTTCTCTCTGTCCTGTGTGTCCAAAACTGACTTCCATCTCCGTTTTGTTCCCCATTACTCCCCACCCAGAGGTGAGAATTATGAGAAAATTCTTTGCCTAATTTGTCATCGTTAATCTTTTATTCATCCAGATCGGCTTAATTGATTATGGACTCACCGCTCACCTGTTTTAATGTAATCCTATTCGAGGCTAAGCTTTCAATCATCAGTCAATTTAAACTTTCTAGGCGGTCTTCTTGTCTGGAGTTACTTTGAACTCTGCTCTGGCCATTTCTTAGCACTGAGATCAGTCAGCAGGAATTTAGGACTATGGTTGCTACCTGCTTTTTGATCAGAGGAATGGCTCCTAAGCTAGTCTCATATACTGGACTCAGTGTTGTGGTCTCAGCAAATTTATAATTAGCTCTTTCCTATCTAAGAAAATTCCAGCATCATCCTGATAACATCTGCTGCTAATTGCTCACTCATCTACATATCTTCTGAACTATTTCAAAAATATAACTGGTCCTTAACTATTTCCAGGCATTGATCGATTTTAGGTATTGAACACTTCAATTTTCAATTTAGAAAAATTCCATCACATCTTTTTCATTTTACAATTTCATGCAATAATATAATTACATGTGGTAAATGTTAACATCACTGGAAAGAAAAATGGTTGAAGAGAATGAAAATGGCAATCTGTTGATCATATCTGAATGAAAAAAATATATTATTTATAAAAATATTCAAAAGCAGATAATTTTCAATTCAAAATATCATATTTCACATACCCCTATTTTTTTGTGACTAGAAATGTGTTGCTATCCAATCTTCTTGAAATTTTACACAAATTAATCCAAAGTTCTTCCAAATATACTTTACTTGCTGTGTTTATGTTCACAAATAATGAAATTAGGCACAAGAAATAGTAGACTACTATGTAGTAGTGGGTGTGGCCACTATTTGTAAGATATAAACAAACATTTACATAAAAAATTCAACCACTAAATCTATATAACTAAGATAATGCCATGTGGTAATCAAAGGAGGTAATTATTAAGCATCTTCTAGATATAAAATACAAGTGTTGGTGAATATTTATACGGAATCGTTGCTTTACTTTAAAATATTCAACCGTACTTGGTCCGAGTTGATGTGTCAGTTTTGGTCCTGTAATATCTTCATAATTGGAGCTGATGTGTCTGTTAGTGGTCCAGAAAAGGTGAATAACCTAGTCTGATACTGGACATTGATTGGTGAATACCTAGACCATAGTCCAGCACTGGCAGCACTTAAGATAGTGTAGGCAAGAATAACAGCTGCTGGAGATTTGCCTTGGCCATGATAAAGATAGAAATGCACAATGAGTTACTTTACCACAAGCCATTATCCCATGCTACAAGCCTTAGGAACTAAAGATAGTTATATTGGATATATTTTTGTGCTTTTGTCTGATGCATATTGTGGTCAAATATGCTTCCTAGTTGAAGAGAAATAACAGAATGATTTAATTAAACTGTTCTGTAGTGTCAGCAGGGGTTATTGGTATAAGTTTATGCCAAGCGACAGTTAGTGGTAGAGGCGAAAGATAATATATGCAATTATATATTGTTTCCTTATGTTCCGGACAGTTTTGTTTTTCATTTTACCTTTAACCTGGTTTATTAAAAACAATATTTATGTATCAAAGCCAATTTAGTGATGTTATAAGAAGTAAGCATATTACCAAAAATAGTATTTGGATTTGCCACCGATCCTCTATATATATTATAATGACTGTATGCAAAAATATGGTTATACACATCAAGAATCATTTCATTTCCAGAATTACACTGAACCACTAGTGCAAAAGTATAATACAGTACAATTTGATGTGTTAATGAAGAATAAGTTTCATTATGATAAAAAGAGAGAAATCTCCCTTTGATGAAGTTAAACAAAGTAATTAGCAGGAGACTAAAAATTAACTAATATTATGCACACACATTTTTTTATATTTATTGTATTTGTACAATATTTGGTTCATTGTTTATTATTTATAATAGGAAATATACCTAATAATTTTTCATTTGTAGAAGATGGTTGGCTTTCCCCTTGTTAAGAAAGGGCATCAAGACAACTCGTGGAGACATCAACCCAGTGTTTGAGTATGACACTACTGAAGATACTACTCCAGTAAGCAGATATATTCACTTTAGTCATAATTAAATGTACAGAAATATGGTATTGGGCAAACGGGTAAATACATATAATAGTTGAACAAAGTTTAGAACTACACTCCCCACTTTATATTGGATTCATAGATTACGAAAAGGCATTTGATAGTTTAGACAGGAATGCTCTGGAATTTGCTGAGTCATTACGGAATCCCCATAAAGTTTATTAACCTGATAAAAACAATGTATGAAGGAATGAAATGTAGTGTGGTGCATGAAGGGCAACTTAGAAGCATTTGAAATAGGAACAGGAGTAAGGCAGGGATGCCTTCTGTCTCCATTTCTCTTTCTACTGGCCATAGATTGGATTATGAAAATAACTCAAAACAACAGAAATGGAATCCAGTGGTCACTGACTAAGCAACTTGATGATTTAGACTTTGCTGATGACATACATAGCTCTCCTATTACACAGCCATCAACAGATGCAGGATAAAATGAACATACTTGATGAGAGATCACAAAAGCTAGGACTAAAAATTAATAGAGATAAGACCAACATTATGAGAATTAATGCAGTTGGCAAACCAAATAAAATTAGGAGAATTACCTCTACTAGATGTACAATCTTACATATATCTGGGTAGTATTATAGATAAAGAGGGGGGAACAGAAAATGGTATTAAAATAAGGATATCAAAAGCAAGAGGAGCTTTCATTTCACTGGGAAACATATGGAAGTCCAAAGAAATTAGGTTAAATGCAAAAATAAAAATTTTCAACTCAAATGTTAAGTCAGTCCTATTATATGGCTGTGAAACATGGAGAACAACAAAATTGACAATCATGAAGATACAGACTTTCATTAATAGATGCTTACGCAGGATAAAAGGATGGAAATGGCAGGAAAAAATCACTAACATAGAATTATGGAAATGTACCAATCAAATACCAGTGGATAAAGAGATACAGCGAAGATGATGGCGCTGGATAGGACACACACTGCGGAAGCCAACTGAGAGTATTACACAACAGGCCCTTTTTTTGGAATCCCCAGGGGAAAAGACAAAGAGGAAGACTAAAGAATTCTTGAAGAAGATAGATTGAAGCAGAGATGAAGATGATGGGGAAGACATGGAATGATCTTAAAAGAATGGCAAGAAGCAGAACGACTTGGAAAGTGTTTGTTGAAGACCTATTCTCTACAGGGAGCTGAAAGGTAGAAGAAGATGAAGAAATTGGTAAAATAAAATGCATTTTATAAGTAATAAGCTTGGAAGCAAAAAACTGAATGTTGATAGATTCAAATAAGTTGTGTTGAGCAGAGACTACTTACCCTTCTGTTCCAGGGACTAGTCCTTGCACCAATCGAGTATGCCCTGGAAGTATTTACAGTCAGTAAGACGCAAATTGACAAGCTGGAGAAATAATGAAGCTTTGCGCATTATCTTGGGGTGTACGAGGAACTTTCCCTGTGTAGCAATGAGATATCTTCTTGACTTTCCAACCATGGATAACAGGATCAAAATCTGGAGGGCACGAGCATACCTGAAGATAAGTGCAGATAAAGAGCATCCAATGCATCATGATCTCAACACAGGGAAGGGTGTCAGGCTAAAAAGAGGCAAATCATGGGTGGGCCGAGCAGAAGATGTTGTCAAACAGGTCTGTGGGCTTACCAATATCAATGCTGGCGAGGAGTGGATACAGATGCCTATGTCATTCAATGGGACTTTCTCATGTATTGTCACATTCGATAGGAAATGTAGGGAACAGAACTCAGCCATGGTCAATGTGGAGGGCAACGGTCTCATCTGGGATAACACCGATGAGAAAGATGCGGTCATCTATGCAGACTAATCCATAAGACGACACCAAAGAAGTGCATGAGCATTTACAGCACGCTTGGCAGGCAGAATAATCAAGGAAGACAGTGGTTCATACGTTATGACCACAAGTAGCATGACGATGGAGGTGATGGCAGTGACCAAGGCATCCATCTGGTTAGAATCACAAGACTACACCCACGCCTGTATACTGAGTGATTCGATGAGCATGATAAGAAAAATGGAGGCGAGATCTGTATATATGTAATGGGTAGAGTCATTGCAGAAGTAAAAAATATGTAAGGTTGCCTTTGTCTATGTCCCAGGACATGCGGGAGTACTGTGAAATGAAAGTGCAGACAGGTTGGCTAGCTGCGCTATTGTTGAGGACGGTCAACCAATGGATCGGGCAGACATCATCAATGTCCTCCCAGAAGTGGGAAGGACACAGGACTTCAACAACCATGAGTCCACATCACTCCTTCAGATGAAAGAGATGGGAGTTAAGACTGGCACAGCCAGAAACGAGAAACTTAGTGGGCGTGTAAGAAGACTGATCAGCCAACACAGAACTGGAGTCGTCAGTCGCTGGACACTTGGAGACTTGCTGAGGAGAGGATCTGAGCATCTATGGACATGTTCGGAGTGCAACAATGATGACCCACAAATAACTCAATAAGTTGTGTTGAGCTGTAACAACAGTTTTATTTTGTGGATTGTTATCTAATTAAATGGTTGGTTTTTGATCTAGTTGCCTTTGTGTGTTCCCACCCTTTGGCCTAGTTCCATGTAGTTATTGGTATCTGCAAGTATCTTTGAGCATAAGCTTTTACTGTTGTTGTTTTACTTGATGATTACAATCCTGCTCAGTTTTTTTTTCAAGTTAGATTAAAACATAAACATGTTGCTGAATAAAATAAAATAAAAATCTGTCCTTGTAAAGAAGCAAAAAAATTAAACAGAATATGAACACTTTTATAGATTGCAATGTCTGAACAGAAGGAACTAAGTGGATCAATTGGGGAGATCTTTGGAGAGAGCACAGTAAGTTTTCTTTTGGGAAAAAAACCTTATAAATGAGAAAGTTACTGTATAGCTTGCAATAAAGACACTGTGAAGTAGTTTGAAAAACATATTGAAAATAATCAATGATGTTCCTATGTAGCCAACACCTACTTTACCTCTATTATCTGTTGTTGCCTTTCAGTGGAGGGTAAAATAAATGTTAGGGTCTATGATTTACAGTGTGTCTCCTACATATGTTTGCTGTTACATTAATCCATCATACATATCTACTTTTCTTGTACTTTTTGGGTGTTAAAACATTCTGAGGGATACTGTCTGTAGTAATCATGTTACATGTCCAGGCCATTTGACCTCTTGCATTTTAATTTGATCATCACTGATGTGAGCCCATTTTTCTTACAAGTATATCATCATATCTGATTCTGTCTCTATTTGTCATATTTTTTAAAAATCTTCTCTGGCCTCTCGATTCCATATGTAGTAAACACATTTGTTTAATAATGATAACTAATGTTGAAATTGCCATTAAGGAAAGTAACTCAGTCAGTGCACATAAAGGCATGACATACAAACTAGGCAACTGCATGGAGTTTTTCCTCAGTGGTGACAGGTAGAGTTTTGAAGACAAATGTGAACTAACAATTCATGAAGACTCCTAACACACTTAAATGCAGCAAAATAAGAATCAAAGAAAAGATGTTGTGTGGTAGGATCAGAGTGGAGAATAGATAAGTAGCATGTTATGTTTCTGAGTGTAGATGAGTTGGGCAGGTGATGAATGAGAGCTCTACAGTTCTGTTAGAAGAAGAGTGGGATGAAGGAATAACAGAATCTTCTTGAGAAATAGGGAGAACCCATTGGTGGATGTGATCAGGGTACAAGCAACTGCAAAAGAAATATAACATCAAATGGGCTTGATGTAAGAAATCATGATTTCAGTCACAAATATGAACTGAGTTGCAGAAACAGCAAGAAAGGAACCCAATTATTGCATGATTGAGAGTAAGAGGAGGTGTAAAGGTTGTAGGAATGAGCATCTGTGGGCTTATACAAAATGGATGTGTGATATTATATGAAGGCCAGAAGATCAAGGAAACAAAAATGTGTCAGGAAGTTGAAATAGTATATGTAATTGTAATAAATGAATGGAAATTTCCAAAGAAATCTAAGAGTCTAATAATATCCTGATCAGAAACACCAAGATCATTGTCTGTGTATTGGTGATAAATCAACATCTATTGCAGGAAGTGAGGTTGGAATATTCTTTCATTCATTGGGTGCCATCTCTATATTAAAGGCTGACTACCATGGAGTGCCATTTTACTCTGTCTGTTGTTTTGATAGTGCATATTGTCACTGGTTCACCTGTTCATTTTTTGGTTCAATCAGTCAACTTTTGTCTTGGTCTATCTCTGCTTGATCTGCCTTGTACTTTCCCTTCCAAGATGACTTTCAGTGGGGTATATTGTGTCTCATAATATGTCCCAAAATTGCAGTTGACTTGTTTGAATTGTGCAGTTCTTTTGTTGTTGGATGTTGAGGTGAAGGTTATACATTTTACATTTATGATGGTGGTTTGAGAAGTTATAGAGAAGTCTGTTGCTGTAGTGAATAATATATTAAACTATTTTGCAAATCATTTGATATGATAAGAACTACACAAAAACAGTACAATTTATATGAGAAACAACATTGCAGATATAGACAATACTTCAGGTGAGCGAAAGATAGATATTACACTTTTATGATAGAGATGTCCTTTTTTAATTTTAAAAATGCAATCATTGCACTCTTGCTTTAGCTAGAAATAAACTGAGATTGTTCATACCATGGCAACCAATCATTTTGATGACAGTCTTCTGTGACTGTGAAGAAAAATCTCTGCCTTACTTGTTCCTTACCCCTCTTACATTTAATCTCATATCTGATTAACTAAAATAAATTCTAGGAATACTCTCTTATGTAACTGTACAATTATGAAAGAGCACATATTGTTTATCCAGCTGACTGGTATTCCTTTATGAAAGTTTGTGCCTTTTACTTAAATACTTACTTGTTTTTTTTTCAGGAGCCAGCAATTATGAGTGATGCTTATGTTGGTTTATCAAACCCAACTTACACAGATGCCTGAGAGTCAAGGTTGGGGTACTGCCACATCTCAGAAACCACAGTGCTCTACTGTTTAATTTTGCAATTGTGTCTTTTAAATTATAATGGCTTTGATTTAAACAAAATGTTAAATTGTCATTTGTATGTCACTATTTATAATTGACTAGATGGTATTATAAACCTTGCTTTATCTGTTATTAAACTTATGTATCTTAATAAACTGTTGAATGTTTAATTTGGGCAGTTGCTGAAAGTATGAAATCATTTCTTAGAATTTTTTATAAAAAGAAGAAGCTTTATTGTAGAGATTCTAGGAATGTATAATCAAGCATGGCATTTTGAGGAATGAATAACGTATATTGTTGGGCTAATGGACCATCATCATGTTAAATGGATCTTTGCTGCTGTCCAGAGTTCTGTGAAGTTGCCACCACTTTAAAAATTAATTCATTTTTATTAGTAGCACTTTGATTTTTGTTGCCTTGTTTCATCTAAGATCATCATCTTTCTGCTCAGACCCTGTTCACTAGCATTTTCATCTCTTGTAATGGAAGATTTAAGAGCAACACATAAACTGTGTAGTACAGGCTAGGCTTCTATTCATTTGTTCATGTCTTTAGCTAGTCATTTCACTTGTATATATTCCAGTTTAATAGGCTGCAGAAACTAAATATTTTGTTTTCAAGTGAAATGTCCTTTTTTCATATTTCGAGCCCTTATTGCTGACAAATGAACCTAAGTATTTAAATTTCTCAACTGCTGCTAGTTCTTGTTAATTTATTTTGATTTTTTTCAACAATGCTCTAGGGTTATCAGCTCGTTTTTTCAACACTGGTCTCTGTGCCATATGCACCAGATGTTTTATCTAGTTGTTGTATCTGGTCTGTTAGTTCTTGCTCCATTCCAGCTAAACCATTGAGGCCATCAGCAGGTTATTTATAGTTCTACCACCTATACTTTCATAATCTAAAGCATCAATTATGATTCTTTTCTAGAAGATGTTAAAGAAGATAGAAGAGGGTAAGCAGCCTTGTTGACTTCCAATAGTTGTTCTGAGCCATTCCCATAATGTTCAGTTGATACGTTCTGTTGCTAGTAATATTGTTGTATAGATGTTTTATACTGTGTACTATGTTTGCAATGAAATTGTACATCCTCTTCATCACCCATAGATAGGGTTGCATGCCAAACTCTCAGATGCTTTTATGAAATATATGAACACATGATATAGGTCTTGTTGGTGTTGGGGGGTATTTCTCTCAGAGAATTCTTAGATCATTTGCAATGGTCTTTTATAATTATGGTTTTAATCAGTTGAGTATGGATGTTAACATTATTTGCTTGGATGGCTGATAAGACTGATGGTTCTGTAGTTGTGACAATAGCATAGATTTCCTTTCTTTGGTATAGAATAATTAAGGACTGGATCCATGATAATGAATGTTCCCCTGTCCGCCAGATCTGGTTGAAAATAGCTGTGAGTTCATTGATCAGGGTCTCTTCCCCTGCCCAAACCAGTTCAGCTGGAATGCTATTCACGCCAGGATATTTTTCTTGTTTCAAATCTTTCATGACTGCTTCAGTTTCACTGCAATTATAAAGCAGAAACTGAGGCATCAAAGACGCTGCAAAACTGGTTATTCAACACAAAAATAACATGCACAAGAAATTGGTACTTATGTTACCCTTCATTTCTTTACATTTGTGCTCTATCCAGTTCTTCTTTGGTTTTTTCATACTGTTTCTAATATTGTGATTTATATCTCTATTTTTTTTTTTTTTGGCTACCTTCTAGTGTGTTTTTCATCTGATTTAGCTTTCTTCTTACATCATAGAATTTGAGGCCCTCTATAAAATCCTCTCTGAAATGTTATGAGGTTTTGGGAATATTTTATTTAGATCATATCACAAATGAAAAAATGTTTTCAAAAGAATACAACAAGCCATCAGATTATATGATGATCTTTTGACTATTGTGAAGAAATGCAAAATGAAATTGTTTCAGATATCTCAATCATCTAGCCTTGCAAACACTGCAGGGGACTGTGAACGGAGAAAGGAGAGAGGTAGACAGAGAATGAGATGATAAGATACTATCAAAGAATGAACAGGACTCAACTTTGCACAGTCCCAAAGAATGACTGAAGACAGAGATCCATGGAGAAGGTTGATGAAATCTCTCATTGGTGCCCCAATGACCCCAGGGTTATGAGATGATGAGAGAGAAAAATATCCATGTCATCATGAGTGGGGAGTATAAAATTTGTATTTAAAAAGTAAAACTAATAATAGCATAAAATATATCATTAAGTGTTTAAGATGCAGCATGAGATCAGGCATTAGAACCATATTAGCATAAGATAGGGCTTGTCTAATCAGGCATAAAGGGACTGGAATAGCACTTTGTGCTGCATTATCAATGAAATAGAACACATTTATTGCTGTTATTCTTCAACTATAAAAAAAAAAAAAAAAGTAAAGTGCCCCCGTCATGCCAAGTGGTGTATAGGGAATATGGTGTAAGTGACCATAAATTTTACAGACCTTCGGCACATGATTTTTGGGGTAATGTGGTCGGTATTATGCCCGTTCCACTTTACTTTCCCAGAACAGAATCCGGTACCCATTAAAGGCTGGGTGAACCTGGAAGCCATCGGTTGGGATCGAACCTTACCTCTTGCCCATTGTAGTCCAGTTCAATAACCACTGAGCTATCACGGCTCCCTATTCGTCAACAATAATGCTAAATAATTTATTCCATGAAAAGAACTACATTTGTGTCAACAAATATAAATCGGTAGTCCCCATCTGTTGTGATCAAACCCACGAAATTAAGGTGAACTACTGTTAATGTGGTGTGATGTATAAATATACTCAGAGAAAGTGAGTTTAAATATGGTAGTGATATAAAGTAGTAAAATATTGCATATATTTATTATTTCTTTACATCTTTGTTGTTTTCAAACATGTCTTTAAAAATAATGTACAGAACAATGTATGTGAACTGAACCTTTGAGAACCATGCTGAGAATTACTTGATGCTGGTTATATAAATAATATTCAGAGGAAAGGTAATAAATTCTTTATAACGTATATTATAGTATCGAAAGCAGCATAAATGGATTCAAGATTCAGTAAATAAGCACCTCAAAAACTATTGACAATTACTACTAATCAACAAAGAAATGACCACAGGAAAATGGTGACATTTTCACTGCAACATTATGCCATCAAATATCAGACTTGAACACTGGTTTCTAGAACAATCTTGAGATAAATATCACCAAAATGAAATCTGTCATTGGCATAATGGAAGTCAGATTAAGAGACAAAAATATAAATGAACTAAAAAAAAGTGGGATCACCACTGCAGTAAAAACAACAAAACCACACAGCAGTAAAAAAACACAGTGAGAACAAACAGAGAAGGCATCCTAGAAAAAATTAATAGATGGAAAACTAGAAAAATTCAGAAACATAAAAGTAGAACATGTCATCCAAAGAGCAAAAAATTGGAAACTGTTTCTTCCTCCCTCAGTGCTGAAAGTCACATGAAGAATGAAAGAAGAAAAAGAACCAAACGCAAATGTCTGCAGGTTTAACCTAATTTGTGTACATAAAAAAAAAGTAAAGAGTCCCCGTCAAGCCAAGTGGCCTATTGGGAATATGGTGTTAGTGACCATAAATTTTACAGACCTTCAGCACATGATATTTGGAGTAATGTGGTCGGCATTACACCCGAACCGCTTTACTTTCCCAGAAAAAATCTGGTACCCATTTAAAGCTGAGTGAACCCGAAAGCCGTCAGTTGAATTTGTGTACATAGTTTGTGTTATATTGTTTCTAATTTATATATTAACGTATTAAAAACTCACTTTGTTTTTTTTTACAATAGTACAGTCATTATCTTCTTTGAAATGTCTCTTAAACATTTGTTTAAAAATAGATAAACAGTGGCTTGTTTTCACAAATACTTTCAAAATAAAAAAAAAACAGTTCACATTCCAGAAAAAATACAAAACATATGAACATTCACTAATGTCTGGTCTGCCATGTTAATATTTCCTGTTGAATAAACAAATCTGAACTTTTTGGTACTTGTTTTTATGTATGCTGTGAAACATTTATATGTAACTAAAGTTCCTTTTTTTATAATCCTGAGCTAGCTGTATTGCATTGTCTATTTTTCACCCATAATGCTGCAGGTTTTTGTATTGTTTTACCTTTGTAGTTTTGTTGCCATTTTAATATTTGGGTGCATGAGAAAAATCAAAACCAGAATAAAATTGGTCTTTTAGTACAAAAATTACATCTGTGGTTGAATCTATAAATTCATACATTATCAGTGTATATTTTTATCATCATCATCAAGTACCCGGCCTGCGCTGGCGTAGGTGATCATATTTCTCCACAACTTTCAATCTCGACAGTTATTTATCATTTCTGTTGTTGACCTTCTGCCAAGCCATTCTCTTAAGCTGTCTAGTATTTTTTCTCTTTTCTTCCCTTTATCTCTTCGTCCCTCAATTTTTCCAGTTACAATATAGTCCAGTTGTTCTCTTCTAATTACATGGACAAAAAATTATGATTCTTTCTTCCTAATATTGGAAATGAGCTCTCTTTTTGCTTTGACCTCTTTCAGAACATTTTCATTACTCCTCTTAGCTGTCCATGGTATTCTCAACATTCTTGTGTAAAACCACATTTCTACAGACTAGTGATTTTCTTGTCTGTTGTCCTATTGTCCATGATTCACATCCATATGCTAAGACTGGCTCTACATAACATTTAAGAACTCTTTTTTCTTGTTTCTGTTGTCAAAAATGGATTCCATAGTATCTTCCTCATTTTTTTGGAAAACTGCTTTTGCCTGAGCCATTCTGCATCTCACCTCATTTGTACATCTTCCGTCTGAGGTTAACAAAGTTCCCAAATATTTATACATTTTTATAACTACATATAAACAAGAAAATAGTTTTAACTGTGAAGTCTTGAAATATTGGACGCACATCGTCATAAATTGTGGAGATCTCTATCAGATCAGACTGTTAAACATTATGAGTTGAATGTTTTGTATGATTGTTCATTATTAATTTGGCTCTATAATGAAATGCATAAATCAAGAATTGAGTTATTTTCAGGTCATCATCATTGCACTCTGAACATATCTATAGGTGCTCAGATCCCCTCCTCAGCAATTCCCGCAGTGTCCAGCGACTGACAACTCCAGTTCTATTTTGGTTGATAAGTCTTCTTACACGGCCACTAAGTTTCTCATTTCTGGCTGTGCCCATCTTAACTCCCATTTCCATCATCCGAAGAAGTGACGTGGATCTGTGTTTGTCGAAGTCCTGTGCTCTTCCCACATCTCGGAGGGCATTGATGATGTCCGCACGATCCACTGGTTGCCCGTCCTCAACGACAGCGCAGCTAGCCAACCTGTCGGCTCTTTCATTTCCCCGTACTCCCGCATGTCCAGGGACATAGACAAAGGTGACCTTACGTATTTTGTATTTCTGCAACAACTGTACCCATTGCATGTGTACAGAGCCCGCCTCCACTTTTTTTGTCATGCTCATCGAATCACTCAGTATACATGCGTGGGTGTAGTCTTGTGACTCTAACCAGATGGATGCCTTGGTCACTGCCTTTACCTCCATTGTCATGCTACTCGTGGTCATGACGTATGCACCACTGTCTTCATAGACTATTCTGCCTGCCGAGCATGCTGTAAATGCCCATGCACTTCTTTGGTGTCGTCTTATGGATTAATCTGCATAGATGACTGCATCTTTCTCATCAATGTTATCGCAGATGAGACCGTTGACCTCAGCATTAACCACGACCGGGTTCTGTTTCCTACTTTTCCTGTCGAGTGTGACAATACACAAGAAAATCCCCTTGAATGATGAAGGCACCGATATCCACTCCTCACCAACGCTGATACTGGTAAGCCCACAGACCTGTTTGATGACATCTTCTGCTCGGCACACCCATGATTTGCCTCTTTTTAGCCTGTCACCTTTCCCTGTGTTGAGTACGTGGTGCAATGGACGCTCTTTATCTGTACTAATCTTCAGGTATGCTCATGCTCTCCAGATCTTGATTCTGTCATCCATGGTTGGAAAGTCAAGAAGATACCTCATTGCTACACAGGGAGTGTCCCTTGTACATCCCAAGATAATGCACATGGCTTCATTTTGTATTTTCTCCAGCCTATCATTTTGAGTCGTACTGACAGTAAGAATGGCCAGGGCATACTAGATTGGTGCGAGGACTAATCCTTGGAAAAGAAGAGTAAGTAGCCTCTGCTCGATGTTGGCAGCTGCCATGACCTTCAAGGCGGCTAATCCTTTGCGGGATTTTATTATCACATGGTCGACGTGGTCCCGAAAACACAGGCTGCGATCAAACTTAACTCCGAGGTATGTCATCAACTTGACCTGGTCACCTCATCAGCTCCCATTCGTACTACCGGTGTGGTCGTATTAACGATATGATTATTAAGGGAGAACCATGAAACTGATGCTTTATTAGGATTAACCAAGGCACATGAAACCCCACACCAGGAAGAAATGCGATCGTGTTCGTCTTGCATTGTGGAGGCGATTCCCTATGAAAAGTCATAGTTCTTCGCCTCCTATCCAGCTGTTGTTCCGTGATCATTAGTGTGTACACGTTAAATAGAACTGGTGACAATGGTGAGCCTTGTGGCAGCCCTGGACAAATGGATGTTGGCTCGGAAGACCAACTTCTACATCTGAGTATCACCTTCATCTGAAAACAGTGCCGCGGCGATCCATCTAATGAGGAAGGGGTGCACCGCCAGTTTGAGGAGCATATGCATGAGATATTCAAATGGTACCCTGTTGTATGCATCCTTCAGATCTATAGCAGTAACAATAGCATTTCTCACATGTGGAATGTGAGAAGGCTTCCACATTCTCCTCTCGTCTGTGGAAGCCTTCGAAGACATCATAGGCAAAGACTGCCGCATTGAGCCATGTCTCTTTGTTATATCTATAACCTCCGAGTGTGGGTGGGAATGCGCGTTTCTGTTCAAGGTGACAGGTGAGGACACGGGCAACTATTTTCTCCAGCAGCTTGCCCGCAGTGTTCTGCATTGTGATGATTCTGTAGCCACTGATCTGAGAATGGTCCTTGTTTGGCTTCGGTAGCAGTAGTAAGTAGCTGTGTAGCCACTCCTCCTTAATCTGGCCACTCCTAATGCTGGCATTAAACTCATTGGCCATGTTTTGTCAAGTCGTCGTCAGCTAAATCGCCTCTGTCATCGTACCAAACACCATCTGGACCAGGAGCAGTGTTGTGTGACCTTTTAAGTGTCGTGCGAATGGTATCGGTTGTGATTGTGAGATCTTCTTCCACCACTACATCCTTACACAATTATGATAGCGATCCCCGTATCCTCATTCTTACAGCCTCATTTCTTTGGTCCGTCTGCTCAATGTAGCGGGCAAGCGGGGCCTTCCCTTTGCTCTCATCAGATTTGTGCCATATCTGGCCTGTGCTCTGAAAGTCTGGTATGCCTCTGTGTCGTGGTGTGCCATTCATGCTCTGATGAAGGCGCCAGAATATGGCTAGCGATTTTTCTGAGCACACTTTTTTTACAGAAGTCATCCCATTGGCATCCTTAGCCTGCTTAACACATAGTTTAAAGTGCATCATTTTTTGGTCGACCTCTACTTTCAGACGCTTCAAGAGCTCAGGTTGTGTTCTTCCATTCTTTCTGGCTTTCTGCCATGTCTTGTCCGTTTGTCTCTTGCTCCGCCAAGCTTCCTCGACTAAATCAAGAATATGTTAAGACACTTCTTCTTCTTCTACCTTTTAGCTCCCAGTGGAGCATAGGTCTTCAACAAACACTTTCCAAGTCGTTCTGTTTTTTGCAATTCTTTTAAGATCATTCCATGTCTTCCCCATCATCTTCATCTCTGCTTCAATCTGTCTTCTCCAAGAATTCCTTGGTCTTCCTCTTTGTCTTTTCCCCTGGGGATTCCAAAAAAGGGCCTGTTGTGTAATACTCTCAGTTGGTTTCCGTAGTGTGTGTCCTATCCATCGCCATCGTCTTCGCTGTATTTCTTTATCCACTGGTATTTGACCGGTACATTTCCATAATTCCACGTTTGTGACTTTGTCCTGCCATTTCCATCCCTTTATTCTGCGCAAGCATCCATTAATGAAAGTCTGTACCTTCGTGATTGTCAATTTTGTTATTCTCCATGTTTCACAGCCATATAATAGAACCGACTTAACATTGGAGTTGAAAATTTGTATTTTTGTATTTAGCCTAATTTCTTTGGATTTCCATATGTTTCCCAGTGCAATGAAAGCTCCTCTTGCTTTTGATATCCTTATTTTGGTATCGTTTTCTGTTCCTCCCTCTTTATCTATATTACTGCCCAGATATATATAAGATTGTACGTCTAGTAGAGGTATTTCTCCTAGTTTTATTTGGTTATTGCCAACTGCATTAATTCTCATAATGTTGGTCTTATCTCTATTAATCTTTAGTCCTAGCTGTTGTGATCTCTCATCTAATATACTCATTTTATCTTGCATCTGTTGGTGGCTGTGTGATAGGAGAGCTATGTCATCAGCAAAGTCTAAATCATCAAGTTGTTTGGTCAGTGACCACTGGATCCAATTTCTGTTGTTTTGAGTTATTTTCATAATCCAATCTATGGCCAGTAGAAAGAGAAATGGAGACAGAAGGCATCCTTGCCTTACTCCTGTTCTTATTTCAAATGCTTCTGTAAGCTGTCCTTCATGCACCACACTACATTTTGTTCCTTCATACATTGTTTTTATCAGGTTAATAAACTTTATGGGGATTCCATAATGACTCAGCAACTTCCAAAGCATTCTTCTGTCTAAACTATCAAATGCCTTTTCGTAATCTATGAATCCAATATAAAGTGGGGATTTTAGTTCTAAACTTTGTTCAACTATTATACGTAGAGTAGTTATTTGATCAGCACATGATCTGTTCTTCCTAAAACCTGCTTGTTCATCTCTCAAGTGTTTCTCTATAGCCTCTTTTAGTCTCTCCAGAATGATTCTGCCTAATATTTTTCCTGGCACTGATAGTAGCATAATTCCCCTATAATTTGTGCACTCCTGTAAACTTCCTTTCTTTGGTAGTTTGATCATATAACCTTCTCTCCAGTCTTTAGGTATTTCTTCCCTCTCCCAAATTTTATCCAATAGATTATGTAACATCTTGGTAGAGGTGATAATATCTGCTTTGATGGCTTCCGAAGGAATTTCATCTGGTCCTGTGGCTTTACCATCTTTTAACAGTTTGATGGCTTTCATTATTTCTTCTTTGCTTGGTTTTCCGCAGTTAACGTGTAATTCTTCTTCTGCTGGTAGTATATCTGGAGGATTATTTGAGCCAGGTCTGTTCAAAAGTTCTTCAAAGTGCTCCTTCCATCTCTCCATTTGTTCCTTTATATTACTAAGCAGATTTCCTTTCTTATCTTTGATAAAGGCGTTGATCTGTTTGTATTTTCCACCTAATTTCTTTGTGCTGTTGTACAGTTCTTTCATATTCCCTTTATTTGCTGCTTCTTCTGCCTCTTTAGCTAATTCATCTATATATTTCCTCTTATCCCTTTTAATGCATCTTCTCACTTCTTTGTTCACCTCTGTGTAAGCTTCCTGTGTCTTGGCTTTATTACTTCTTGTTTTGCTTTTATTTATGTCTGCTTTCTTGTTCTTTCTTTCTTTAATTTTATCCAGGGTCTCTGCTGTCATCCATGCCTTATTCTGGCGTTCTCTTTTCCCCAGTGTTTCTTCGCATGTCTCTTTCCATATATTTTTTACCTGTTTCCAATGATCTTCTATATTTATTGTATTTTCTAGTTGTTGGAGGACTTGGTATTTGTTTGATATTGTGACTGCGAATTTATCTTTAATTCCTTGTTCTTTAAGAAACCCTACATTGAAATACGTTCTGCCCTTATTCGTTGTAGTATACCTTTTTAATTTAATTTTAAGTTTGGCTAACAGAAGATGATGATCAGAAGCTATATCTGCCCCTCTATATACTTTTACATCCTGTAAGGATGACTTAAACTTATTATTAATACATATGTGATCAATTTGATTTTCCGTTCTATGATCTGGTGACACCCATGTAGCTTTGTGTATTCTTTTATGTTGGAATATTGTTCCTCCTAGGCTCATTTGATTAAGGGCGCAGAAATTCACAAATATCTCTCCATTCTCGTTTATATCTCCAAGTCCATGTTTTCCCATAATCTCTTCAAAGCCTCTTTTGTCTGATCCTACCTTAGCATTTAGGTCTCCCATCAAGATTATAATATCCTTGGCTCGTCTTGCATCCATCTGGCATTGTAGCTGTTTATAAAAATCATCTTTAACTGAGTCATCTTTATCGTTGGTTGGTGCATAGCATTGTATAATGTGTAATTTTATTTTGTTTTTGGTTGTTCTAAATGTTGCTCTCACCAGTCTTGGTCCCACTGCCTCCCATTCTATTAGTGTCTTCTGTGCATTCTTTGATAGCATTATAGCTACCCCTTCGCTATGTTGTGCTCCTGGTTCCTGGTGTCCTGATGATAAAATCATCTTCCCCTGTATTCAATTTTATTCTCTCCGCTCCCAGCCATCTTGTTTCGCACATTCCCAGAATATCTGTCTTGTAGTTGTTCATTTCTGCTGCCACTTGTGCCGCTTTTCCCTGTTCGTTAAGGGTACGAACATTCCAGGTGCCAATTCTGGATGATTTCCTGGTAGACAAAGGGTGAGTCGGCAACCCGGACTCCTTATGGCTTTCTCCGGATTGCGTCATACGTCTCTTAGACAGAGAGCCCTTCTCTTTCCTGGTTGACGGATTTACTTTATCTTTCTTTGACTTGTTCATGTTTGTGAAGTTTTTTCGGCTTATTTTTTTACAGTATGGGATAGCCAGTCCCATGCCTAACCCTCCTTTCTCGCCTCTTACGAACATGCCTGGTAGGGTACAGCGCCGCTATTCTTTACTTCCCTTTCGGGCCCTGGCAGCGCACGGGCGTTGTTAAGACACTTGGTGGTTCTTTTTTCTTCCAGTAATTTTGTTGAATTTTATATATTAATTTTCTTATTTCTCCGCAGTATGTGTTATTTTGTGTCTCAGAGCATCACACCAGAAGTGATTGCTCAACAAGTTAAACTATGATACAACAATATCTTTCTGGACTGATCAACAATCCACACACTGATGTCATTATTACAAAAAAAAACATTTAAAGACTTATTGATTTCAATAACCGTCTTTGAATACATATTAGCAGATAATGATGACAAAGTGGTTTTCATCAAGAGCCATCAGTAAGCATACTCCTGACATGTTGAATGGGATTGGTACTTTTGAAAATGCTCATAGTTTAGTGAGATCAGTTCTTCCAACTTATCAACTCAGTCTTGCTGCTTAGCCAGTAGCAGTGTTTAACTATTTCACGTTCAAATGTTAGTTTTTTTAACGTTTTTCAAAGGCTTTTTTACAAATGCATTTTAATATTTTATCCTTGTTCTTGTCTTGACCACAGATCAACACACCTTGTGACATCTAATTGGGTTGCTTAGCCCTGGTCATCTTTTCAGGGTATCCCAAGTCTGGCTCTTAATGCACATCTCTGCCTCCGCCATTCTCTGCCAGGTAGTCCATAATCTAACTCTCATTAGGCCAACCTCCAGTGTCTGCTTCATGGCATTTCTCAGAATGGCTTCTGTGACGTATAATGCCTTGACAATTACACAGCCCAAAAGTGATTGGTGAATAGCAACGTTCTGTAAAGGATTAGCTACTTTACTTACACCTGCTATGGAGTGGTGGATACTTCAGATAAAATTACAAATTAATACCGTTAGAAATTAATAGCTGTAGCATATAACAAATCAAACCACAGTGGAAGAAATTATAAGAAAAAGATGATGAGGATGGACACACTTCGAAAGCCAACTTTAAGCATTACTCGTCTCTTTACAGTTGCTTAAAATACCATGTATATTTTATATATAAGCATTACCCGTCTCTTTATAGTTGCTAAATATCATGTTTATTTTATCTCTAAGCATTACCAGGCAAGCTCTCTCTTGGGAACAGAAAACAGGGAAGACACAAAAACACGCGGAAACGAAACCTTCACACAGAAATCACAAACAGTCATATCGATGGAGGACAAATTGAGTTTTAAAAAAACGTCAATTGTCTTTATTAAATGGATAACTTGCAGTCAGCGCTAAACAGAAACGATCAATGTATACACTTTGCGCTTATAGTTGGAAAGGGCTGCGAAGCAGATGTGGGAATGTTATGATTACAGTGCTGCTACCTCATGAAAACAAAATATTAAGTGGATATCGTTTTCGATACTTTATTAGCGCATGCTTCTAGCTCTGACACTTTTGTCTATAAGTAAATAAAAAAGTAAAGAGCCCCGTCACGCCAAGTGGAATATGGTGTTAGTGGCCATCATTTGTACAGACCTTCGGCACATGATTTTGTTGATAATGTGGTCGGTATAACGCCCGTGCCGCTTTACTTTCCAAGAAAAAAAAAAACACCCGGTACCCATTTAAGGCTGGGTGAAACTGGTGGCCGTCGATCAGGATCGAACCCGACCTCTTGTCCTTTGTAGTTCAGTGTGTCCATTAACCAGTGAACTATCGCGGCTCCCACTTTTGTCTATACACAATCAAAATATTGTAACTAAATATGCGTACGATGTCAAAGCGCCGTAATTGTTGACTTGGACTATTACAAAATAATGGGAACGTTGTTATTCACAATAAATGTTTGTTATATCAGTTAAACGAAGAGCGACTGCTTGCGATAACTCACTTTTGATTCATGCATACGATAATTTGTTAGCAACTTTCGAATCTAATTATACGAAGTATGTTCATACAATTACATAAAACGCGGAACTCCCGGTCAATATGGCGGATAGGTGGCAGGAATTGTTAAAGGTTGTGTCTGAAAAGTGATCCTTGTTGCAATTTCCTTATATTCCGAGTCCGACTTGCTGTGGGAGCTACTGAGTTAAGTGCTTTGTGCACACCGTGAGCTGTGCGTTTCATCCGTTTTGATCATGGTTTGATTTTCCGATTGTTTACAATGAGTGATGATATCGAATGACGAGGAACAATGGCTGTGTTCGGTTTCGCCGTATGTCTTTTGGCTTGTGATGAGACTGCTATGATGGGGACTGCATCTACCTTTATTTGTTTGGAAGATGAGATAGTAATTCGGATGATCCCACTGGCACGGGCGGTTGAGCAGTTATGGATTTTAATTCGTTTGCAGTGATACCGTGACCTTCCATAACCATAACATAAAACGCTATGAGATGTAGAAGTAAAACAGGGAAATGGAAAATAACCATAATATGTCTCACAGGGGGTCTAAAGCGCCTGTCAGCACTTAAGTTGTCAACGCTCAGCGGCTCATGGCTTGTGCCAAGATCAGTAAATCAGGTCTATTCAGATCATACACCACCTCTTAGCCAAGTGAATATGAATCAAGAGGGAATGCAACCCAGTACTCGATAACGCCATGTTAGAGCCACGTTTGTTGGACCGAAATAAACAAATATCACAGTGCTACTGAAAACCACAATACAGCGCATTTAAGCCCACTTAACGACATTAATGGTGGATGATGAGGAGGACTACTCATTCTTTAGTAGTCGTCGGGAGAAAGTGAGTCAGAGAAATAAAAAAAAAGATGCTGAACTTTCCCCCCGAATATTTAAATCATGCTGGACACAAAACTATATTATAAACATGTCTGACAGCTGGTCAACCGACTATAGAGTCTCTAAAGTTAGCATCGGGTCAACCTAACCTGCAATGTACCTACCATACGCTAAATGGGTCGGATATAGTGCTACGTCATCAACAGTCTATATTATCCATTTTTTCTTTCTTCCAATTTCTCTTAGACTCTTGTGGGGTGTCAACTAATAAAGTTATAGCTTTTGTTCTTTTGGCAACGTCACCTATTATCATGTGGTGCTGCTGTAGAGTTTTCATTATGACGTTGTTCGTATACTTCGGTCTGCTTCAGGCTCCATGAATTTCTCCTCTTTTTATAGATCTCGTGTATGGTATGGTGTCTTATAAAGGCGCTCTCTCTGGGTAGACAAATCATACCGAAAAATGGTTCCTATAATAGGCTACTTACTTTCCTTCTCTGTTGATATCGGCATAGAGGTAAAATTAGTTCTCTGTCATTGCTTTGTAGTCTGTCTGTTTCGCAATGTTATTTGCTTATGTGAGAAACCAGATACGAGAGTTTTGATTCCTGTCTAACAAATCCAGCTGCCTAAGAGCAACATTACTTCTACATCTATCCAGAACATAGAGAAAGGTCGACGTCACGCCATGTGGGCGCCTATAGTGTTGATGCGATTAGTGCCCATATTTCGTATATCTAATCGACGCATTATTTGTCGGCATTATGCCATTGTCGGTATCATTAGGGTATTGTGAACGGTGTTACGCCAGTGGCATCTTTGTTCCAACAACCCGATGCCTATTTAAGGTAGGGTGAATCTAGATGACGTTGATCCGAAGTGAACCAAACCTCCTGTCCTTACTAGCCCAGTTCACTAACGACCGAGCTTCATATGCGCTTTCAAGTTTGAACTAGTTTTGAAGCGTTCTCTATATGCTGTACTAACTTGGCTCTGTACAGATTTTTTTTTAATCTTTAAAGTTTCATTTCCAATTTTGTCTCTTCTGCACTTCCCAACTTGTGCTTCTGACTTGATGTATATAGGCCCGACTATGCACTGGCTGTGTCGTAGACAATGTAATAACGGATGTAAAGATTGAATGTGACATAGTTTTATATTCGAAATTGTAGGCCAGAGTAAGTTAATCTTTATGGATTACTTACTTTATGGTCAATCTGCACGCGGACATTAATCGAAAAATAAACAGAAGTAAATAAACCGATATATACCTGCTTCATAGACTACACCAAAGCTTTTGATAAAATAAACCGTAAACAAATTGGGAGCCGCGAAGCTCAGTAGTTAGTGAACTGGACTACAAAGGACAAGAGGTAGGGTTCGATCCCAACCGACGGCTTCTGGTTCAACCAACCTTTAGTGGGTACCGGAATTTTTTCTGGGAAAGTGAAGCGGCACGGGCGTAATACCGACCACATTACCCCAAAAATCATGTGCCGAATGTCTGTAAAATTTATGGTCACTAACACCATATTCCCTATACGCCACTTGGCGTGACGGGGGTACTTTACTTTACTACCGTAAACAACTTATAAACTGCCTAAAAGATATACATCTAGATGACACAGACATACGACTGATATGTAATTTATACCAGGAGCAAACAGCAATAATAAAATATAGCACCGAGAACTACACCTATTGGTATAAAAAGAGAAGTAAGACAAGGTATGCATCCTTTCACCAAGCTTGTTCAATCTATACACTGATCAAATCTTTAAAAACATCACAGATATGCCAGGTCTAAACATTAATGGACAGATAATCAATAACCTAAGATATGCTGATGATACTGTATTACTAGAAAATCCTAAAGATCTAAAACAATTACTTAATGAAATAAACATGACAAGCATAAAATATAGATTAGATATAAATATCTAAAAGACTAAAACTATGATCATAAACAAAGAAAATACTCAAAACCCACAAGTGGATATCAAAATTGAAGGAATAGACCCGGAGACAGTTGAGAGCTATAACTAACTTGGACATACTATAAACAGTGATGGAAAATGTACAACTGAAATAAACACAAGAATAACAATGGCAATAAGTAATTTTAATGCCATGAAAAGTATACTAATATCGAAACAAATAACACTAGGGCTAAAACTATGAATATCAAAATGTTATATTTTCTCAACATTCCTGTATGGTGCAGAAACATGGACATGAGACAAAAAAACAGAACAGAAATTTGAAGCCTTTGAAATGTGGATTTATAGAAGAATAGGAAAAATTGGATGGAATGAAAAAAAAAACAAACGATGCAGTTTTAAACAACTAAAAATTAAACGATAACTGCTATAAACAATTGAAAGAAGACAAATGAGATTTTTGGGGCTTGTTAAAAGACACAGCATCCTTCTAAAAGTAATCGTGGAAGGGAGAATACAAGGTAAAAGAGGCACACTTAGACTAACATGGACGAGTAACATCAAAAGATGGACAAGTCAGTCTATGGCAACCTGCACCATCAAAGCAAGAGACAGCTAACAGGCGCTGCATGGTAGCCAACCCTCGATGCGGAGACGGCAGTCAGTGATGATTATGATAAAACTAAATCAATTTACATAAAGTTAGTAAACAAGTCTTAATAATAGAGGCGGAGATTGAACTACAAGAAATGATATACACAATAGTGAAAAGAAAGCAACAAAAAAGGTCTCAGTCTAAAGAGCGTCGAATACTTGGGCACAATAATAACATCAGACAGAAAATGCACCAAATAAATAAAAAAGTATAATAGTTCAGCCCAAAATGTCATTTATAAAATTAAAAACATCTTGTGCAACAAGTCTATGTCAATATAAATAAAAAGTATAATAGTTCAGCCCAAAATGTCATTTATAAAATTAAAAACATCTTGTGCAACAAGTCTATGTCAATATAAATAAAAAGTATAATAGTTCAGCCCAAAATGTCATTTATAAAATTAAAAACATCTTGTGCAACAAGTCTATGTCAATATAAATAAAAAGTATAATAGTTCAGCCCAAAATGTCATTTATAAAATTAATAACATCTTGTGCAACAAGTCTATGTCAATATAAATAAAAAAGAGAGCTCATCGGTACTCTATAAAGCCAATTCTGACCTTTCGAAGTGAATCATAGTAAAAAAAATATAGAGAAGTAAATATGCAGATGGTCAACAACAGAAATGATAAATAGCTGCCGAGATCGAAAGTTGTGGAGAGACATGATCACCTACGCCACTAGGCCCGGTACTTGATGATGAAGGAGCCCCCGTCACGCCAAGTGGCGTATAGGGAATATGGTGTTAGTGACAATAAATTTTACAGACCTTCAGCACATGATTTTTGGGGTAATGTGGTCGGTATTATGCCCGTGCCGCTTTGCTTTCCCAGAAAAAAAATCCGGTAACCATTTAAAGCTGGGTGATCTCGGAAGCCGTCGGTGGGATCGAACCCTACATCTTGTCCTTTGCAGTCCAGTTCATTAACCACTGAGCTATCGCGGCTCCTCGAAGCGAATCATGGACAGTATAAAAAGAAACGAAAAGACGACCAAGGGCCACAGATATGGGATTTCTCAGAAGAATAATGATAGTTCCATGGACAGCTAAAAAGATAAACGAAGAAATTGTCAGAAGCCAAAACATACACAAAGAATTCATACGAAACATCAGAAAGAAACAATCATTTTTCGGACACATCATACTTGGTTACAACTGACAAAGTACATGGAAAGAGAGATCGCGGAAGACAAAGGCAGACAATTCTGGATAGTTTAGTGTCATGGCACGGAAAACAGTAAACAGAATTGACACTGTAGATAGAGAGTTGTGGAAGGACATGATCGCTTACGCCAATTGGTATGGCACATGATAATGATGATGTAAACAGGAACGTAGCGCCCATTAGTGATTACTTGAACAATGACACAATTCATTCGTCTATTGTAATATTTATGTTTACACAAAAGATACATTTCGTTTATTAACTATAGTTATTCCTATTTGATCGAACAGCGCTACAAATTTAATTTGGCGAATTTGTCACGTGTTCATCATCATCATCAAGAACCGGGCCTACTGGGGTAGGTGACCATGTCTCTCCACAACTTTCGATCTCGACAGTTCTTTATCATTTCTGTTGTTGACCTTCTGCCAAGCCATTCTCTTAGGTCTGGTATTTTCTCTCTTTGCTTCCCTCTGTCTCTTCGTCTCTCAATGTTTCCAGTTGTTACAATATATTCCAGTTGTTCTCTTCTCATTACATGGCCAAAAATGATGATTGTTTCTTCCTAATATTGGAAATTAGCTCTCTTTTTGCTTTGACCTCTTTCAGAACATTTTCATTACTCTTCTTAGCTGTCCGTGGTATTCTCAACATTCTTCTGTAAAACCACATTTCTACAGACTCCAGTGATTTTCTTGTCTGTTGTCATATTGTCCATGAGGCCCGGCTTGAAACGTCAGTTACTCATCGACGGAAAAAAACATGAGTACCTCCGAAGTCGGAGTTATCTGCCTGTGCGGCGAGGGACCTCTGTGCACACGGCTGCCAGGGAAAAATGGATTAACACGCAAAATTCAGCTCCTAGTTTCTAGGAACTTCGTCAGAGTTGAAAGCTGGCGAATGCAACAACATCATATTGTCCAGGATTCACATCCATATGTTAAGACTGGCTCTACATAACATTTAATAACTTTTTCTTGTTTCTATTGTCAAAAATGGATTGCATAGTATCTTCATCATTTTCTGGAAAGCTGCTTTTGCCTGAGCCATTCTGCATCTCACCTCTTTTTGTACATCTTCCGTCTGAGGTAAACAAAGTTCCCAAATATTTAAATTCATTTACCTGTTTTAATATTGTTCCACTTGTCTTTATTTTGCACTGAGGTCACGTGTTCGCTTTGGTAAAGAGTTGCTGATTACTTATTAATAAAGCGAAATAAATATGCTATGAAGGGAATATAAAATTCGTGAATTTTGTTTATAATGAAACGGCGTGCCACGGAAGGAACACATGGGTGGTTGACGGTTGAGTAGCAGTTGATGTAAGTCAACGCCAAACAACACACATTTAAATATATTGGGATGTATTAATAACGTAACACTATATAATACTCTTTTTTATGCTTGCTAATAATCATGCTGGGTTTAGTTAGTTATTGAACAGATACTTGAGACGAGATGATAGATATAGACTAATTTAAGAGTGATGATGAGTGATGTGAAACAACACCAACACTGCGGGACTTGCAGAGACTGAGGAGGAGGAGGGATCTGAATCTGAGCACTTATCTTAGTTAGTATCAGTATCTATCAAATCTATGGACATGTTCAATGTTCCGGGTGAGTGCAATGATGTTATGATGATGACCCGCAAATAACTCAAGATATAGATACAGAACGATTCCGGTTCAGTACAAAGTTAACTACAAACAAAAATAAAATAAACAAGGTACAATTTTTGTGAGTACACACTTACTTAAACTAAACTTACTACTACTACTACTTTAATTTTAATTAACTTTTACTGTAAAACTAATACTAAGAAGTTACAGTAGTACACCTACAGAGTGTACCGTACACTAAATCACTAATTAATAGATATTTATCATCCTCTTCTGAATCTTCGATCGATCTTGAAAATGAGAGTGATACGACGACGATACGTCTTGTATTTTAAGTCTTGAGCTGTGTAGTACTCATTGATAATGATTATGCTTGACGATTGTCATCATCGTTCGAGTGCCGTCTCCACAACGGTGACAACGAAGGTTGGCTACCATCCAGGATCGCCATTCCACTCTGTTTATAAAGTTTCTTGATTTACTTTTGAATTTGATGGTGCAGGTTGTCATAGATTGACTTGTCCATTTTTTTTATATTACTCGTCCATGTTAGTCTTGGTCTGCCTTTGCCTCTTTTACCTTGTATTTTCCCTTCCAATATTACTTTTAGTAGGCTGTTGTGTCTTTTAACATGACCCAAAAATTTCCAATGGTCCAATGTCTTGCTCTAAGTCTAATTGTGTTGAGTAGTTCTTTTTTCATTTTTAGTTGTTTTAAAACTTCATCGTTTTTGTTTTCTTTTCTTTCCATTCAATTCTACCTATTCTTCTGTAAATCCACATTTCAAAGGCTTCAATTTTCTGTTCTGTTTTCTTGTCTAAAATGTCAGTGTTTCTTTCTGGACCATACAGGAATAAGGAATATTGGTAACAATTTGCTATTATTAGTTTCAACCCTGCTATTATTTGTTTTGTTGTTAGTGTATATATATTTTTCATGACATTAAAATTACTTTTTGCCATCCCTGTTATTCTTTTGTTTATTTCAATTTTACATTTTCCATCATTGGTTATTAGTATGTCCAAGGTAGTTGTAGTTGACGATTGTAAACTCAAGTTATTTAGTTTAGTGGTAAGTGTAAAGTCAAAGTGTAAATTTAAAATGAAGTGAAGTGATACAAGTTAATACTCGGTAGTAAGTACCACTTGAAGACTTCACTGAGTGTCATTTGTCATCACACATGAGTATCACAATAATGTAAGTAATTTTAGTAATATTTAATTAACCTGGCCAGTCCAGTTCTCAAGTTCTGTTAGTGTTTAACCAGTGACACTCGCAGTACCTGAGTTACGTGAGTTGATTACCGAGGAGTCTCACAAGCATTCCAACGCACTCATTTATTCATTGACTGTCATTAGTGGCATGTCTGAGGAGTCCAGCGTGAAGAGTGAGACAACACTCAGCAATGCACACACTGTAACTGCAGTAGTGTTAATCTATTTTAATATTTACATTTACTCAAATTTAATTTTAATAACTGCTGTGTGTTTTGTGTGTCAAGAAGAATACAATGAGTCACGAGTGGAGTGTCAGTAACTTTAGTAGTAAGACTAAAGATAACAAAAACTAGTATTTTTAAAGAGTAAAGTTAAGATTTTCACTTAACCCCGCCCCAATCCAAGAGTGAACACCTTCCAGCTTCCTCTATTCATTTACTCTCTAGTGACAGTGAAGTGAATAATAGTCCTCCTAAACTAGACTCTCACGTGACTCTGTTTTTGTTTTTGGTAGTCAAGTAGTGTCTAGTGGTGGTTTACTCAACAAATTTACTTTCACTTTGAGTTTATCAGTTTACAATTTTTGTTTATATGCCACTGGCATACAATTAATTATAATTGAGTACGGTTATATACTCACTGAGTCACTGCTTTTGCTCTTTTGCCGGTCAATGGGGGAATTGGGAATTTAGATGTTGTCTACTATTTCCCTGCATCTTTCTCTGATGCAACTCTTTGTATGCCTGATTAATAAAGGTATGTCGATTGAAAAAAAATAATGGGAAGACAATAAAATTTTATGAATAATAATAATAATTTTTAAAAAATATTCCTAACTGAAATGTATTTAGCTGCCTAGAAGCATATGTAACAATGTTTTAATTAAAACAAAAAATTAATCAGACACTTAATAATAAGATAAAAACCAGTATAATTGTACTCATTAGAAATGTATTCGATGCTGATTTTGCTTCCTTTCTCTTAAGTTATTAATATAACAATTTTGTTCTACTTACAGGATTATTTGTCATTGAACATTTGGATATTTTTGTGGAAGCATCTTTTATAAATAGAAATGGTGAGGAAGAAGATTGACAGTCGCATTCGGGTTTTGATAGAAAATGGAGTTGCATCTCGTCACCGATCCATGTTTGTTGTTGTTGGAGATCAAGGGAAAGATCAGGCAAGTAATATAGTCATGAGAACACCTGCGTGAAAGACATTGCCTGCGAAGCTAATTTTTTAGTAGCTGAGTGGCAGTGTTCCCTAGCGTTTGGCTTTTCATGGCAAGGCGCTGTGCCACTGAGTATGGGTTCGATCCTGCTTTGGTCCATATTTTTTTCTGTTGTTGATTATTTGTCAATTTTTCCGAGTGCTGTAAACATACCTCTTCCTCTGAATTGATTCGCCGATTATCGCCTCGGAAGTTTCCCTCTATAATAATATTCATTTATTATTATTTGTCTCCAAGTAATAACAGTCACAGTTTAAAACAGTATGACCCAATATAAAAGTCGATGCACTAGATTAGGAGCCATAGCCGGCCCATAGGGCATAAACCCAGATACTCTTTCTCTTATCTAAATTTTTTAAAATTCTAGCAGTTTTCAATCCTTCTAAAGATATTTTATCAAATCTTGCCATTTGTCTCTGTTCTGTGCAAGCAATTGTATCTCATTGAGGGAGCTGATTCCTGCTGCTCTTGCCTCTCTGATCAATTTTCTTCTCAATGTCTCCCTGGGTCGGCCTCTCTCCCTCTTACCTGTTGTTTCCCACATGAGGGCTTGCTTTGTTATTCTGTTATTATCTTTCCTCATCACATGACCAACATATGACCATTGTCTATTCGTGATTACTGAAGATACAACCATAAATGCTGCTATAAAATATAACAATTGCAATGTTGTATTAAGAAAAAATAATGAACAAATAGAATGTGGATTTTATTAAGTTTACTCTGTTCTTTTATTATAGAGGGATTTAAAATAGCTCATTAATATCAGATTAACTGAGTATTGTCAGACTAATGTTAATTAAGGAACAAAATTGACAATCTTTTTGCTGCTTTAGGTATTCATGATATATAGAAGCAGAGATGAAGATGATGGGGAAGACATGGAATGATCTTAAAAGAATGGCAAGAAACAGAACGACTTGGAAAGTGTTTGTTGAAGACCTATGCTCCACAGGGAGCTAAAAAGGTAGAAAAAGAAGAAGACCATAATTTTTACAGACCTTTGGCACATGATTTTTGGGGTAATGTGGTCTGTATTATGCCCGTGCCACTTTACTTTCCCAGAAAAAAATCCTGTACCAATTTAAGGTTGCGCGAACCTGGAAGCCGTCAATCAGAATCAAAACCCGCTCTTGTCCTTTGTAGTCCAGTTCACTAACTACTGAGCTGTCACGGCTCCCATTGTAATTATAACTGTAATAATTCTCTTCAGGTTGTCATTCTCCATCACATGCTAAGTAAAGCTGAGTTAAAAGCAAGACCATCAGTTTTGTGGTGCTACAAGAAAGAATTGGGATTCAGCAGGTACATTGTCAAAATATGAGTATATTAGCAGCATGTAGAATTAAATTTGTACAAACATAAACAATTAAAGTTGTAGAAACATTTGTATATGATGTGGTTATGTACTGGGAAATCAGAGGAAACGAGAGGGGAAAAATGCTATACCAAATCTCTTAAACGCCAACATTTTAAGGGCCGGGTGGTTTAGAGGTAAGGCATTGGTCTCTGGGCCGGAAGGTCTTCTACACGCATTGGAATTTTGTGTAAAAACTCAATGTCACAGTGATTTGAAAAATACTGAGCAGAGGTAACAAAATATCCATCACATAACTAAAATATGTTTTGGGGACTGGTTGGTCTTGAGGCAAGACGCCAGCCTCAAGACAGAGAGGTTGTGGGTTCAAATCCCAGCTGCACTAGTTGGGATATTTATTTATATCTTCTCTATATGGTAACTACCCCTGGTCTCAGTGGTGAGGCCCGGCTTGAAACGTCAATTACTGTTGGACGGAAAAAATATGAGTACCTCCGAAGACGGAGTTACTTGCCTGCGCGACAAGGGACCCCTGTGTACACGGCTGCCTGGGAAAATCAGATTAACGTGCAAAAATTCAGTTCCTAGCCTTTAGAAACTTTGTCAGAGGTCAAAGCTGGCGAATGCCAAAAAAAAAATTGTTTTAGCAGCAATATTGTGACATTTAATCACTATGATAACTTTCAAAGGATAGTTTGTGATAACATTTCCTTATATTTAATCATTTTGACATTTAAAACATATATATCACTGCCCCCCTCACTTTTTATTATCTGAGACATACTTTCTTTCCTTGAAATTTGTATGTGTATTATTTACTTCTCTTTGTACATACAATATCCAGATTAAAAAAAGCTAAATCTTTTAGTATTTTGTCTTTCTAAAAGATGTTAAAATATATAAAACGAGGAGTCAGACAAGGCTGTGTTCTGTCGCCGGATTTGTTTTCACTTTACAATGAACATATTATAAGATCAATAATAGACAAAAAAAGGAATTGAGATTAACGGTCACAACATAAATAATTTGTGATATGCGGATGACACAGTCTTAATAACAGAGACAGAGAATGAACTACAAGAAATGATGAGACATAATAGTAAAAGAAAGCAACAAAGAAGGTCTCAGTCTGAATAGTAAGAAAACAGAAGTAATGGTTATATCAAAAAATCATTCACCACCATCGTGTAGCTTAAAAATAAACAGGACAAATCTGAAACAAGCGCAACGTGTAAAATACTTGGGCATAATAATATCTGATGGAAGATGCGCCACAGAAATAAAAAGCAGAATGGCTGAGGCCAAAATAGCATTTTAGAAAATGAAAAATATCTTATGCAACAAATCTATGTCAATAGAAATGAGAGAGTTCATCGGTGCTATATAGAATCATTTCTTAACTAGAGAAGCGAATCATGGACAGTAGACAAACAAATGAAAAGACGATTAGAGGTCACAGAGATGGGATTTCTCAGGAGAATGTTGAAAGTTCCCTGGACAAAGACCAATGAGGAACTTCTCAAAGAGGCCAACACATAAAGGGAGCTCTTAAAAAACATCAGAAAAAAACAATCAACATTTTTCGGGCACATCATGAGAAGAGGAAATTTGGAATACTTGGTTACAACTGGCAAAATAAAAGGAAAGAGAGATTGGACGACAAAGAGAGAAAATACTGGATAGCTTGGTAAATGGCATGGGAAAACAGTCAACAACAGAACTGATATGATGCAATGTAGATAGAAGATTGTGGAAAGACATGATCGCCTACGCCAACTGGTATGGCACATGATGATGATGATGAAAAGATGTTGTCATATATATGGTATTATGTTCAAACAATATACCGGTGTGTAATTTTATATTATTTGTTTTCTAGTCATCATCGAAAGAGAATGAAAGAACTACAGAAGAAAATTAAAAGTGGGAAACTTAGTGCAAAAGAAGATGATCCTTTTGAGTTGTTTGTCTCTGCCACTAATATCAGATACTGTTATTATGCGGAGACACACAAGATCCTTGGCAACACATATGGAATGTGTGTATTGCAGGTATTGTAATTTCTGCTTGAATTTTGAACTAAAGATTATTTATTGTAATTTTATTACGTTCAGATACATTTGTTACATTTCTATTTTTCTTTTAATATGTAACCGTTTCGTTGTTGTCTTCCCTTGAATGAATGACCGTCTAAACTTTATTCTGTAACCACGGCTGCCTGGATCACTGGGTCAATCTTCCCCAGCACACCAGCTGCACACCCCCGCTGCTACAGGCCTCCTATTATGAATGACAGGCTGACCCGTCAGCGTGATCAGCCACCGTGACCACACCACAGCCGGCCTAGCTGTCTGCCTGGTGTCGCAATCGTACTTCGTGCTGTGAATCTCGCATACAACCCTTGTTCGTTCATCACAACTCTGTGGCGATTACTTCACTGTCAACACATAACAAGACCAGTACTGTGTAAAATAATGGTAACTTTATTTATTCACACCACCTCCGCTCGATCACTCACGTGATCCAGCAAGAATTGTCTCACCTCGATAAAATCATACAATGTCCATTTATACTCATATCATGAACAAAACTGTATATCACAAAGTTACACATTTCACCATGCCAGCAGCTTTTTATCTGCTTGCTTTTCAATGACTTATTCTCTCTCTCTCACGCATGGAAGAATTTAACAAGTGAACACACACTTTAGTCCTCATTAGCAGCCCTGTGTCTGCCACCTATTACCATTATTATGTCTCCTTCCACTCTCCACACATGGAGAACTTGATCAGTACACACACAAACTGTACTTGTCAGCAGCCCTGTGTCGCCAACTTATTAATGACATTATCTTGTCTTTCATGCTCCACACTTGGAAAACTTGATCAGTGAACACTAAAACTGAAAACTTCTGTAAGTTAGTGAGCCTCTTACTCACCATTTCAGGAATCGTGTCCATTCGCCCTGCCTTGTTCCTAGTCGAGTCAAACGGCAGTACTAGAACATTGGTGACTATTCACCACAACTTAAAGCTCAGTGAATTCATTAACAACTGTCACTGATCACCAGTGGTGGCCAACTTCTCCGGCCCATGGATACTTAACACTATCACTAAACAACTGTATACTCGGGTAACCACAGGTGTCCTAACTGAAAAATGGACAACCTTGTCGTTCAAGGACTGGCACCCAACTGGCTCGCATAACTAAAAAAACAAATATTTACAATACTCTTTTAAAGGTTGTTAGCCAAAAGAGGCTAACGCCTTTCGGCGGGACCTCTCTACAGGCCGACCGCTGGATCAACACTGATTATATTTTAAACCCTATATTTTAGGGTTTCCTTTCGCCTCTCGTTACACATAACTCTCTCGCAATTCTCAAGAGTCCCTTAGTCCCCTGAGCTGATTTCACGTTCCCCCTTTCTCTCGACTTTCACGCCTTTCTCTCATCCACCTTTCACTCTCTCTACCTGATTTGTTACTTCCCTTCTCCCCTTATTTTCCTCACTCCTTCCCTCTATCCTCTTTTGTCATTCTCCTTATCTCCTCTCTCCCTATTACAAATATTTTGCAAATTATTATACAGACTACATATAAGAAATTGAAGAGAACAATTAACTCTTTTCGTATGTTCCGCTGTAAGGTGCACCATGCTCAATTTATTTCATGTAAACCGTCAACAAACTGTATTCCCATAATTTAGATTGACTATTTTATATAGATTCCTTCACTGGAGAGTTCCTTCTTTCTTCCCCACGAGGTTCAAGTTGAAAGACTGCTCTTAACATGTGATTTTTTCATTTGGATTTAGTGTTTATCGTAAAAAAAAGTGTAAACAAAAATCAGCTGATCGAAATGGCTTCCAGTAGCAGTGATTGTAATGCTAAAAGTCAGCTGATGATGGCTGAAGAAGCTAGTCAATTTTTCTTGATCATTCCAATGATAGTTCAGACACTAAGTGTTGATAACAACAGTGGTGATGACAGTGATCCAGATATGGATATTTTAGTAGAGGGAGTCTCATGTTGAATATTGACAGTGATGAGGAATACATTCCTGCAGAATAAAAAAAAAAACCAAAAGCAGCTGCAGGTAGAGGTAGGGGCAGAGGAAGTGGTAAAACTACCAAGAAAACCACATCTAACCCAACTGCCAGGCCTAGCTCAACTAGACATATCGTCCTAACTGAGTGGTCAGAAATTACAACTGGCAGCACAAAAAATAACTTTCGCTTCCATCCATTGCGAAAGCCAGGAGTTAGTCTTGAGCACCTCACAGATTCTTCATCTGGTTTGGATTTTTTTGGGTCATTGTTTGATGATGAAGTTTGTGAAACTTTGTTATCTAACATAAATTCTTATGCAAAGAAAAGAACTGATATCAACACTCCTGCACGCAAGCGCTCTGTGTTTGCAAGGTGGCAAAATATCACGAGACCTGAACTTGACAAGTTCATGGCAGTGCTTATATATATATGGGTTTGTTCAAAGCCTTTTATTAGTCACTATCAGCAGAATTGTATTTCCTTGGATCCACCATGCTTTCAATCGAGAAAGATTCCAGGACATATACCACACAATGTTGCACTGTGGTGATGAGGTGGCAGAAGGCAAAGAAAAAATAGAACCATTCTTGAATCTTCTCCTTTGCAAGTTCTGAGAAGCCTTCTATCCCTTTCAGGAACTTAGCATTGATGAGATGGTTATTGGCTATAAGGGTAGATGGCAGTTCAATGCCTCTAAGCCAAGCAAGTACCACATCAAGACCTTTGGTTTGTGTGATGCTGCCACTGGTTATGTTGTCAACATTCTAACCTATTTTGGAAGAAACACTTCCTACAATCCTGAGGCTGATGCAGATGGTGGACACACTGTTCAAGTTTTCAACACATTATTGGAGCATGTTGGCACAGGGCATAAAACTTTTGCTGATCGCTACTACACCACACATAAACTGATTGATTACCTTCTTTTGAAGAGGCAGTACTATACAGGGACTGTCATTGTTCGTTGTGTTGGATTTCCACAGAAAACCAAAACATTATCTCTGGAGCACAGAGCAATGAAATGGTACATGCATAATGATAAAACCAAGCTCTAACATTCAGAGTTAAAAAGACCCAAAAAAATGTGATGGTATCCTCTGATACCAGAGTGCATACAACAACAGTAAAATAAGTCAACAAGTCAGAAATGATTTATTTCTACAACAAAGATATGAATGACTGACAAACTAGACCAGAAGGTGACATATTACTGTGTCTTTGAATGCAAAACTGTTCAATGGTGGAAACAAATTTTCTTCTGGCTGTTGGAAGTGTCGCAGGTAAAATCATAAAGTTTATTTTGTTTATGCCATGCCACTGGGCTACAAAAGAGTCTCTTTAAAAGAGTATAAAAAATGTTGATGAGCCAATTGACACAACACGTCATTCAACAAGAAATGAAACTCCCAGGAAGGCAGCCAGAGGCAAGCTCTCTCGCAAAATCCAGAAGAAGCCGCTGCATTGTGGATTATGCTGCAAGAGACCGTGCATGCATATATTGTTCAACTCCTGCAAAGCGTGCACAGACTCATTTTTTTCTGTTCAGGATGTGAAATTAAACATCTTCATCCAAATGCATGTTTCAAGGCATTTCATGGAGACTAAAAGGAGAAATGTTTTTTGTGTAATTGAAAAAAAGTGTCAATATTGTATACATAGTGATTCTCTTCTCTCCCCCCCTCCCCAGTTGAAGTTTCATTTTTGTCACTTGTTGTGATTGTGGATGACAAAATATCAGTTATTGTTATGCAACATCAACCAAACTTCCATGGCTGCTTGAAGGCATATTGCTATTTGTTTTTTTCCACAAAATAATTCATAATGGATTACTGTGACCAGATCTATAAGATAGTAAGTTATCAAATGTAGTTTTAATTTAATGTTTAAATTTTTTGTTAATTGCAATTATGAAATTGGTAAATATGGAGCATGTAGATTGATGTTTTAAAACCATAAGGTCCATAAAAAATGTTGTCTCTAAAATCCCCTATATTGCACTGACAACCTTCCATACTGAAAGAGTTAATAATTTTCCTAATCTCTTAATTTTCTGATATAAAGATAATATTGTAATGGCTGTAGACTTGGATGTTAAATGGTCAGCTTAATTTTTTTTTTTTTTTTTTAAATTTATTGCCAAGTTTGCATGCGTTTGCCCGATGATTAAAGGAGTATATCTCTTCGTCGTCTGCCCTTAAAAGGACGTTAAGTGGGCATGTCTACGTTGTGTTGTGGTTTGCAGTATAACTGATATTTGCGCCTTTCGGCCCAACACATGTGACTTCAGCATGACATTTTTTAGTACCGGGTTGTCTTCCCTCTTCGATCCCTACTCGCTTTGCCAGACTAAACAGGTTAGTCTGTTACTAGAGACACCATCAAGAGGTGGAGCAGGGTCTGGATGGTTCTGGTTCACTGATCCTGGCCCAAGCTATCAGCTGTGGGTCGCTGACAACTTTCAGCTCTGGTGCTGTGAGGCACGCCTTCGCCTCCATTGCCAAGTTTGAAGTTAAATTTTTTTTAAAATGTGTTTTGTTTCACAGGACTTTGAAGCATTGACTCCAAATCTACTAGCAAGGACAATTGAGACGGTTGAAGGAGGTGGAATTATTGTGCTGCTGCTTCGCACAATGTCTTCTCTTAAGCAGTTGTTTACAATGACAATGGTGAGTAATACGATGTACACCTTGTTTCCTACATAAACTTCAGTTCAGTAAATGAAATCACTTTTGCTATTGGCAGCTACATGTTTTTGTTTTCTGAACAAAAGAAATATGACTTTCTGTATGTATGTTGGTTTCTGTTGTTTTAATTCACTCAATGATTACATCTCTTCCTTATCTGCCCTAAGAAGGGCATTAAATGGGTACAAATATAATAATTAAATTTTGCTGCCCTACATTAAATAAGGCCTCAGTAGCCTAGCTGGGAAAACCATTGGGCTGGGTTACCAACATTCGGACAACCTGTGTTCGATTCCCGCTGGAAGCAGTGTGAGTTCTACTCGTGGTTAGAAAAAAAATACCCCCGCGGTCGACCAGCCACTGGTAGAAATGGGTACCAGGGTAGTACTCTGGAAAGGTGAAGAATGCCACCTGACATCATGAGTTTTGTTGCTTGAAGCGACATTATCCAGAAGTCTCCGAACACTTCTGGATAGGCGACTGAGCACATATGAGTGAAAAACTTGCATGCTAAGATGTTGATTCTAGTCTCGTACTTTACCTTTACCTTTATTAAATGGGTGTGGGTTATTTTGTAAGATGGCACACAACAAGCAACAATAACTGCCTTTTGACCCAAATATCCTACTTCAGTACTGTGATTTTTGTTTTTCCTCTTTAATTCTTATTTGTTTGATCAAACTTGTTAGTCTCATGGTAGAGTCTGAATCAGTTCTAGTTCAATGGTCCTGTCTCCAGCTGACTGCTTTCAACTTTTGTCTTGAACTTTTGTTGTTGTCTAAAATGTTAAGTTTTTGTTCAAGTTTATGAACAATCTTTTATTACAAATTCAAATAGAAACATTTTGTATAGCTCAAAATAAGCATTGTTCATTCTGTTATCTTATTACACATCTGCCATGAATCATGGTGGGGAGATATAATTTCTTTTCTGGGCCAAGTGTGTTTCACTGGCATTTAATAGCCTTTGTTACTGCAGAATTTTTCTTTTTCTCTTGTCTGTCCATGTGACTCATGGTCTTCCATGTCCTAGAAAAGTTGTAGCTAATTTTCCTAATTTTTTGTAATGTTCAAATCCTTTATTGTATTTTTGGCAGGTATTTCAATTGTTTATGATGCCTATCTGTGACTCATATTTTTACGATACCGTAGTAAAAAATACTACTCTCATAAAATCTTGTGTAATTTGCAAAATAATATTTATTTGGACATTTTTTAAAAACAAAAACATGAAACAATGACACTTAGTAAGGACAAATTTTGAATGGATTGAATCGGATGGATTCATTGACATTACTCCGTAAACTCATGTCATATCTTTCAATCAAATGTGCATTCATGAGTTCTTCTGTGATTTCCAAAGTGAAATTTCACCTGGGTAGAATTTTCTTTTCATTCCAAATGTTATAACAGATGTAAATGGCATAGGCATTCATTTTATCATTCGAGTGACTAGCACAAACATTTACGATTTAGAATTTTACCAGCATGCAGAAAAACACAACAGTCAGCGACTGTATCGGATGTAGTAATTATTTCTCTGTTTCGATCAGATATATTGCCTGTGAAACACATTATGCTTTGACTATCTGATGTGTACTTTGTTCATTGACACATCCAGTTTGTTCATTACTCAATCATTGTCGATATGTTGCCTATTCATTGCCAATATGTTTCCAATAGGGTCTGTTCCCATTCACAGTTATCTTGGGGTTAGAATTTGTTTTATATCACTCCAACAGGCTGAGGAAGAGATTTTAGCAGACAGCCGAATATTTCCCTTGGTCAAATGAAAAACAAATTTCTTGAAAATTGAGAACTTGTAGTAGAATATATGTTCATTTCATTGTCTGTTTCTGTCAGTGTTGTCCTGGTTTACTGAAGAAGGTCAAATGTAGGCTGAAACATAAAATATTTTGTATTTACCTCCCTCTCTCTTTTTTTGTAAAGCTGTCACCATACTTTGTAAGAGTGCACCCCACAACTTTGTTCACTGCTACCAGCTTTACTGCAGCGTTTCATTTATTTTGGCTGTTCCTTTCTCGTAAGTTGGCAGAATTTATTAGAAAAAAGACATCATTTTTGTGATACCGTAGTATTGTTTACTACAGTGTATGGAAAAAATATCCAACAACAAATGAAAAGAAGTCCAAAGACTCAGGGGTCACCAGAATTAATAATTAGGACGCTATAGGGAGGGGGGAAATGTTTGCCAGTGGTAAATTGTAGAATTCCCAAAAAATGTATTTTGAGGTCATAATTTTTACGACGGAATTGTAATCTATGTTTAAACTACATGTTACAATTCTATTACTGAAATGTTTCTTGATTGTATTTGGTCGACACTTTCAGATTTCTGTTTAAATTAAAGCCCCATATGTTTGTTTCCTTCCATTTGTCATAGGATGTTCACTCAAGATTCCGCACTGAATCTCACCAAGATATTGTTGGTCGCTTTAATGAACGGTTAGTAATTCATTTGCTATTTATGTTATGGTAATTTAACAGTATTCTCTGCTGTCAGTGTCTTCGGCCCTTTGAGTAAGCAATGGCCAAATGAACATATTTAGGAATTTTACATGGTTGAAGAAGATAATTTACACCTGAAGTATACTTTATTGGAAGGTGGAGGGAATTTTGGCATATTTGGGGATTGTTTTGTGTGGACCATATGATAAACCTCTTGTGATATCTAAAGAGGTTGAAATAATCGGGCTAATAAGTATTATTGATGTGACTAGTCTGTCAAGGTCATATTGGTTATGATAGTGTGAAAATAAGCAATTATGGAAACCTTAAGGAAAGTAGAAAAATGTAACTGCAGCACTAAGCAAATAAAATAAAAATATATGAAAGGTGCAAATATCATAGTTATACTGCAAACCACAACACAACATAGACACGCCCACTTAACATCCTTTTAAGGGTGGATGATGAAGAGGTATACTCCTTTAGTCATGGGGCGAACGTAAGCAAGCAAGCAAATAAAAATGTTTCCCCCCTTTCATCTTCTCTTAAAGTTGATGCTAAGTTGCAGTTTTTTCTTGCCAGCATAATGTAAAGTTTCTTTCAGTGATTGCTGTGTCATAACCAAGCTCTTCTTGTGAAGTACATATTTTTAGGTAACAAATTCTATTGTTTGTCTGCCTTTGTCACATGAGCATGTCTGTGTAACGTTGAGTTTATTTTGGACTTGAAATAAAAGCTTAGGTCTTAATAGCACACTGTAATTGCGTTGGATATGCAGCCATTATTCTCCAGGTTGTAAATCTGATCAGTAAACCGCAGAAAATGGATAATTTGTATATTTTTTGGGAGGTGGGGAAATAATGCTGTTTTCAATCTGAAGAAATCTGGTCATTTAATAAGAGGATTAATGTACCTATTTTTTAATGTTATTATTTTTTTTCTTTTTGCTTCAACCTTTTGGGGTTATTTATACCAACACCCCCCCCCCCCCTTTTTTTTTTTTAATAATGTCTTTTCTCTCTATGGACGGGCTGTGATTAATTCTATAATTATGCTATTTTTCAGTGTTACTAATTGTGTAGAATATTGAGTTAGAGTGTTTCAAGATAATGAAGCCACTGAGCGGTTATTGTGCTCACTGCTAACCAGAAAAGACTGGGTTCAGTTCCCATAATTTTATTCTGGCTGTCATGACTCTGAGGAGAGAACCCTTTTAATGCCAATCCACTGTGAAAAAGTTATTGTTTTCTTCCTGTTGTCACAGTTATATTTGAATTCTCTTTGTAGGTTTCTGCTGTCACTTGCATCATGTGAGAATTGTGTTGTGGTGGATGACAAACTTCACTTGGTTCCAATCTCAACTCATGCACTTACCATTGAGGCCCTGCCTGCCAAAACTTTGGTTTGTATATTCAGTTTCTAAAAAAATGAGTTTTGTAAATTAAAATGTACTGTAATGGCTTCCTAAGGTGGAATTTTGAAAAATATTTATGGATTGTAATTATAATTTATATTTTTTTAAAATTATAAATTCATTGTTCACTTTTGATAGAATATGTTGAATCTACATTAGGTTTGAAATTTATGGTTTGACATATTGTATGTAGCAGTTGATTTGTTTTATCAGATGAGTATAACAGCCCCTTCACAACCCTATTTGTTGTGAGATGCTAAGGCATAATCTGGGCATTCTCTTACCTGAGATTCCAGTGGAAAAATGCAAATCCAATATAATAGTCCATGTAAATAAATATGAATTAAAATTTGCCAACAATATATAGACTAAATTATAACTGTTTTGTGAGCATCATTTCTGTGTTTGTTTTCTTTTTAGATCTAATATTGTCACAGTGTGTTCTGTTTAGGGTTATCAGATGATAATAAAGATAAGCTGGACACCTAGCTACAAACATTAAGTATTTTTCCTGAACAATGTGTTAAGCTTCCCTATTTTGTTTCAATTTCATAATTTAATTAAATCACATTTTTTTAAGGAATTTCTAATGTTAACTTTACAAAAAACTGTCCAAGCTTATTCTTTGGCAATCAATTTCTACTACATTTCTAAACTAGCTTGATCATTAATGGAAGAGCATGCTTGTGGTTATCACCAGTTCCTCAAACACGCTATCTCAACAGTTGTTTATCAAATCTGTTGTTGGTTTCTTATCAAACTATTCTCTTAAATTATGTAGGTTTTTTTTAAAAAAAATGTTTCTAACTTTTCCTCCCCATGTTTTTGTTGTTGCTGCAACATTCTAGTTGTCCTCTAAAAATGTATTTTATAATCATTATATGGTAAACAAAAATGACCTTCTTTCTGATGTTGGTAATGAACTTTTATTTTGCTTTGGCTATTTCAGAATGTTCTCATTGGTTTATTTTAACTGTTCGTGGTATTCTCAACATTCTTCTGTAAAATCATATTTCTGTAGCCTCCCACAATTTTTGTGTCTCTATTCTGTATTCCAAGATTCTATAGCTTTATTTATCAATTATAATTTATCTTTTTTACAATAAGTTCACAATATATAGATGTTATTTGATAGCAGACTTTATGGAAACTATTTGGAAGAAATTCTACATCATAACAAAATTGAGATTGTTTTTATATGTTCAAATAACATATTCTCCTTCACCAGGATAAGGCACAATCACCGCAAGACATAGAGCTAGAAGAGCTGAAAACATCTATTCAAGACATGGACGTTACAACTGGAAAGATAATCAAGATGTGTCGGACTTTGGACCAGGTACTTGGTGATCCTCTAGATTGTTAATACTAGATTCCAACACCTATCAGTGAGTCACATTTTTATGACACGTTTGTCAATTTGACGAACACTAATTGTTACGTTTGGAGTTTGTAAAATAGTAATTTCTTTGAGCATTTATTACAAAGATTTGTGTTTACCCAAGAAGAAACACGAGATTCAGATGCAGTAACTTTTCCTGACTTAGGTTTGATGGCCTGCAATTTGACCGCATGGTGCCATGGCTACCAGGGGTGTTACATTGTCTTTTGACACGTCGTCTGTTAGTCCATCATTCCAACCGTATGTTCAGCTTCCTTTGTTGTCTATCCCATGTTACAAAAGTTTGTTTGATGTTTTGCCAACAGCCAGAAAGATTTCGCCAGTCATAAAAAAAATAAAAAAGAATTTCTTGAAAATGGGTCAAATTTATAATGAAAAAAAGTCAAATTTTTACGATAGCTTCATGCTTTTTACAAAGTGCACATTGGTAAAAAAAATCCAATATCAAAGGAAACAAATCCAACACTCAGGGGTCACCGGAAGCAATAATTAGGAAGGTTTGGGGAGGGGGCAACTGTTTGTCCACGGAAAACTGTTGAATTCCAAGAATTTGTATTTTGGGTTCGTAATTTTTGCAAAGGTGTCGTAATCTCAGGTTAAACCTGTCATGATGCATTAGCGATGACAGCTTTGTCTTGACTGACACATCTAATAACATAAAAAAAATTGATAACATTTTGATTGTATTATGGTTAAGAAATAATTATAATTTCAATATTTGATCCATTTCTTCCTAAGGCTCATGGATTTCTCAAGTTTGTAGATGCCATTGTTGAGAAAACACTGCGCAGTACAGTTGTTATGACAGCAGCAAGAGGCAGAGGCAAATCAGCAGCTCTGGGATTAGCTATGTCTGCTGCTGTGGGATTTGGGTAATAGTTTTCTTTTTTAATTCTTTCTCACCATAAGTGCTTCCTTTGTATTGTGAGCTGTAATATAAGTTTATCACAGTAGAGTTAAGAATGCTTAAAATGTTTAGTTGGCAGGTCATTTACATGAGCCATATACCCTGCTTCACCTACCAGCAATGCCACTGGAAACAGATTAATTATTCTAGCTAAAAGAGTAGGATTCAAGAAGAAATGCAAACCAATACTCAAATAAAGCCATTGCTGAAGATGGATGTTTTGGGCAAACAAGTGCAGATATCACATGGCATGCTGTCAACTAACGATGCGATGCATCTGTACCCACTTACATCCTTGTAAGGACCAATGATGCAGAGAAGTAGTTATTTGGTGAATACAGCAGAAGAACCTTTTATTGGAAAAGTTGAAATTTGAGGAAAGCTCATTTTTTGTTAGTTTGTTCAGTGATGATTGCAGTTTGCTCACTGAAGATTGCAGTTTGCTCACTGATGATTGATTGCAGTTTGCTCACTGATGATTGATTGCAGTTTGCTCACTGATGATTGATTGCAGTTTGCTCACTGATGATAGATTGCAGTTTGCTCACTGATGATTGATTGCAGTTTGCTCACTGATGATTGATTGAAGTTTGCTCACTGATGATTGATTGAAGTTTGCTCACTGATGATAGATTGCAGTTTGCTCACTGATGATTGATTGCAGTTTGCTCACTGATGATTGATTGAAGTTTGCTCACTGATGATAGATTGCAGTTTGCTCACTGATGATTGATTGCAGTTTGCTCACTGATGATAAATTGCAGTTTGCTCACTGATGATAGATTGCAGTTTGCTCACTGATGATTGATTGCAGTTTGCTCACTGATGATAGCTCATTTTACAACCCTTCTAAACATTTGTGGTATTGTATTTATTTACAATTGCATGAATTTCCATAGGTATTCCAACATTTTTGTGACAGCCCCAAGTCCTGAGAACTTGAAAACCTTGTTTGAGTTCATTTTCAAAGGTTTTGATGCCCTTGATTATCAGGTAATTAATTACCATGTCTTTTGGTATATATAAATGTAGCTGTTTGACATGTACCACCTATTTAACGAAAACGGAACACGCCAGACAGAGGACGCATTCAATAAACCCTTGCTGAGGTATCAGATGACTTGACATTGTTTGCTTCTCTGTCTGGATCTAAATGTTTATCATCTCCTTGAATGCGTGTACTGAATAGCAGCAATGATGGCCTGTCACGGCCCCGTCAATTTTTATCAATGAATGTCACATGCAAGATTTTTTAAGTGGTCACCTGCACTTACGTGTACCGCTCTCCACGGCGGCAACTGCCACCTGCTGCAATACTGTTTCACTACCTGTTGAACTCAAGCCACCTGACCTACTCTGTCAGCCTTGACAGCTAACACTGGTCTGGGCACTAGAGTGGTTTCTTGAATACTGCCTTCAACAGGACTCTGCCATCCGCCCGTTAATTTTCCGGACATTTGCAACTTTCATCCGTGATCGTAATGAATTACTTCACTTTCATTTGCCGCTGTGACGTTCCCCCAAAGATCTGAGGACTTCGTCTTTTCCACTTCTGTAAAATTTGTTCGTCACTACTATGGTTGGCGACCACAACACTGATACCAAACACTAATTCAAAGTCCACTCATAACAAATGACAAGCGTTTATTATTAACTGACACCGTGTCAAATAGTACAACAATTAAAAAGCCAGCGACTTACTTTGCGCTTGACTGTCACACATGTAAAACATTGCAGGCACTTGTCAATAAAGCCGTGCCATCCTCATTCACACACTCTGTTTGTCCATACTGAAAGACTCCACTTTATAACGTAACTAGAGACTAGAAACTATAGTCCGAACATAAAAACTGCGTCGACTTGCAACACAGATTGCCTTCAATATTACTATCGCTGTGACTACTGTTAGACTACAACACAACTCTTAACAAACTACCACTGTGGTCGACTCCTGGACCGAAAACTCCACTACAGGCTGAACAGGTAACATTAACTCTATGGTTACCGTCTTGGCGGCACTACTTTATAAGCCGTCCGTCTGAGTCCGTGGCTACTTCTCATCTCACTATTTTTCCTGTATCCTGAATATCTCTCATTCCCCTAGCCAATCAAACTCTCCTTACATCTTTGTACTTTCCCTGATTGACGCTCACCATACATGGGACTCTTATGTTTTTTTGTCTATCGTTCACTCTTCTCTCTTTCCTGTGACTCCCCTCTCATTCACTCATCATTACCTAATCTCGACCCACTGCTACATAAATAATACTGTTCTGCTGTTTAACCGGTAACTTTTGATCTTTTATGATTTTGTTATTCATTGATTTGATTGTTTTGGTGAGTTACTTTGTACTGCTATCTATTTTTCGTTCATTTGTTTTTGTCTTGTGACAAGTTGGGGGTTATTACATTCTATATTAATGTTCAAGGCTCATTATTATTATTTTTTGTTTTGTTTTTGTCTTTCTATACAATCTCACAGTTTAATAGATTTTGAAGCTGAAACACCAGCAGCAGAATTAGATGTAAATTTAGATGACTTCACCTTGAGTGAAATAGAAACCACCTTAAAGCTAATGACCAATAACAAGGCTGCTGGAGAGGATAAGTTAACAGCTGAGATCCTCAAGGCAATTGATAGCCATAATTTAATACATCTCCAAAAAATGTTCAACATCATTTGGAAAACAGAGAAGACGCCTCATAAATGGAAAAAAGGAATCATTGTTAAGATCCCAAAAAAGGGCAATCTTAGAGATTGTAACAATTGGAGAGGCGTGACACTTTTGTCAGTTGCCTCAAAATTATTCTGTAAAATCATCCTAAATAGAATAAAGGATTCAATAGATACAGTAATGCGTGAAGAACAGGCTGGGTTTAGAAAAGGGAGAAGCTGTCTTGACCACATTTTCACTCTACGACTTATATTGGAGGAACACATTGAAAAGCAAAAACCTTTTGTACTTAACTTCATCGACTTCAAAAAAGCATTTGATAGTATTCATAGAGATTCTTTGTGGAAAATTCTGAAGCAATATGGCTTACCATCAAAAATCATAAATATTATCAAAGACATGTATGATGGTTACACATGTGCAGTTTGAACAGAGGAAGGACTGAGCGAATGTTTCCCAATAGAAACTGGGGTTAAACAAGGATGTATTTTATCGCCCTTGTTATTTGGAATTGTTATGGACTTCATAATGAAGAAATGCTGCACTGGTAATAAAGGCATCGAATGGATACAAGGAGACCATTTGGAGGACCTGGACTTTGCTGATGACATAGTTCTCATCAGCAATCAGATAAAAACGATGCAGGAAAACACAAATGAACTATCATCAATAGCCAGCAAAATTGGGCTTGAGGTCAATCATGAAAAGACTAAAGTCATGAAAAGTTTAATTCCAACAAGTGACAAAATATACATGGAAAACAAACCAGTAGAAGAGATCGATCACTTCATCTATCTTGGAAGTCACATTGATCGAGAAGGGGATACGAGCAAAGAAATTAGAATCAGACTGGCTAAAGCAGCAATGTCTTTCAGAAGCCTTGAAAAGTTGTGGAAATCAAAACTCATTAGCACAAACACAAAACTTAGGCTATTCAAATCAAATGTACTATCAACCCTTACGTATGCGTGTGAAAGCTGGAAAACAACAAGAGATATAGAAACAAAGTTGAACGCATTCGAAAATAAATGTCTAAGGAAAATACTTGGTATAGAATGGAACGAATTCAAAACAAACGAGGAAATTAGAGAAATCGCCAATCAACCACTAATATCTTCAGTAATAAAGAAAAGACGATGGTCATACGTTGGACATGTGATGAGAAGAGATAATAATCGAATAGCAAAGCAAGCCCTCATATGGGAAACAACAGGTAAAAGAAAAAGAGGAAGACCCAGGGAGACACTGAGAAGAACATTGATGAGAGAGGCAAGAGCAGCAGGAATCGGCTCCCTCAATGAGATAGAACTGCTTGCACAGAACAGAGACAGATGGCGAGATTTGATAAAATATCTTTAAAAGAAAACTGCTAGAACAAAAATTCATATAGGAGAAGGTGTATCTTGGTCTACGCCCTATGGGCCGGTTACGGCTCGAAAGGTCAATAGATAGATACAATCTTCAGTGATAAGAAGAAATCCTAGTATTTTAGTTCTGTTATCTGTTTGAACTGTGATGCAAAATATATTTTATTGTTATGAATACATGTGTGTTGACTTGTGCATATTTTATTGTAATCCACAGGAACACATTGATTATAACATTCTGCAGTCCACAAACCCAGACCTGAACAAAGCAGTGGTGAGGGTGAACATATTCAGAGATCATAGACAAACTATACAGGTAGGCTGTAGGCTTTAACATTGATGAGTTATATATGGCTGTTTACATTTTTTTTAAAAATGAATGAGAGAACATTTATTGACTTGAGATCAACTAAGAAAAAACATTGAGAGATAAAGAATAACATTTGTCCAGAACAAAAATTATACCAGAAAGCAAAAGCAGTGGAAGAAGTAGATAATTGTGCATCTCAGTAGTAGCTTAGATATAGAAGGAGACACAATGAATAGAAAGGCAGCAAAGACTTAAGAAACCTCGATAAAATATGGAAATTAGAATGACTGAGCACAAAAATAAAGCTTAAGAGTTTCTTCTTCAGTGTTCAAGTCTAGTGATCATGTGAACTTTGTTCTGTTTCATGATGCCTCACCCCCCCCCCCCCCCCCCCCCCCCCAGTTTTTTTTTACTGCTCCATCTGTATAGACATGAGTCCTGTTTTTCGAGTTTGTAGTTTTTGTAAATCATTTCTTCAACTATTGTCTTCATTCTTTCGGAGGGTCGGGCTGTTTTCTTGTTGGTGCACACTGTATGACATTAAGCCAGTGGGCATAGAGCCATGGGCTGCAAGATTAATAACTATGTCTGTTAATTGTTGATTCATAACAGTGGGTCTTCCTTATCTTCATAGTTTTTCAACATTTCCATTTCTTGGGGAGGGTGCCTTTAAACTTGTTATTAAGGTGTTTGGGGAGATGTTTGAAGCTCTTTCTATTTTATCTTGTAGAGATTTAATGTTGATTTTTGGGGTAGGCTGGATGATTTGGCATACAGAGTAGTTTTCAGTGTTGTAACTTTCTCCTCTTTTCTATTATCCAGGGATTGCATCGTCGTGTGTTTTTCTCTAGGGTCTTGATTTGGGTGGTTTTCATGCTTCCTGTAATGAGTCTGAGAGCTGTGTTTTGAGTTTTCGCTAGGCTGTCTGTGTTGCTCTTTGAGGCCCATGCTGTAATTCCATATCCTAGAGCAGGCAGGCATGGCTGTGCCTACATATACATTTTTTGAGAATCCTGCTGTCTGCTGCCCGGTTTGTTTCATCCAGCCTCTTCATGAGTGACAGCTTCTGAATTGCTTTTCTCTCTGCTTTCTTTAGATGTGGTTTCTTGGTGAGTCGCTTGTTCAGCTTGATGCCAAGATATGTGGGGTTTTCATCATGTGGAGGTTCTTTTCCATCTAGTTATAGGCTGACTAATTTTGGGGTGTGTGAAAGGGACAAACAGGTCATGGCTGTTTTTGTTGTGGGTATTTCTACTTCCCACTTACTGTAGTGGGACATGGTAGCTAAGGGTACTTTTACTCTTGCAGTACTGGAGGCAGTTTTGTATCCAGCGATACATTTTTCATTCAGCTTTGTTGTTTTTTCATCTTCAGTAGTAGTCCCTCTTTCCAGACTTTGTCAAATGCCTTGGTCAGGTCAACAAAGACTGCATTTACTTTCTCCTTTGCTTGAAATAATGCTGAGGAGTTTCATGTCATGTTTATTGTCAACCCTTTGTACATGTGAGAGCTGAAAAACAATGAAATAAATAGAAAATAAATTAGAAGCATATGAAGAAAGGTTCCAGGAAAATACTTTGCATGCCATAAAATAACTAGCAAATAGAGGTGAAGATGCCAGGCTGAATAGGTTAAAAGTGAATAGTGACTAACAGCTGACTGCTGCTAGCATCAGTCAACATCGGCTAATCAAGATCCAGCTGCATTTCACAGCAGAATGATACAAGTACATTTAGCACATATTTTGAACAGAATAATGATACAAGTACATTTAGCACATATTTCAAACAGATGAGTTAGTGGTGAGATTCTAAGAAAAAAGCCACTTTTTTTTATTATCTTCATATATTGGTTATAATATGTAGCACAATGGCTGACCTAAAAAACCATTGGAAGGGCTTGGGCCAGTTCCGATGATCTATCAGATGTGACACTATGCAAAAGTATAGCTCAGTGCAGTGTATAATTTATTATAATTTGAAATTTTATATCTTAAAAATCTTACTAGTAGCAACACATCTGTACAGCTGTGTCCTATTAATTTGGTACTCTGTTAATATGAATGAACTAGAGCTGTACTGCGCACACCTGGAAACAGAAATACAAATCGCAATATTTTTTGAATAAATGAAATTGATCAGTGAAATATGATGATCCTATTGTCTTAAGTTTATGGTTATACATCTGGAGGCATAACTGGCAGGCACTTAGTGGTGGGAAATGAGCATGAATCGGTCATGGTATGCAGTATCTTGGATCAAATTTTATTTTGTGACTTATGTTCTATATTGATATGACAGTCTTTTTTCTGACTGCAATCCTGGGTGGGCACAAAACCCACAGATTCCCCAATAAAGGAAGTGTCAACACTCTTTGGCATTAAGCCAATCTGCATGGAGCCATAGGCTGCAAGATCAATAATCTACCAGTCATTTAAGAGACAGTCAGACATAGCCCATACCATATGTTTTATATTACTTTTCATCAGATAACATTGATTACTTTTAATCAGCGTGTCTTCCTAATGTTGGATTTTCTTTCTTCTTTATTTACAGTACATCCACCCATCGGACTCCCACAAACTGGGGCAAGCTGAGTTGGTGTGTATTGATGAAGCTGCTGCTATCCCATTGCCATTGGTGAAAAACCTCCTAGGGCCCTATCTTGTTTTCATGTCTTCAACTATTAATGGGTGAGAACTGTTTGTCTCCTATTGTGTAGGAATGTTTTAATTCATTTTTATATATGGCTGTTTATATGGCAGTCTCTGCTTCAGTCTTTCTTTCTGAACATGGTTAAATGCTTTATGTAGATCAATCCACAATGCCATCACAGGTTTCTTGTCGTGGGGAGCTTGCTGAATTTTCTAGGAAATGTATGGGAACTGATCTTCTATGCTGTAGAGTTTAAATCTGCCTTCCTTGGAGATGTTTGTGAACTAATCTTCTGTGCTGTAGAGTTTAAATCTGCCTTCCTTGGAGATGTTTGTGAACTAATCTTCTGTGCTGTAGAGTTTAAATCTGCCTTCCTTGGAGATGTTTGTGAACTAATCTTCTGTGCTGTAGAGTTTAAATCTGCCTTCCTTGGAGATGTTTGTGAACTAATCTTCTATGCTGTAGAGTTTAAATCTGCCTTCTTTGGAGATGTTTGTGAACTAATCTTCTGTGCTGTAGAGTTTAAATCTGCCTTTTGTGGTGCAAGATGTCCTGCACTTTATAACATTTCTATCTGTAATTGATTGATCAGTGGCTTAGTGTATTTGTACTATCTTTTCCTGGTGCCATTGTTGCTTCCTTCTAGTATAGCTGCACTTTGTCTGTTGATCCAACAGTGGAAATTAAAAAAAACTGATATGCTGGCCATGGATATTCTCTCTCTCTCTATTGTCCTTTCGAGCCGAAGACAGCACATAGGGCAGAACCACAATCTCAAAAACAGAAACCTTGCGTGCCAAAGTAGCACATATTGCAGAGATCACTGCTTCTAAAATCTATGGTTCTGTTTCCATAACAATACTTTTTACAATGACAGCTTGTCAGGCCATCGATCAACCTCCTTAGTCGTCTCTTACGACATGCCTGGAAGGTCACAATGTCACTATTCTTTACTTCCCTCATAATGAGGCCCCGGTAACACACAGGAATGGATATTAGCAGAATTGAATAGCCAAACTTACCGATCATGTACCTGCAAAAAGTCAGTATGGTAACAAGGACCAGAAATACAGAACCCAAGCAGGATGATTACCACCTAGTCGATCAGAAGGAGTATGTGATCATCTTCCAAGTAAAAACAGGGCACAATCTACTTTGAAACTACATGCACACAAAGTTCATTTTAAAATAAACATCTTTGCAGATTTAGGTGGACCTTAGCGAACAAAAGAAGAAATAACTTGATGACTATATACAATTTCAGACAAAGTAGGATCGTTTCATACTTTCACTGAACACAGTTGTCTCAGTTTAATATTCTGTTTGTGTTACATTTTTTAAATATGATCCTTTATTGAATCAATTATTGGCAGTAATATTTATCAGAAAATTTTTTATTAATTTTATATGCATGACCGATTAAAAAAAAATAATCTCTTTGTAATGATTTTGCACACATTTTCAGGTACGAGGGTACAGGGAGATCACTCTCTCTTAAGCTGGTTCAACAGTTGAGACAACAGTCCAGCACATATGGTGGAAGTGTCAAGGAAGCAAGATTAGCAGCTAATATGGCCAAGCAAGGAGTGGACACATCAACATCAGGTAGATGTTTCACTGTGATCAGTGAGGCGTGATAAATCTTGTGGTAGAAAATAAAATTATTAGTGGTTTGTACTTCTTCCTCTTCTTTCCTTCCTCATTTGCCTTTCAGTGTCAAGGCAAGATATAATTTGCAATCTTTTGCTATTTTATTGGCCTCTGCTGCTATTATGTTTCCTATTGTTTCTAATATTCCATCATTGCAGCTTTTTCATCTTTTCTTCCCGTTTTGGCTCTAGTTATTTCCTTGTTGGACAATAGTTGTGGAAGCTGTCCAATGATTTGTCCAGCTTTGTTGCATCTCTCATTATATTCATGTTCTGTTTTTCTTTTGTGATTATTCATGACTTCTGTTTTGTTGATGTTGATTTTCATGTTGTATTGAGTACTTGTGATGCTGTTAAGCCTAATTAAGTGTTCTGGTAGGTCTTCTATTTTTCCATATATAAGTGCCTAACCATTTGTATATAACTCATTAATCTCCTCTGACTCCAATGGCTGGCGAACTAATGTAGTTCATGTTTGTAATAAACAATAGGGGAGATGGTATACACTCCTGTCTTACTCCTGATATAATTTCAAAGTGGTCTGTATAGCTTGCTGCTATTCTGACTGTGCAGCTGCTGTTGATGTAGAGACTTTTAATCAGGTTGGTTAGATATTGGCTTACTCCATATGTTGTTAGTATCCCTCATAAGTTTTCTCTAAACACAAGATTTTCTTTGAGTAGTAAATTTGATGCAAGTTTTGCAAGATTATAGTACTGACATGGGAACCGCGATAGCTCAGTGGTTAGTGAACTGGACTATAAAAACAAGAGGTAGGGTTCAATCCCAACCAACGGCTTCCAGTTCACCCAGCCTTAAATGGGTACCGGATTTTTTCTGGGAAAGTAAAGCAGCATGGGTGTATTACCGACCACATTACCCCAAAAATCATGTGCCGAAGGTCTGTAAAATTTATGGTCACTAACACCATATTCCCTATACGCCACTTGGCGTGACGGGGGTACTTTATAGTACTGACATATACATATATATAATTTTACAATGTTACCTCAGTGCCTAGAAGTTCTATTCAAAATTTGTAGAAATCGACTGTCAGAATCATAATAGTAAATTGAAGAGATTTTGTTTTATTTTTTTGTATGGGAAAAATAGAGTATTGAGTTGTTAAAATGCTCTGTGTCCTGCAAATTAAAGAAAAATGACAACTAATTTATTTACTTTTTGTTTAAAAGAACCAATATGTCATGGGCATAATGTTAAATTTTGTCTTAACAGTGCACCTTTATTGTTTCAATTATTTTTTAATCTATAGTTGCTCCAAAGTGTAATTGTACCAAAGGTCAATAAAAATACAATTTCTTCAAATGACACAGGATTTTCTCTGAGTAGTAAAATTTATGAAAGCTTCGCAAGAACATAATTTATATTGTAGTATCATAATTAAGGGTTAAAAGTGAGAGTTTTGAGCTATATAGAACCAATGTTACTTTTGGGTGCAAATTCATAAAAGACAGAATTTTAACAAGTTTGAAAGATGGCCTGTAACAACATAGATGTGGATTTCCTTTTTAATATTATGTGTTGTACGTGAACAACATAGAAATTATTTAAAGAAATGTAGCAAAAAAATATCAAATATATACTTCCTTGTTCACATAGTAAATTTCTATGCACAGCAACAGTTGCTTGTAATCACATTTGTCTGTTGTTTGAAGCAAGTGAACAATAATTACTGTAATGAAGAAAAGATCTTATTGGATATTTATATAGCACAAGAAGGGATGTCTGGTAACCAGAGTGAAAACAGGAAAGGTAAATGGTAGGAGAAAACAAAGGATGTGAAACGAAATGGTTTGTGCAAAAATAAATAACAATATAGTAAATTGTTAAAAATATGAATGGTTTTGAAAAAGATTTATTGGCTGCAATGGACAATATCAACAAATTATCTGACAAGATGATAATGAAAAATATTTTAATAGAATGTTTTTTTTAATGCATTCCAGATTATATGTATGAGACAACTGAATATTGAACTGTTTGTACACAACTTGTTATTGCTTTTCATGTTTTTGGCTTATTAAGTGAAACTTTTTATATTCTTTTAGGTCGAGTTCTTCATGAAGTTGAACTGAAGGAGTCAATTAGGTATGCCAATGGTGATCCTGTGGAGTCCTGGCTCAATAGACTGTTGTGTTTGGATGCCAGCTCTGTTCCACGCTCAGTAACAGGATGTCCACTGCCTGCCACCTGTCAGTTGTACTATGTCAACAGAGACACCTTATTCTCTTATCATCCAGCATCAGAAAAGTTTCTTCACAGAATTATGGCCCTTTATGTGTCATCTCATTACAAGGTGGGTCCAACAAAGTGTTGGTGTAAATGAATGTAAGTTAATGGGAAACTTATTAAATTTTGTTAAAATCTGTTGAGAACAAAATTGATCTAAACAGTAAGTTAAATCTTTTTATGTGTTAGTTTGTCTTCACTACAGAAGATTTTTAAACCCTGAAATGGGAATTATATTTTGTGATGTACTTTTATACTGTAAAGCATATTTTGTAAATTCATAAAAAAAATTAATTAATATTTTCTTAAATCAAAGAAATATTTGAGTATATAAATAAAGTAACAGGGACATTCCTGGTTTATTCCTCTGTGTTTATTTTAGGTCACTATTTTCGTCAAACTCCAAAACGCTATTTGAGTAAACAAATCCTATTTTATTTTTTCAGTCCAATAAAAATTTCTCCCAAAAGGGATAAAGCTCTGTCAGATTGTTTAATCACTTCTTAGTGCTCAACCATTATGTGGGTGGGGCATCGTGTCGCTAGTGTATGCCAAAGCCATTATATTTGGGCCTTTAGGCCTGACACACCTGTCTTCAGCATGGTTGGGTTTTACTCAACAATTTTTGCCTTGGCAGTAGCCATTTTTGGCATGCTTTTTTCTACTTTTAACTACCAAGGGTTCTTTAATGTGCACATGTGGATTCCTGTTTCTTGCCATTATCCAAGAGGACTAGACATCGATCTCATGGCTCAGAGACCAGGAGAGGGTAAAGCCACAAAGAAACCACAGATTTGAAGTGAAAAATTCCCACCAACCATGGCAGGATTCGAACCTATGACCTTCCTGTGAAGAGGCAGTTTTTACCTCTAGACTACCCAGTCCCTTCCCCATTTGGTTAATAAAAGATCCATTAATCACTGGCCTTCTTCTCCATCTTTAGAATTCTTGATTCATTTGTTGGACTGTGCCAAGATTAAGTATGTTGTTTCAGGTCGTCTACTTAGGAAGTTGTACATTTAAAGTTATCATTTTTTAATTAGGTGTGACCTTGCTGTTCCTGGCAGATCCATTGATGCTCATACTTTCTCAACCGATGATACACAACAATAAATTCATACTTTCTTTGAACATTTTTTTTTCTGCCAGAATTCTCCAAATGATCTTCAGCTTCTGTCAGATGCACCAGCACACCACATCTTTGTCTTGTTGGGACCTGTGGCTCCATCTCAGGGAGATTTGCCTGAAGTTTTGTGTGTATTACAGGTAAGATCTCTCTTCTACCTTTTTAGCTCCCAGTGGAGCATAGGTCTTCAACAAACACTTTCCAAGTCGTTCTGTTTTTTGCCATTCTTCTAAGATCATTCCATGTCTTCCCCATCATCTTCATCTCTGCTTCTATCTGTCTTATCCAAGAATTCCTTGGTCTTCCTCTTTGTCTTTTCCCTTGGGGATTCCAAAAAAGGGCCTGTTGTGTAATACTCTCAGTTGGCTTCTGTAGTGTGTGTCCTATCCAACGTCATCGTCTTCGCTGTATCTCTTTATCCACTGGTATTTGACTAGTACATTTCCATAGTTCTATGTTAGTGATTTTGTCCTGCCATTTCCATCCTTTTATCCTGCGTAAGCATCCATTAATGAAAGTTTGTATCTTCGTGATTGTCAATTTTGTTGTTCTCCATGTTTCACAGCCATATAATAGGACCGCCTTAACATTTGAGTTGAACATTTTTATTTTTGTATTTAACCTAATTTCTTTGGATTTCCATATGTTTCCCAGTGCAATGATTACAGGTAAGATAATCATCTTTTAATTTTATGTGGGATATTAACTTATGTATTGCTGTGTAGAAAATGATATATAGAATAGCTAAAATCATGTGCTTCTCTTAAATCTGTGTTGGCTGCAGTTAAATTTCCTTTGATTGCATTGAAAAATATACAGACTGATGTGATAAATATTTTTTTAAAACATGAACAAAGTAAATGTAAAAACACATTGGTTACTTTTTATTTTCCTTTTATTTCTGTACTGACCAAATTTGAAGTAAAGCTTGTAAGCCGGGAAGTCAGGAAAATTGAGGGTGTTCAGGAACTCCACAAAATAGTGGATAGTATCATTCATTTACACTACCACATGAACAGACCTGCATGCCATGTGTTGCCCATTGAAAGAGTTTAGTAGATTGTTATTCATTGGGTTTAGATTGGCACATTTGCACAACTCTTCTCTCTTTAATCAATGATATTTGGGTATATCCTGGCTGTGAGGTCTGATAAGGGTTATCACAAATTTGACCAGGCTCTCAGGGATGCTCAACTTTCCCTAAAAATTGTCCACCCTCAATGTTTAATAGGAGTTCATAGAACTGCCCACAAGAGATATCATCTCTCAAATGGACCCTCAGGTTCTCTCTGAGAGTTTCTGATGTGGTGTCACAGAAGCAATGACTCTTGCATGAACCTCAGCTGTAGTTCTCCTTTTCATTACTGACAAAGTGAAGTCTAAGTTTCCAGAAAGCTGCACTCTGAACCTACTCATCACTCCATCATTGCCTCTGTGAAGAGTTCTACTGAGCGCATCAAAATTCCCTATTGTGCCATAGTGCTCTCATCCCAAACTATATGTTAATAGTCCCACAACACGGGCCACGTTGATTTGTTTTGAGATGTTGCACATGGGTATATCTGCATGAACAGCATTTCTTGGAGAAGATTGGAGGCCAACATCCACCAAGCAAGTCTAGCATGATTTTTATGGGGAGAAAGAGAGAAGTTACAGAAATAAACTTAGAATCATAGAAAGCTAAAATTAGCAAAGAAATTCAGGCAGTGAAATATGGCATGCTGGTTCAATCCTGTTTGGATGCAATGTTTGTCACTCCCAGCATGTGTGATGATGTCATGACATTTCTTACAAAATGAAATTAGTTTGCCTCAAATTTCTATACAGTATTCTCACTAGTTGTGAAACTATTAAAGAAATGCCAAGACCATAGCAAGTGAGACAGCTTATTTAATATAAAATAAAGAACATATCAGTTCAGGACAAAAGAAAGTTATTTCTTCTGACACAAACTATACAATTTGTAGTATCCCCCAAATTTTAAAAACAAATCACTAGATTTATTTTGGCTGTTTTGGTGACATATTGTTTTCATTTTTATTCCTACCATTTAGGTCTGCCTTGAAGGTGAAATATCCAAATCCACAATTGTGAACAGTTTACAAAGAGGCAAGAGAGCATCTGGAGATCTTATTCCATGGACAGTATCACAACAAGTGTGTTTATGCTTTGTTTGCTTTTTTATATCTACTTTTGTCTTTGTCCTTTTCCTTATCTTCTTTAAGTATTTTTTTTTTACCCAAATCTTGCAACATTTTAGATCTATATTTGTTTTTTGCTTAGCCTGTAAATAATAATCCTGAGTCACACGTTGTGCTTTGACCAATCGGCCTTTATCCCGGCATACACCCGCAATGGTACTGTGTCGTAAAGTGGTTTTTTTTTTTTAAACTAGGACAATTGACAAATATGCTGATCACTGTTTAGTACTGCACATTTATTTTCTTTTTTGATGAATTCTTTTTCTCTTTTCATTGTAAAGTATGCTGGGTTCTTATTGATTGTGATTTAACACAGAACTGGTAAAATTATCTTTGTTTTAGTATCAAGACCAGGATTTTCCAGGACTTTCAGGTGCTAGAATTGTGAGAATAGCTACACATCCTGATTATCAAGGGGTAAGCTACATTTTGTTACTCATCCACTGGCTTTCACTTGGCTTTAGATTAAATTATTACAAATAGAATCCTCTTATAATGAGACTGGTTATTTTAAAAATCCTGATATAACAACTCTTTTTAATCCCCCAATTTTTTCTTCTTAATCCTATATTTTTATAATTAATTTATAACTGTTACCCAGCCCGAAAATCGGTTATAATGTTTTTTGTTATATTTGCCTAGCCAAAAAAAAAAAACAGAGTGTACTTTTCTCAAGTCATTAAATTTTTTATTGCGATGGCTTCCACTACTGGCAAGAAAGGCAAGTGCATAACATCACTTGAAATGAAAATTATGATGACAGAGAAAGTGGACAAAAAAGTTACAATCAAAATCATAAATATACAGGGAACATAATATTTCCTCAACATACTACATCAACCCTGAAGGACAGAAACAACATTATGCCTGCATTTACAAATGGTGGTTTTAGGTAGAATGGAAAGAAAATTAGGAAGCTGATTACTAAGAAGTTGACGAGCTTTGCACAAATGATTCCAGCAAGCTAGGAGTGAGAGTACCCCATTTTCAGGACCTATCCTTATGTTAAAGGGTAAAGAGGTAGCGTTGAGTCCAAGTCATGTCAACTTCAACCTAAGTATGGCAGTCGAACCAATTTTCAAAGTGCAACATGAAATTGCAATGAAAGTACTCTGCAGCGAGGCTGTGTTAGGTTCAAAACAAATAACTGATAAGTGGAAGCAAAGTGAACTACAGAGAATTCTCAGGCAGTTTGAACCTAAGAATATATACAGCGCAGATGAGGCAGGTCTCTTTCACAAGTGTGTCCCAAACCTCACACTCGCTGAAAAAAAGGAAAAACATGCAATGGTTACAAGATTCCAAAATTTCTATTTTGATTGCTGCCAACATGAATGATAACAAGCTGTCCCTTTTCGTAATGGGAAAATTTAAGAAGCCATGTTGTTTTAAAAATATATGAACTTTGCTGACAGAGTACAAGTTTAAAAATAAATGGATGACAGGGTCAATAATTTGAATAAAGGGTGGGCAAGGTGGACAGGAGATTGTTGTTGCAGGAAAGAAGTATTGCACTATTTCTTTGTTTACACAGTAAGTAAAGTAAAGTACCCCCGTCACGCCAAGTGGCGTATAGGGAATATGGTGTTAGTGACTATATATTTTACAGACCTTCGGCACATGATTTTTGAGGTAATGTGGTCGGTATTACGCCCGTGCTGCTTCACTTTCCCTGAAAAAAAATCAGGTACCCATTAAAGGCTGGGTGAACCCGGAAGCCGTCGGTTGGGATCGAACCCTACCTCTTGTCTTTTGTAGTCCAGTTCACTAACCACTGAGCTATCATGGCTCCCTTGTTTACACAGTACATTCCCTTATTAAACATAAATCAGATATAGCGATATTAGGTTATAACAATATTTCAATGGTCTCGAGGATCAGATTCTACTATATTTGGATTGTGAAGTTAAAGTAAGGGATATTTTAAGGTTATTTACAGATGTGCATACAATAATGGATATTTTGGCCAGTTTTTTTTTTCATAACCCACTAAAGAAAATAGTCAAGTAGATATATAATTAAGAGATAATTAATTAATAATCATTTTAAATTGACAAACAATCAAGAAAGAAATATTCAAAATATCTTTAGTCAAGAATGCACACCTTGCTGAATTAAGAACATTTGTTGTAGTTTTTGTAACCTTACTATTCAAATAACGTACATGGATCCTTGTCATATCCAGTATCCTTATGGGAAATATTCTGTTAATGCTCATGTTTTTCCACAACCATTGGGACATTTATGAGTGATAATGACAGCATACTTCAAGCTACCTTACTTTCCCAAAGAAAATCTCAGGGCGAATCCCAGCAATGATGTCTGTTAAAAAAAAAAATTCATTAGGATCAAATCCTGACCATTTGGTTAGCAAAAGTAATAATAAATAATTTTTTTTCAAAAAGTTGAACTAAATATTTATAGTATTTTCCTATTTTTATTAAGATATTAGAAATAAAGAATAGGACTAAGTTATTTCCCATATCATTAACTCTTCCAGCTGTGTCTTTTAATGAGACTACTAAACATATCTATGATTTTCAATATTTGCTTTAGATGGGCTATGGTTCAAGAGCTTTGAGCCAACTTCAGCAATACTATGAAGGAAAGTTCCCCAACCTGAAGGAAACAGAAGATGAGAAAATGAATGAAGATGATGATAAGGATGATGACAGTGACAGTGATGAATCTGGTGAAGAGAAAGTCATAAAAGAAGTTGATGATGAGGTAATTATAGATTATTTTGCTTGTTGTATTTGTCAGTTAATTTCTTTTGTTTTTATAGGGGAAAAAAGATAAGTAATAATTTTACAAATGATTCTAAGTTAAGGACAGAATATTAGTATATTATTATGTTCACAATGTTAATTGTATTTCTAAATTATGTAACTGATTGCCTGCCTGCTTGTTAAATCTAATCTAATTACACAGACCTGAGAAGAGCAATGTGGTCCACATCCACTTCCCTGGAAAAGAAACTATATGGGGCAATCAAATCACTTAAAAAGACAGCTGACTTCATGAGAGAGTATGGAATTCTACTCTCTTGATCGCAGAGAGAGAGAGAGAAAAGAGAAAATCTTATCAGTCCAAGGAATCTGTTTAGTTTTAGTTGGAGCATTCCTATGACATCTCCACCACCTGTTCCAGCTACTTTTATGTAATTATTTTGTTGCGAAGCTGATTATTAAAAAATTATTTCAGTTGGACTTGATGCTTATTTTTAAAAATATCTAATTTTAAATGTTAAAATTGTCAGCCATTAGAAAATGGTTAGTTTTGCACCATCTACTTGGTAATTACTTAATTTAATCCAGCAGACGTTGCAGAAATTTACAATTTCAAGTCCTTTTTTTTATACAGAACTTGACTTTATTGAATGAGCAAATACAACCAAGGAAAAATCTTCCTCCACTTTTGATCAAATTAAGTGATCGACTGCCAGAGAGTCTAGACTACCTGGGGGTGTCATACGGCTTAACCTCCGACCTCTTCAGGTAAATGTGAATGTTTAACAAAGGTTGTTGGTTATTATTTTATATATCTCTCTTCTTCAGCAGTTAGTTTTCTATGATAAAACATTCACACAGAGAGCTGAGCAGCCTCCATTAATCTTGAGTCGGATTAACAGAAGGCCATCACAAGTACCTGCACTTAGCAAATTGTGTATCCAAGGACCTTGTGATAATCCACAGGCACAATCTTGTTCGGTGTAGTACCACAGAGCATATTCATTAGATGTAGATTGTGTACATGTCCCATTTCTGGGTGCCATCTCTGAATTATGCTGACACGTTTTATCTTCAGAGAGAGGTCTGCTTATATTTTATACAATTTAATTATTTAACAAAAATATATACACAAATATTTTACTTATGTTCATTTTTTTTTTTTTTTTTTACATTTTGAAGACATTTTTAAAAAATGGATTAAATATGAACAGTATGATAGTCTGTTCAGATAAATTGATATGTATTTCAATGAACTGAGGGACTTGATTTAAAAACCATTTGTTGGTTCTTTCTTTTTCTTTTAAATTCATTTTTTTTTTATTTTTAGAAAAAGAAAGGTAATTTCTGTACATGAATTGCGATAATTGTGGGGTCAGAAACTACATTTTCTATTTGTTTTTTTTTTCCAATGGTGGTAACAATTGGTATATATTTGATTGTTTCATACATTAGACAAGGTGAAGTACCTGTTTCCCCCGGATCAGGGTTGTGTAAAGCCATGGGGACAGATGATGGATGGTGTTGTGGGAGCAGCCTACAAGTAGTGTTGGTTATTGTCTCTCCTCTGAGATGGCAGGCAGGAAATCTCAATTGCAGAGGCACCAACTTCGATTTCATCCTGGAGAAGACTGGGCCCCACCAGGCTATCCTAACCTGTTAGATACAAGTGACAGACTCTCTGATTCCATACCAGATCATTTTCAGCCAAGGTTAACAGTGACTATTGTGTCTCTTGTCTGAGGGGCGTAAATGGACTACTGGAAAAATAACATACGTGTAACCGAGGTATATGATGATCTTTTTACTATTGTGACGAAACACAATATGAAATGGTTTGGCTGCATATCTCAATCATCTGGCATGGCAAAGATCAATATGCAAGAATCTGTGAAAGGGGGGAAAAGGAGAGTTAGACAATAAAAGAGATGGGAAGATACCATAGAAGAATGCACAAACCACAATGTTGCATTGCAGAGTCCCAAAGAAAGACTGATTATAGAGAGAAATATAAAAGGCTGGTAAATTCTGTAAGTAGTACCTCAATGACCCCCAGGGTTATTGAATGTTGAAGAAGAAGAAAACACTTGACAGTGTCTGCCAGTAAAATTAGTTAATAGATGTTCAGCTACGGCAAACACCTACTTTTCTTCTCTTCCTGAATACTGTTTAGTGTCAGGAGAGATACAAAGCCCTAGTTCCTACTTCTCTGGCAGCCCTAGCCATCGTCTGGTGGGGCTGTTGTAGAGTTTCTTTGCTTTTGTCACTTCATCTTACTCTGAGTGTGCCTTAAGTTCTGTGGACAACCCCTCATTTTGCACTAGTGTTGACTATCTTCCTCTTCATATTCGTGAGTGACTATGTTTGACATTGGTATGCATAGAACTGTAGATCAATCTTTTTAGCCATGAGTGCAGTACTTTGTCAGTGGTCTAGTATGCCATCAGTTGTATTCTTTAATTATCATATAAAGTTGCATGTTTTATCATGGGAGCTGAGCAGACAAGATGTTGGCATTTGGACAGAATGGTTCCAGTTTTGACTCCCTTCACAGGCAATAGGAATTTTTTTCTTTGAATACATGGTTTCTTCATGGCTTTACCCTCCTTTGCTCTCTAAGTAGTGAGATTTTGTCCAGCCCACTTGGATAGTGGCAACAGATGGGAGGTCCCATGTGCATAGAATATAGGTGTCCATCTATAGGTGTTAATGATAAACAAACTTTAATCTTTTTCTGTTATAATGTGATGGTCAGTGTGGCAATACAAGCCATGAAGTGTCTCCTGCAATGAGACATGAGCTGTCAGGAAGGATGAGTGTTTTGTTGAAGTTTGACTTGCAAGGTGATCACTTCAAGATGACATTGTTTATTCATTTTATTTTCTCATACAATGCTATATGCTCACCAATCTTGCTTTTTATACTTCTGTGTTTTAGTGGCATCTTTATTGTGTCCTTTGAAACTTATTTTGTCAATACTGGAATATTAGAATGAGCAATGAATGATTGTGCCATTTCTAACTGTAATTGGCAGGTTTTGGAAGAAAGCGGGCTATGTTCCAGTATACCTTAGACAAACATCGGTAAGTGCAAGATGGTAATTATTACATGATTTTAAACTCTTAAAACTTATGTTAACATTAAACTTGTGTATCTGTCAATGTTAAACTTGTGTGTCTGTCAATGTTAAACTTGTGTATCTGTCATTGTTAAACTTGTGTGTCTGTCAATGTTAAACTTGTATATCTGTCAATGTTAAACTTGTGTGTCTGTCAGTGTTAAACTTGTGTGTCTGTCAGTGTTAAACTTGTGTGTCCATGAACATTAAACTCATATCATTGAAAGTTAGGTTAAGTTTGTCCAATTGTGCTTAACATTGGCAAAAATTAGACTATAGTGGTTTCTGATTTTAAGTGGTTTCTGTAGTGATGTATTTAGAATGTTTTTATATTTGTTTATTTTTATTGTATACATCTTATTTTAATTTTTTCTTCTTCATTTTTTAACAACTTTTTTTGTGATGGTAGAATGAGTTAACGGGAGAGCACTCTTGCATTATGTTGAAGACATTGAATTCTTCTGAGGAGGACCAAGAGAGACAAACCTGGCTGGCAGCATTTTGGAAAGGTTAACTAATAAATTACATATTCTACATTTATGATGTTTATACTATTTTGTAAAATGTTTTCTGTTCTGAGTCCATGTGTGCTTTGCAGTGTCAAAGATAAATAAAGTGTTCTTGACAATTTTTTTTAAACTGTCAGATTTGCATGGAATGGAAAGAACATTTATTTATTTTTTTTTTTAAGCTAGCATGTTAATTAGAGTTGTTTCTAATTGAACTGAAGCAAAAATGAAAGTGATAGGAAACAGCTTAGTGGCGTGGGGATGAATTTCTTGACAAAAACAAAGCTACTGCCTTTTAAATAAATTGTTGCATTTATTATAATTAGTATCAGTTGTCCATTTATTTCTTTGCATCTCTTTAGTGGCATCTATTTTCTGATATTATGTTTGAAATCATTCACTTTTTTTTTTTCAGTGGAGATCTGCAGTTTTATTTTCTACCTATGGTCATAACTTTTTTCCCCTTCATAATGTACGTTTTAAAACAGAACCAAAAAAGATAGCAAATCTGAGACTCAGGTCCAGTACAGGTATGGTGAAGAAACATATCAGAAAGCACATTTTTGGGTTATATGATCGATATCATCCAAGAAAAATCTATGGTACCCACTTTTGGAAGCTGGAACCCCAGAGCCTTGTTGATCCAAAAAAAAAAAAAAAAAAAATCACCTGCTTATGGTGATTAAACCTGGACCCTACTGATCTTGAAGTCAGCAAACTAACTCGCTCAGCTACTTAGGCTCCAAAAAATAACTGTTGACTATTTTTTACACTTCTTCAAGCAAACAGCATATGTAGAGATAAGCTGTAGTTATTTTAAGCAGATTTTTTTACATGTACAATTTTTAAGATGGAGTTGGATATAGAGTTAATTAACCTATAAAAAAAAATAGTACGTTTGTAAATAAAGTTATACATTTAGTTACAGATTGTTAATACTTTATTTTGCAATGCAATTGAATGTCATGAGGGTTTTTTTTCCCGTTTCACCAGATTTCCGCAAGAGATTTGTTGCGCTGTTGTCCTACCAGTTTAGTGCTTTCAAGCCATCACTTGCTCTAAACATTCTACAGAATAAAACATTCAAATCATCAGATCAAAGTAAGAACTAACTTTACTTGATCATGGATCTTAATGTAGTGCAGAATTACTGTTAGTCGTCTGGACACTTGGATTTTATTAAAATGATCATTTGTATAACACATTTAATTTTCATTTAGTAATATGTCTATTTCCCATGTGTTACTGGGGCCTCATTATGAGTAAAGAATAGTGACACTGTGTCCTTCCAAGCGTGTCGTAAGAGGCGACTAAGGAGGTTGATCGATGGCTTGACAAGCTGTCATTGTAAAAAGTATTGTTATGGAAACAGAACCATAGATTTTAGAAGCAGTGATCTCTGTAATATGTGCCATTTTGGCACGCAAGTATTTTGTTTTTGAGATTGTGGTTCTGCCCTATGTGCCGTCTTCGGCTCGAAAGGACAATAGATAGATAGATAAAATATGTCTATTGGGAGCCGCGATAGCCCAGTGGTTAGTGAACTTGACTACAAAGGACAAGAGGTAGGGTTCGATCCCAACCGACGGCTTCCGTTTCACCCAGCCTTTAATGGGTACTGGATTTTTTCTGGGAAAGTAAAGCGGAATGGGCGTAATACTGACCACATTACCCCAAAAATCATGTGCCGAAGGTCTGTAAAATTTATAGTCACTAACACCATATTCCCTTTACGCCACTTGGTGTGACGGGGGTGCTTTACTTTTTTTTAATATGTCTATTGCATAATTAATTTTATACATTGATAAATCATATTGATTAAACCCAATGTTCTTAGTATTTTACCTTTTTTTTTTTTAACATCTTTATGCGCCAGTTAATTGTATGCACAAGTAATACCAGTATTATTATATGCCTGCAACAACAGTATTATCTGTAATCAAGAGAAGGTATGCATATGCCAATCATAATGATGAGATGAGATTTAAAGAGAATTGCAAAGTATGTCCTAAATGGGGAAACAGTAGCAAAAGAATGAGAAGCCAACCTAGGGAAACAATTTTAAAAACACTTATATGAGAAGCAATAACTTCATGCCGCCTTGTTAAAATTTTTATTTAATTTTAGTTTTATTTGTATGTCTCCTTTTGTGTGCCATCTTCAGCTTGAAAGGACATTCGATAGATATATATAATATGCCTACAAAGTAAGGACCATAAAAAGAAAATTATCAAGAATGTAACAAGATGACTATTCATAAGATTACATTACAATTAAGAAAGTTTTTGGAATATCATCACCAATAAAATAGGTCCACATGAAGAGCTGCTAATATCTGAATAAAAAAAATTATATTGGCATGTGCATGTCACAAGATCTAATGTTTTGACCAAGACCATTTTACAGGGAACAGCAAAATGTGGAATATGGACAGATCGAGAAAGGGTACAAGTGGAGTCTGGGGGTAAAGGTGCATGGTCAACACTTGGTCTGAAAACAACCAGCGACTCGGGGTTTACTGCTTGCATCATTGTTGGTGAACAAGAACTATGCAGACCCTACTCCACCATACTTTGCAATGCACCTCGGAACAGACTAACCAAGTGAATAAGGATCAAGAGGGAAGGCCACGGAGACTCAAAAATGTTGTGGTTATGCTTAAGTCAGATATGTTGGACTGAAAGACACACATATCACAACTTTGCTGCAAACTACAGCACAACGCATCACACACCCACTTAGTGTCCTTTTAAAGGTGGATGACAAAGATTATTCATTCCTTTAGTTGTCATCCGGTAAACAAAAGGAAGAAAGAAAAATCATGGTTTACAAGACTGAACAGGGAAAATTTATAGCAAACTCAGAAAATGTTACATAACAAAAAAAGAATGGAGAAAGATTGTAACTTATCATTTGGTGCCTTAAAGGCACACAAGAGATTCAAGGATTAATAAGGCAAGCAACTCATTTTGGTTTAGCGTATTTAAATGTATAAAATAATGTCTGATTGAATGATCAGTCAATCTTAGTTGAATGGGTGCAGTTTCAGAGTATCTTGATGAATTAATAGAACACTTGACCCTAACTCTTCTTTGTGGCATGACATTGGGCATGCAGCCTTATTTTATTTATTCCCCAGCCTTAGTAATAGGGGAACTCTTTATACAGAGCTGCGCAGCAGGAGGCAATCTGATCATCACAAGAGTACGCTCTGTCAAGCAATTGTTTCCCCTCTTTAGCTTCTTGACATTCTAAGAAAGGTGGGCCCACCTTGGTCATGACTTCCAGGCATCTACCTAATGCATTGAACCCTAGAGCATACAATATATTCTGCACAAAATAACTACAACTATTCTACGCAACTCCAGCCTTTTATCTATCTATCTATTGACCTTTCGAGCCGTAGCCGGTGCATAGTGTGTAGACCAAGATACTCCTCTTATCTAAATTTTTATTCTAGCAGTTTTCAGTTCTTTTAAAGATATTTTAAGCCTTTTATAGTAATGCATTTTAAGTTACTTATTGCACTTCTACCTGGAGTTGCAGAGATACAATATAATTTAATTCCAGGTCAACTGAGTAAATCTGAGCTTCTCATGAGCTTCACAACATATGACATTCAGCGCCTTGAACTTTACTCCAGTAATATGGTGGACTATCATCTCATAGTGGATCTCCTGCCTGAACTGGCAAGACTGTTTTTTACTGGGAGGATTACATTACATCTCAGTGCTGTGCAAAGTGTAAGTTGTTTCATTCCAGCTTTTTTGCCCCCTAAAGTGAATAATGTATTTTTATAAATTAGACAGGTTGTTGATTATGGGGCCTAGCTACCAAACTTTTAGTTATGTCCCTTGGTTTTAGTGTAGTGCACAGATGATGTTCCTAGATGTCTTTTAAAATACATCTGCAAGCACTTAAAACAGAATTTAATTATATTAATTTGACAGTTTTATGTTATTCTATTAAATATTCTTTTATAGTATATAAAATAAATTAGTAATAATTTATAATGGCATTTGTAGAGAACAGCTGATCTGTAATTTTGGCATATAATTAACCCTGTCTAGATATCTAGTATTGCTACTGTGTTATTGGAAAAAAATAATTAATGCTTTAAAAAAAAATTATGTCACAGACACCATTGAAATGTAAATAAATTGTGACCTAATAGTTGTCACATGTTATTTTTAAATCCCTCAGCGATGCATACTATTCTCATAATCATGTTTAAATATGTACATCACTGACTTTTTACTGGCAATGATCATGATTGACTTGTTTAAAACATTTTTTTCCTAACCTAAATGAGTACGTACTATCAGTTCAGTGGTGAAACAGCGCAGAGCTATGAACAGTATATAACATTTTTAGTCCAGATGGTTTTTTTTCTTGTTAGAAAAGCAAAAACGTACAATAGTAACAGGGAATTTGATGTCGTGTTTTTTCCCCCCTACATTTTGGGAGAAAAATCATGCACACACACGATTCTTTTCAGGTGTAATTAGAGGATTGGTTCCATTCAATTACTAAACAAGGATGCTCAATATTAGATGCTCCAGCCAAATATGATAAACAAGCCTAACAGAGATAATTCTTTAAGATAATAGCTGAAGACCTAGTAAAGGGAAAACAAGAGAGTGGTTATATTTGACTTTGTAAATGCACAAAAATGTTTCTCAGACAGAAGAATGGCAAAAGTGGTAAACCATCGTCAGCACTATTTGAAACAACACAGGTCAATGATTAAGTAAACTATTTAATAGAGGAAAATTAATGACTGAATTTTATTTGTTGGAGTACAGTAGCCAAATATCAATTGTTGTGCTTCAAAACAGGAGAGTTTGAATCATATAGGGTCAAGAATTTTTTTTATCTGGGTGAAATACAAACTCTGAGACAATTACCTCGACGTGACTGCTAAGGACAAATAACCTCATTCTCCAAACCAGTATGTCCCCCAGAAGTAGGATAAATGCTGTACAATTATTTTACAATAACCACAGCAGAATAATTCACAAAAGCAGAGATAGACTCAAGATGAATCAAAGCTTATCAAATCATTGGACAGTTATCACCACTATTGTCCAACAAGGAAATAACTCTAGAGGCAAAACAGGCACTCTGCAATACAATCTTCATCCCAACATTGTGCTATCAATGCCAGTCCTGGACTCTAGATGCAACAATAAGAAAAATAACCTCTACTAAGATTAAATATGACAGTCGAATGACAGGAAACCGTCTGAGACATAAGATCAGAAATGAAGAACTGAGAAAAATGCTAGGAATAGCCCCCGCCATAGAATATATAAAGAAACAACAGATAAAATGGTTTGGCTATGTGACACGGCTGAAAGATTAAAACACAACACAGCGAGACCTCAATAAACTTTTGCGAAAATACCAGACTCGCAAACCATGAGAAAGACCAAAACCATGAAAAAGATGGATCGATGGAATACTAGAAGCACTAGGAAACATAACAGCAGCAGAGGCGAACGGAAGAGCAAAAGACCACAAATTATATCTCCCCTCAACGAAGGCAAATGAGGAAGAAAAGAAGAAGAAGAACCACAGCAGTAGTCATGTTTTGACTATGTGATTTCAAGATTGTTCTCCTTGTGCTTTATATGCTATGGAATTTTATGTTTTTTGTTATTAGAAATTTGTACAATCTGCATGTCCCCTTTCCTTTACATGGAAAATTTATGAAAGAACAAAAATGTTCCAAAATACTTGGTTATTAAGCTAGTGGTGTTATCTATGACTCTTTTCAGAGTATTTTGCTATCACTGGGTCTTCAGCATAAAATAGTTGAAGATGTGGAGAAGAACATTGAACTCCCTGCCAGTCAAATATTGGCTTTGTTCAACAGATCTATTCACAAGTTTGTACAGGTAAAAATGGTTGCATTTCTTTTAAGTTTATTTTTGTCTAGTGAAATTAATAAAAAGATATGATTTATTATGACTCACATTTTGCTCATAAAAAGAAAATATCCTTGTGCTCCACTGACTCTATTGTCGATTGAAATAAGAGAAAAACTGATGCACAAAGACTCACAGTGCATGTATTATTTCAAGCAAAACCAAGGTGGACTCATCTTTGGGCACACACTACCAGGACAAGTAGAAGAAGTTATAAAAAAAAAAAAACAGATATACGCAGATGTACTAGAAGACAAATTGTATCACAGAAATGTAGATAGATGCAAACTACACAGAGGACTCATAAACAAATGGCTTAACTATAAATGTGATTAGGAGGAGCAACAGATTTCAGTCTAAATACCAAGCTAGAGCTAACTAACCCTAGCCATAGTCACAGTAAGATTCTCATGTAATTTCAATGCTGAATTCAAAGATCTCAATGCTGCAGATGAAATGACCCTTCAGCTTTAATATTATTTGCACAAAACTGATGAATCTAACCATACAATCACCTACAGCAACTCTTAAATCTCTCAAGAATAGCAAAAGTAACTAATGTATGACTCACATAATTATATTATAATGACATCATCCTCATTAGATGGATTGCCGCGGCACTGTTTCAGAGGAAGGTGATGTGGAAGTTGGTCTTCCAAGCCAATATCCATTTGTCCAGGGCTACCACAAGGCTCACCATTGTCACCAGTTCTATTTAACGTGTACACAATAACGATCACGGAACAACAGCTGGTTGGGAGGGGAAGAACTATGACTTTTGCTGATGATATTCTGGTATATCGACACAATGCAAGATGAACTCGATCACATTTCTTCCTGGTGTGGGGTTTCAGGTGCCTTGGTTAATCCTAATAAAGCATCAGTTTCATGGTTCTCCCTTAACAGTATTGTTAATACGACCACACCGATAGTACGAATGGGAACTGATGAGGTGACCAGGGACAAGTTGATGACATACCTCGGAGTTAAGTTTGATCGCAGCCTGTGTTTTCGGGACCATGTGATAACAAAATCCCGCAAAGGATTAGCCTTGAAGGTCATGGCAGCTGCCAACATCGAGCAGAGGCTACTTACTCCTTCTGTTCCAGGGATTGGTCCTCGCACCAATCAAGTATGCCCTGGCGATTCTTACTGTCAGTACGACTCAAATTGATAGGCTGGAGAAAATACAGAATGAAGCCATGCGCATTATCCTGGGATGTACGAGGGACACTCCCTGTGTAGCAATGAGGTATCTTCTTGACTTTCCAACCATCGATGACAGAATCAAGATCTGGAGAGCACGAGCATACTTGAAGATTAGTACAGATACAGAGCAACCATTGCACCACGTGCACAACACAGTGAAAGGTGCCAGGCTTAAAAGAGGCAAATCATGGGTGGGCCGAGCAGAAGATGTCATCAAACAGGTCTGTGGGCTTACCAGTATCAGCGTTGGTGAGGAGTGAATACCGGTGCCTACGTCATTCAAGGGGACTTTCTCGTGTATTGTCACACTCGACAGGAAAAGTAGGGAACAGAACCCGGTCGTGGTTAATGCCGAGGTCAACGGTCTCATCTGTGATAACACCGATGAGAAAGATGCAGTCATCTATACAGACGGATCTGTAATACACCAAAGAAGTGCATGGGCTCGACAGGCAGAATAGTCAAGGAAGACAGTGGTGCATACGTCATGACCACGAGTAGCATGACAATGGAGGTGATGGCAGTGACCAAGGCATTTAAATGGTTAGAGTCACAAGACTACACCCACGCATGTATACTGAGTGATTCGATGAGCATGATTAAAAAAGTGGAGGCGGGCTCTGTACGCATGCAATGGGTAGAGTCGTTGCAGAAATCCAAAATATGTAAGGTCACCTTTGTCTATGTCCCTGGACATGCGGAAGTACGGGGAAATGAAAGAGCGGACAGGTTGGCTAGCTGCACTATCGTTGAGGACGGGCAACCAATAGATTGGGCGGACATCATCAATGCCATCCGAGATGTGGGAAGAGCACAGGACTTCGACAAACACAGATCCACGTCACTTCTTCAGATGATGGAAATGGGAGTTAAGATGGGCTGAGAAACTTAGTGGCCGTGTAAGAAGACTTATCAACCAACATAGAACTGGAGTCGTCATTCGCTGGAAACTGAGGGAATTGCTGAGGAGGGGATCTGAGCACCTATGGACATGTTCGGAGTGCAATGATGATGACCCACAAATAACTCACATAATTTCTGGAGAGTTGTGATTCTGTGGATACCCTCACATTGCAACTGTTTTGATAGACTGCTCAAAGGATTACTTCAAGAAGGGTTAGCCAAGAAGTAAAATCTTGCATCCATTGGTACAACAATGTGAAACTGAAGGAAGTCCATCCCAAATACAAGCTACAGGTATGTATAGTCAGAAATGATCTGATCATCTTAGCCACTACAGAATGAGACATCCCTGTACTGAACTCAAAATAGGTACCACCATCATGTTCTATTGCAGGACTGCTGAAGTGACAGCAAAGTATTTCCAGCATGCAGACCTAAGTAGAATATGGCAACATGGAGAGAAAGTGCATGGCAGATCTAAAACTCTGAAATAGACAGAAGAAAAGTGTACAAAAATTAGTTTTTAATAGCAGCCACATCTTTCTTTTCCCCATTATCAAGTCATCTTTATATGGTATGTTAGGATTATCATCGCTGCACTCCAGACACATCCATGGGTGCACCAATCCTCACCTAAAAAATATTGAGAACCTCTGAGGAGACCCACGTTCACAAACTCCTCTGATTGACCTAATTAAATTATGTGAATATGGGACAAGTGTGCTGTCATTGATGATAGTCAACCAATGGATCAGGCAGACATCATTAATGTAGAATGGCAGGAAGGACACATTTCTCCTTCGGACGAAGATTGGAGTAAAGATGGGTGCAGCCAAAAATGAGAGGCTTAGTGAGACGCATATGAGGACTTATCAGCCAACACGGAACAGGAGTAGTTAGTCACTGGACACTGCAGGACATGCTGTGGTGGGGATCTGAGTACCTATGGATGTATGGAGTGCAGTGATGATAACACACAAATAAGTCAATAACCCATAAATTATACAATTGCTATACTGGTCAGCTTTCAGTCTATGAAACCAAATTTAAGAATAGCATCATCTATTAAGTTATTATGGTGCCAGATTTGATATGCCATGGAAGAGACCATCAGAGCTGGCTTATAACACATGTTTGTGTATGCATGATACCTGTGCTATTAACATGAAAGTGAGGACATGATAATTTCCATTATTTCTGAATATGGTTATATTCTGTTTTTTTAAATTTTTATCTTCAGCACTTCAATCAAATATTAGAGAAGGAGGCAGAAGTCTCAGTAGCTGAGAAGAGAGACGTTGTGATGGACCCTCTAAGAAAAACAATGGATCAAGAGCTTGTAAGTTGTTTGTTGTAATTAAACTAAGTATGAATAATTTTATCTATCACTTATTCCACATTCATTTGCACTGTGTTTTGCTTCTGTCAGTGATTCCTTTTCACAAAAATTGATTTCCCTTTTCTGTTTGTAGAAAGAAGCTGGTGATGAATTTAAGTTGCAGCACAAGAAAGATGTGGCTTCTATAATGGGCAGTGACTTGTCTCAGTATGCTATTAGAGGTTCAGAAGCAGATTGGAAGGATGCTGTCAAAGGCACAGGAAAGTCTGTTGTAAGCGTGAAAAGGTAAGAATTCCACAGAGCAATCTATTTAGTAGGAGCCGCGATAGCTCAGTGGTTAGTGAACTGGACTACAAAGGACAAGGGGTAGGGTTCGATCCCAACTGACGGCCTCCGGGTTCACCCAGCCTTAAATGGGTACTGGATTTTTTTCTGGGAAAGTAAAGCAGCACGGGCGTAATATCGACCACATTACCCCAAAAATCATGTGCTGAAGGTCTGTAAAATATAGGGTCACTAACACCATATTTCCCTATACGCCACTTGGCGTGAAAGGGGGTACTTTACTTTACTAATCTATTTAGTGTGTGCTTGCATTTGTTCGGTTGCTGTTGTTTTTGTTAAAGTTTCTATCTATCTATTGTCCTTTCGAGCCGAAGATGGCACATAGGGCAGAACCACAATCTTAAAAACAGAAACCTTGCATGCTAAAATGGCACATATTGCAGAGATCATTGCTTCTAAAATTGATGATTGTTAAAGTTCAGCTAGTACAAAATCAAAGCTTTGTTGTTCACCATTTCATGAAGACTTTTATAATTGTTATGTGATACATTATTTGTGTATCAACCATATCAAATGTTTTATGCATCTCTTCTGTTGTCAACAGCCATCTCGAGAAGAAGAGAAAGTTAGCATCGGAAACAGATGAACTGCTGTCAGTTAACAAAACAAAAAAGAAAAACCATAAAGGCAAGAAAGGAATGTAATTGTAGGAGATTATCTAATGTTATTTATTTGTTAGGTTTACCTTGACAAGATATCAGTTATATGTTATAAGAGCTCATGAGTTGGTTCATAAATATTGTGTAGACAACAGTTGTGAAACTGTCAGCATATTCACATATTAATCTTATGTAAATCAAGGGGTGATAGTCAACATTTTTGCTGATTTTAAGTTTGGTAAAGAATGGATTTTGGTAAAGAATGAATGGTTTTTGTTGATTTTAATTTTGGTAAAGAATGAATGGTTTTGTTGATTTTAATTATGGTAAAGAGTGAATGGTTTTTGTTGATTTTAATTATGGTAAAGAATGAGGGCGTTCTGTCAGCAGATTTTACATTTAGTATGGGATGACAATAGGACATCTTATTCAATAAATGATCAATGTCGCTGGACAAGTTGGTTCCTTTGGACCTCCATAGATGGGGCTACTTGAGTAGTTAGTTCATAAATTCAGTTCTTGTACTTTGACTCAACTACATAGTGGTTTACTCAATTCTTGTAAATAATGAATGAAACTGGTACAATCTGTGACTAATAAATCATGTGAGTGTCATTTTTGTTTTGAGTACCTATTTGTCACTTGTTGGAGTGTTTCATTATGATGCTTTTGCACAAACTTTTTTTTTTTTTTTTTTTTGGTGTCCAATAGATAAAATAATTACAAACCTGGGCAATGGTGTGTATTATGGGGGTCTTCCCCACCCATCTCTGGATAGTGAGATAAGGTTTATATAAAAAACAAGGTGCAATTTGCACATGTTAAAGAACCCGTAATAGTTAGTTAGAAATCAAAGAGTAGGCCAAAAATTGGCAGCTTTCCTGGTAAAATTGATAGGAATCTGCCTGTAGGTGAGGGACAGGACAACAAGGCTGCTGATGTGGAAAAAAAAGTTATATTCACGCAAAATTCTGTCTCTTGTGTTTTTGCTAGATTTATAGAAGTTGGCAGACACAAACAGGACTTCACTAGAGAATGGAGCTGGTGTATGCAAATTAGACTTTTGCTAGGGTTAGGAGTTCATGTATACAAACAGGACTTTGCTAGAGATAGGAGCTGGTGTATACAAACAAGACTTTGCTAGAGATAGGAGCTGGTGTATACAAACAAGACTTTGCTAGAGATAGGAAGTAGCTGGTGTATACAAACAGGGCTTTGCTAGAGATAGGAGCTGGTGTATACAAACAAGACTTTGCTAGAGATAGGAGCTGGTGTACACAAACAAGACTTTGCTAGAGATAGGAGCTGGTGTATACAAACAAGACTTTGCTAGAGATAGGAGCTGGTGTATACAAACAAGACTTTGCTAGAGACAGGAGCTGGTGTATGCAAACAACACAACACACATTGTATTTTATATAGGATATACTAGTTTGATTTATTATTTTTTTTTTTCAAGTATGAATGCCTTCTCCATCAAACATCTTAACTGCATTTATACAATATCAAGAGTGTTAAAATTGAAACAAGTTTTAATAGAAATACAGCGTTCACTAAAAGCACCACTTTACAAGTTGTTTCAATGACTCTTCCAAAGCTGACAAGTTTGAGCTGATATCACAAGTCCTGATATGACACCAGTGCCCATGATTATTTATCATAAAAGCTACAGCTTTCTTATACAAATGTTATGCTTTCATTTCTATACAGTGTCCATGGTTTGGAATAAAACCAACAAAAATCTACTAATTCACATTATCTACATACAGTACTTGGCACAGAACAGCAATAGGACATACCAGAAACAACTGCTTACAATATTTCGATTTTTGGAAGGAATTAATTAGTGATGAATATATGCTGAAGAAAAACTGGTACATACCCTGATGGGGTGCTGGATAGATGACAATGTATTGGTGAACAAGAGCACAGAAAGAGAATTGATAGATTAAAACAACAGTGATAGAAAATGTCAAGAGATAAGAAAGAAAAATTACATATGAAAAGCTTTATTATTTTACTTATGACACTAAAAACAAAATTGGCACCTGAAATGTGGATATACTGAAGCAAGTGAAGCTGTTTTAGAAAAGGAAGTATGAATGAAAATGGTAAAGGTTAGACAAATGTAATATTTTGAGCATATAAAAGAGACATGATACTATGTTGGTAACCATATTATATGAAATTTAAGGATAACAATGCTGTGGATGTGGTTTACAATCCACTGTCAGAATGTGTCAACACAGGACATGTAGTGGTTGCTAAGATCCATCAAGGTGAACCTTAATGCAAAAACAGCACCTAAAATGACTAGTAAATAAAACATAACTGATGTTTGAGAAATAGAGCACAGATACACATATTGAATACAAATATTTTCATGGAATTTAACTTTGTATATATTGATCTATTTGGCTATTTTTATCTTTTCAGCAGTTCAGAATATTAGAGAATCTCAGGAGTCCAGCGTGATCATTCCAAGCTTTTGTTCTTAAAATTCTGCCTCACTTCCAGCATGTCTGTCATTAAAACTTTCAAGGGCACTCCATTAAATTACTTTATTTGAAGTGTCCTGTCTGTGTGATAAAAGATAACTTCCTCAATTGCAATTTTCATCACAGAGACTTTATACAATATCTGCTGCATCTCTGTAGTTAAACAATTTTAAAGGTAACAGCTTGTCTTTGGTAACACACTAATAGTTGTTACCTCCATTCATTAAATTATTGCATTGCACTGTATGTGTTTTGCACCTTTAACTTTAGGCATACGTCCAGGACTGAAAGTATTTTGAAACTTTAGAAATTGCAAAAATGTCACCTTGTGTTGTGGTATTTACAAAAGACATAACTAGTGCTATGTTCACTCATTAGTTACCCACACCTTAGTCTGTGCCAAAAACTCTACCACTAGTACCACCTGCAGGCAATTAGTCAATTTAGTTTCCTAATGAAGGTTAATGTGAACATGAGTCCAGACACCAATACAACAATTGACACTCTGTCTTAAAAGCAGACCAACCGTCAGGCAGACATAATATTACAAAAACCTGCAATGCACAACTGCCAGTGTCTTGCACTTGGCTAATGACAGAAAATTACAACATTGTGTCCCCTTCCCAACAACACTTGCCAGCATATAGAATGATTTTTTATATTGGCACATTCTTCTTGTCTTTGACCCTGGACTGATGTAGTAGTCAGTTGCTGACTAGCTTTGTGCTAAAAACAATTCTTACAGACATTCCTAGTCCATGGTACCCTCCACTGTTCACCTTTAGTTTCAACATCCTCAGTCCACAGAGACCTTTGTTATTCATCTTTAGTTTTAACATTCTAATCCACAGAGACCAGTTATTCATCTTTAGTTTCAATATTCTCTCCACAGAGACCCGTTATTCATCTTTAGTTTCAACATCCTCAGTCCACAGAGACCTTTGTTATTCATCTTTAGTTTTAACCTTCTCACTCCACAGAGGCCCATCATTCATCTTTAGTTTCAACATTCTCTCCACAGAGGCCCATTATTCATCTTTAGTTTCAACATTCTCTCCACAGCCTCATTGTTCACCTTTAGCTCAAACATCCTCAGTCCGTCTTCACAGACACCTCTGTTATTCATCTTTAGTTTCAACATTCTCATTCCACAGATTCAATTGTTCACCACCATTAGCTCAAACATTCTCAGTCCATCTTCAGAGATGTTATGAGTCACCCCTGTTATGAGTCCGTTATGGAAGGCCCCGGTATCACTGCAAACGAATTAAAATCCATAATTGGTATCACTGCAAACGAATTAAAATCCATAATTGCTCAACCGCCCGTGCCAGTGAAATCATCCGAATTACTAACTCATCTCCCAAACAAAGAAAGGTTGTATTTCACATCATAGCAGTCTCAGCACATGCCAAAAGACATAAGGCGAAACCGCACAGAAAGTGAACACAGCCAACTGTTCCCTGTCGTACGATATCATCGTAAACAATTGGAATATCGAAACACGATCAAAACGGATGAAACACAAAGCTCACGGTGTGCACAGGGCACTTAACTCAGTAGCTCCTGCAACAAGCCAGATTTGGAATATGAGGAAACTGCAACAAAGAACACTTTTCATACATAGCCTTCAATGGTTCCTGCCGCCTATCCACCATATTGACTGAAGTTCACATCCTGCTGAAACTGATGATGATCTTAGACCCCTGTTATTCATCTTTAGTTTCAACATTCTCATTCCACATCCTCATTATTCACCTTTAGCTCCAACACTGTTAGTCCCCTACCAATATAACAATAAAAGGTTTGTAGTTAGCTGAATCTTGCCTAAATCCTGACATCTTGCCTTGAAGTAATTTATAAATCTTGATAGGCATTATTTACTTCTGTATTGAAGTAAGCACAATGCAAACAACTGATATTAATGCCATTTAAGGTTCTCACTGAAAATTGATGGCCAGTGACATTTTATTTGGGCAGTATTATTATCTGGTGAACAACTAGCATCTTCTGGTAATCAGTAAATAAGGACACGATGAATCTGCACATTCTACAAATGGGGCTTAAATTATCATGCATGAGCTCTTCATCCTTCCATTGAAAAAAATCAAGTCTTTGTGTGCATTAGTCATAATTGCTAAATTCTCCAAGTGTTACCTTTAAGAGTGGTTTAGCATTCACATTCACAAATGTATTGTGTGAGTGGAGTGATAATAAAATAGCACATTCTGTTTATAAATGTTTCATCCTAAAGAAGCAAGGATATATAAATGATATGAAATTGTGTTTAATTCTTCATATATTTTTCCGCTATGATAGGATAATATCCTTTCTAATTCTTTTTGTTATAAACTCGTATAACATTTATCGCCACAATTCTGATGAAAAAGATAAACCCATGCAATAAATTCTAAAAAAAAAAAATAATAAGTATATAACAAATCTTCAGGCATTGAAAATGATATCACTAGGGCTCGGATTTGTACGACCTTAAAAAAATGTCAAATATGACCTAAATATCATCAAAATATCTTGTTCTTTTCTTCCTGATTTGCCTTTCAGTGCTGAGGGAAGATATAATTTGCAGTCCTTTGCTCTTCTGTTCGCCTCTGCTGCTGTCCCTAGTGTTTCTAATATTCCGTCAATCCATCTTTTTCGTGATCAACCCTTGGGTCTGGAGTTCTCGCAACGTTTATTGAAAGCTCTTTGTGTTGTGATCTCTTCTCTGCCTTGTCATCAAAATATGCCTGCATTTATGACTTTTAAAAAATACAAAATATTACCTAAAATGACAAATAGACCAAAATATGACAAATTATTATTCATTTGCTATTGAAAATGAGATTAAATTATTAATTTTTAGAATTGTAGAAGATAGATGTGTAAAAAAAATACTTATTACGTCACCTCTTTCTAGTTTACAGAAACTATTAGGTTATTTGGACCTGTGACATGTGCTGCTGTGGCTGTCCTATGGATAAAGTTAACACATTTTACCATTCTTCCTCATTCATAGAACTACTAAGCACAATTCAAACAAGACATGCGATTTTTGGGCCATGTTAAAAGACACAACAGTCTACTAAAAGTAATCCTGGAGGGGAAAATACAAGGTATAAGAGGCAGAGGCAGACCAAGACTAACATGGACGAGTAACATAAAAAGATGCACAAATCAGCCTATAACAAACTGCACCAACAAAGCAAGAGACAGAGCAGAATGTCGCTCCATGGTAGCCAACCTTCGTTGCGGAGAAGGCACTCGATGATGATGTCAGGAAAAAATATGACATGTCATAAAACCTGAGCCCTAGTTATATCAGAAATAAATGACATCTGCTTGTCATCAAAGATGTAACCAAACTACACGTGTGCATTCAAGTGACAGATGGACCATCTTAATCATTCAATGTCGCATTTGCTGCTAAATTAGTCCATTTTCAGCAGAAACAATCTACACAAAATTCAATAGGTAGAAAATGTAACACACAATGATTTGGGATTAAGAAGATTTATGAAGTTATTTTTACAAATTATTTCAACAAATGCAACATATATTTTTAAAAATTAAAAAACATGCTGTTAGTCACACAAAGAAGTTTAAAAAAATTGTGATCCAAAATTATGAGAATGTTACACGTTTTGATATTCCAGAACAGTCCATTTATCTGTCATCTCGCAAAAATTTAAACAGCAGACATACGTATAATTTTTTTTTTTTTTTTTTAAATTACATGTCAGTTTGTTCTGTGGTTATCTTTCCACTTGTTTTTTCCTCAACCACACACACACACACATTATATCTAATATCACATCGACAGCTTCTCGTTTAAGACAAATCAAATTCTCCCTTTGTGTTGTCAAAGACTGACAGTGCATAATTCAGATAAGTTAAAAAAAAGCACAACAGACAAAATATCCTTTTATCCATTAAAATCATACTTATGTATGTCAATTTATGAATTCTATAAATCATTTATATGCAAATAGTAGTACTATACAACCAAATAATGAAAAACCACTGTCATGTAAATTGGGAACACTGTTCTTGAGTAAAATACACTAGGTCTTAGCACAGAGATGACCTCAAATATTTGCATCACAAGTCAAGTCCAGCACAGATATATACTACTTCCTGCATTGGAAAAAGTCAACAAGAAAAGTTCATTTTATTCAAAACAACAAATATGCAGATCACAAATCTTGCACATTTGTGTGTGTGTTTATGTACATCACAATCAGGGAATCACAAATGAAGAGAAACAAATATTAGGTAGCAGTAATCAGAGCTCTTTGTAATGAATCATCACAAATGAAGAGAAACAAATATTAGGTAGCAGTAATCAGAGATCTTTGTAATGAATCATCACAAATGGTCTACTTTTAGAACTTGTTTTTCTGTCCTGAAAATTTAAAAAAAAAAAAAAAAAAATCTGTCTGTGAGATCTCCTCCATTAGATTAAAATACTTGTCATAATACAAGACTGAGGATGGTGCCAACCAAATCAGTATAATAAAAATGAAACTATAATAATAATTTATAATTGAAATCAAACTGTTAGATAATATACTTTATATATAAAAACAAATGCACTATACATCCTACTACATAAAGGTAAAGTACGAGACTTGAACCGGCGTCTTAGCACGCGAGTTTACACCCATATGTGCTCGACCGCCTATCCACAAATGTTTGGATATTTCTGTATAGTGTCGCCTCAAGCATCGAGATTCAGATGCGAAGTGACATTCCTCACCTTCCCAGAGTAATATCCTGGTACCCATTTCTGCCAACGGCTGGGTCGACCGTGGGGGTATATATATTTTTTTTCCAACCATGAGTACAACTCGCACTGCTCCCAGTGGAAATCGAACAAAGGTTGTCGGTAGTCCAGTCGGGTGGTTTTCCCAACTAGGCTACAGAGGCTCCCACATCCTACATAAACATTGAGCATCCAATAGCCATTGGTCAACTTGAGGTTATTGATAATGATACAGCTAAACTCTGTGGATTGATTAAGCTAATTTGAGAAGTCTATAGCTAGTAAGATGTTGCACATGACAAATTGTATTCATGGAAAACTCATAATTATGTTTCATCATCATTATGTGCCATACCGGTTGGCGTAGGCAATCATGTCCTTACACAATCTTCTATCTACAATGCATCATATCAGTTCTGTTGTTGACTGTTTTCCATGCCATAGCACCAAGCTATCCAGTATTTTCTCTCTTTGTCGTCCGCGATCTCTCATTCCTGGTATTTTGCCTGTTGTAACCAAGTATTCCAACTTTCCTCTTCTCATGATGTGCCCGAAAAATGTTGATTGTTTCTTTCTGATGCTTTTTAGGAGCTGCCTTTTTAAGTTGACCTCTTTGAGAACTTCCTCATTGGTCTTTTTAGCTGTCCAGGGAACTTTCAACATTCTTCTGAGAAATCCCATCTCTGTGGCCTCTAATCGTCTTTTCATTTGTTTGTCTACAGTCTATGATTCACTTCAATAGGTCAGAATTGGTTCTATATAGCACAGATGAACTCTCTTTCTCATTTCTATTGACATAGATTTGTTGCATAAGATATTTTTCATTTTCTGAAATGCTATTTTGGCCTGAGCTATTCTGCTTTTTATTTCCGTGGTACATCTTCTATCCAATGTTATTATTGTGCCCAGGTATTTGACGCATCGCACTTGTTTCAAATTTGTCCTGTTTATTTTTATGCTGCATGCTGGTGATGATTGTTTCTTCGATATGACCATTACTTCTATTTTCTTACTATTCAGACTGAGACCTTTCTTGTTGCTTTCTTTTACTATTATGTTTATAATTTCTTGTAGTTCACTCACTGTCTCTGCTGTTAAGACTGTGTCATCCGCATATCGCAAATTATTTATGTTGTGACTGTTGACGTCAATTCCTTTTTTGTCTACTATTGATTTCATATGTTAGCTGTAAAGTGAAAACAAATCCGGCGACAGAACACAGCCTTGTCTGACTCCTTGTTTTATAAGTTGAAATTGTCCTGTTAATTAAGTTTAATGTATAAATAATAGAATGTCCAATAACATGTAACTTTTCTGAGTGAATTATTAATTAAACTTCAATGAATGTGACCACAATTAAATAAGATGAGTGCCCACTTCTTATCTTTTTTTTTTTCCAACTGGAAAGTTGTCCGGCTGGGATTAAACTACAACCACTTTATTACCCATAAGTGAATAATTTTGGTCAGACCAAGGCTCCAGTCAGCCTCTATAAATATATACCAGAGATTATTTCTGGGAAGGGAAAGCAGAACAATGTGATTCTGACTACCTATCTATCAACCTTTTGTGCCATAGTCGGCCAATAGGATATAGACTCAGATGCTTTTTTTCCTGTTTAAAAATTTTCTTTCTAGCAGTCTCAGTCCTTGCAAGGATCTTTTGTCAAATCTCGCCATTTGTCTGTTCTGTGCAAGCATCTCAATCTCATTGAGGGAGCCGATTCCTGCTTTCTTTGCCTCTCTGATCAATGTTCTTCTCATTGTTTCTCTAGGTCGGCTTCTTTTCCTCCTACCTGATGTTTCCCGTTTGAGGGCTTGCTTTGCTATATGGTTATTATCTCTTCTCATTATATGTCCAATTCTTTTCTTGATTACTGATATTAGTGATTGAAAAAATGTGCCACTGGTCATGGAAAAATATGGTCACCAACATAATTCCCATATGTCTAGCAAGGCATGAAGGGAGCCTTTACTATACTTATTCTAATCATTGCACTATTGGCACTAATTTGTTATGGACTATATATATATATATATATATATATATATATAGGAACCGAGATAGCTCAGTGGTTAAGTGGTTAGTGAACTGGACTAAGGACAAGAGGCCGGGTTCGATTCTGACTGATGACTGCCAGGTTTACCCAGCCTTAAGTGGGTACCGGATTTTTTTTTTGGAAAGTAAAGCGGCACGGGCGAAATATATACCACATTACCTCAAAAATTATGTGCCAAAGGTCTGTAGAAATTATGGTCACTAAAACCAAATTCCATATATGCCACTTGGCGTAACAGGGCTCTTTACTTTACAAATATATATCTATCTATCTATTGACCTTTCGAGCCGTAGCCGGCCCATAAGGCGTAGACCAAGATACTCCTTCTCTTATCTGAATTTTTGTTCTAGCAGTTTTCAATTCTTTTAAAGATATTTTATCAAATCTCGCCATTTGTCTCTGTTCTGTGCGAGCAGCTCTATCTCATTGAGGGAGCCGACTCCTGCTGCTCTTGCCTCTCTCATCAATATTCTTCTCAGTGTCTCATATATATATATATATATATATATATATAAAATAATATCAATGAATGATATATAAGGTCATTTTTAGGACTATGATAATCAGGAAGTAGCAGTTTGAGCAATATATAATATAATAATGTTACACCACCTTCACCATATTTTCTTTATACATTTAATATATTCTTTGCTTTTGATAATTTCCCACATATTCAGATTGATCCACACACAAATAAGTTTCTACAATGATCAAATATATGGCACTAATAATATCTATCACAGATTGACTAGAAATGGTGTTAAATGCAAATATGATAAACTATATCTAATGCGCATACTCTGCACAAACAAAAATTGAACCAACTTCTATCATAGACACCATCCAGGCTGTTTCGATCCTTCTTAGTCTTGTCTTGTTTCACTCAAGTAAAGTGAAGCATTATGGGGAGCTACAGTTTTCTTGTTTTCGCATAAATAAGGGTGGGTCAAAAGGCTACTTTGATAGGATGGTTCAAATTAAAAAAACAGAGCCATTGCGCCGTAAATTGGCACTACTGTTGATGTTAAAAAAAAAAAAACGTCCTGCAGGTACAGTGTATTGTAAAGATGGCCAACAACTATGAAGAACAAAGAAAGTGTTCCAAATTTTGTTGTTTTAGTAGCAGTGAAAGTCAGTGCAAATCATCAAACAAAAGATAACCTCATTCACCATCACTGTTTTTTTCACACTAAGCCTTCAACTGTTGCAAATGACTGGATTTACAACTCATGGAGTCTCACCTTGCCGAGATGTGTCTAACGTACCTCACTCGTACACTTGCTGCAGTGATAAACATAAACTGCCATATTGCAAAAACTTGATTTCTCAATTAATTTGTTTCACTACTTAACACAAAAATTTCATGATGGAACCCTGCTTAACTATTATGTACGAGACTTGAACCAGCGTCTTAGCACGCCAGTTTACACCCATAATGTGCTCGGCCGCCTATCCAGAAATGTTAGGAATTTTCTGTATAGTGTCGCCTCAAGCATCGAAACTCAGATGCGAGGCGACATTCCTCACCCTCCCAGGGTAATATCCTGGTACCCATTTCTGCCAACAGCTGGGTCGACCGTGGGGGTATTTTTTTTCTTCTTTCAAACCACGAGTACAATTCACACTGCTCCCAGCGGGAATCGAACACGGGTTGTCCGAACGTCGGTAGTCCAGTCTGGTGGTTTTCCCAACTAGGCTACCAAGGCCCCCCACCCTGCTTAACTTTGGTATACATACATAATATACTATATATATATATATATATATATATATATATTTTTTAGGGGGAGGGAGAATCTTATAGGATATTCTTTATTACTGATAATACTATCAACTTAAGTTACAGGTAGGACTGACTTTAGCCACCATATCATATATGTATATTCTTTTTTTCTTTCTTTTACTCAACCTCATAGAACCATCTAGTTCTATGGACAGTGTCCTTTAGTATTCTATTCCTTCTGAACAACAAAAAGCTTTTAGCAGTTGATGAACTTTGTAGCAATGGCCAGGATTATTTCAGAAAGTTGCCTACTATCACTGTTTCATTAACAAATTTAACTTGAGCTGTGGCATACATCCATCCTTCTCTACTCAATTTGCAACTTTCAAGGGTACTTTAAAGTTCTCCATTTCAAGACTTTTCCTTTCATTGACCATCTCTTAAAGCATTAGTCTCTCACCTACTCTGATATCAAGAGTTTCATTAAAAACTAGATTCTGACCATAAGAACACTTATGAATCAGTCAAAGATATGGCTCAAGACATGACCAGTAGTAAATATCATAGACAAACTAGGACACCAGGCCCAGGATAGACAACTACAAGTGCATCTTTGAAGTTAAAGTGCTCAACTTCAAAGATACACTTGTAGTCTATCCCGGGTCTGGTGTCCTATTTTGCCCTTGCATTTTGTCTACGATATTTACTACTGGTCATGCCATGAACCCAGATCTTTGACTGACCTAAGTGTACAGTGTTAACCAATTAAGTCAAAGCATTTCCATTTTCAACTGTTTGATTCTGAGTGTAATTCAGCTTTCCTGCTTTCTCAATCTGTATCTTCTGATGACATTAACAGTTTCTCTCAGGGATCTAACCTTACACTTAATCTTCCTCTCTTGCAACTTTGATATGGACTATGCTTGACAATGATAACCAAAATATTCCAAGGATGTATCATTTTGCTGCCATTTAGATGATTTGAGTAATGGCAATTATAGCTTATTATGCCATCCTGTTTCTTGTTAGCCAAAATGTATTTTCTTAAATATTATCCTGGGCTGCATCTATTATTCACAATGGAGCTATAGTACAGACAGTTTAATGAACTTTTGTTTACTGTCATTTACAAAAACTCGCACAGAAGCATCTGTTTTGTTATTGGAATCTCCCAATGTGCTTCAATGATAGATCAGCTGAAGGACATAGTCCAGCTACAGCTGTACGTGTATTTTATTTGGCAGAATTAACCTGTCCTGTCCATTATTTGAAGTTTAAGTCTGTCCTGTTAAATGATGTTTACATCTAAGTTTAAATACAATATTTATTGATAAAAATACATTTGTTAAACCATAACCACTTCTCTTGATCTTTCTTGGGTATCAAAATGTCAGTGAATGAATAAAAAAGTTGAACAAAACGATGAACCAAAAGTTAATTGAACTGAAAAAAAAAAAAAGCAACATTCAAAGAAAATTCATTTCACAAATGAGCCACTGATAAATAAATAGCATGTAACATTTCATGAAAGCACCATTTTGATTGTTTTTTGGAGGGTGGTCAAAAGATTTGATTGAGACAAAAGATCTATCTTCAAAAATGAAAATCTTGTCTCCAAAATTGAATTGTGTTGCTAGCACATATTTTATCACTGATAACTAGCATGTAATGGTTGAACATTGTCAAACATGAAAGTACTGTAAATATTGAATTTACAGAAACACATGGTTAAGCCAAGTGTATGAGATAAGTTTACAATTTTAGCAGTAGACAGAACATAACAACTTTTTTCAATTAAATCAATTATTGAAATATGGTTGTTTGAATCATTAAAACATTTGTATAAATCTACAAACTCCTTATGTTTTATCACATTCAATAAAAATTAAAACATTTGAACTGCTTCTTAAAAAAAGCAAGAGTTTACTATAATTTTTTCTCAAGCATGGCTATAAGGTGATGCTGAAAACACAGGCTACACTACACACTTATTCTGAGTAAAACATTGCAAGTTGCAGACTTATCAAAATAAAACTGTGATCTTTTAGTGATCGTGTTTGCTTCTTTTGGTAGTTATGCAAACATTGCATTACATGAAATAAGCTTGATGCTAGAATAATATGTAACGATGATACAAGCAGTGAGTGATTGAACAATTCAAATATTCCAATGCTGATAGAAAGCAAACCTGAACTGCTGCCCATTAGGAGTTTTTGGTTCTTGTCAAACCTGTGAACTTTGTCAACAAATTAGGACAAACATATCTGATATAAACAATAAGTAAAGACAAACATAACAGCAAACTGAGATAATGGCATAACAGCTGAGCTTCAAGAAATGCATAACTTCATTAATATCTAGACTGTTTTTAGTTTCCCAAACTATTTAGCATGAAAACATATAAAAATATGCTATATAATTGAAAATTTGAAATATTCTCCACAAGCCTTAATTAAGGCATGGAGAGAAGGAGAGAGAGAGAGAGCCTTACTTTCTAAAATGTTTAACTAAAGTAATTTCTCATTCACTCGTAACTCAAGCTGGGCACTCAAATTAAAAGCACATTTCTTCAACTTCATAAACACACCTCAAGCCATTTACAGGCATGAAGTATCAGCTTGAATATCTCTCAATCCCACATGATAATACCACTCTAAAATAAGTTTTAAAGTGTTCATTTTTGTCAAAATGATGAGCTGAAATATATTTTATCTATAGCATAAATCTGAAGCACTCATGCTAAATACAAGAAAGAAAAAGTTGTTAATAATCCAATCCCTAATGAGGACCCAGGTCAGGATTGCTTTCTTTGCTCCATCCCTGCTGCTAGGTAGGAAAACAGACAGAGAACTGCATAGCATATCTGGTCAGCCTGTCAATGTGAGAGAAAAACACAAAGTTGTAAGTAATTAGATAGCGTTTTCAAATAATTCAATAATACCACACATTAGGGCATCACAAATAGAAGTTAAATGTATACAAAATTTGTCTGTCATAAAAAAAAAATGAAACTATCACAAACTGTAAAAAAAATTTAATTACTTGCCACTAAAAATAAGTAAATCCTCATATTGGGGGGAAAAAAAACATAATGGCGCAAATGCTTCCAACTTATTTTAAACTAGGAATTCTTGTATTTTGTATTATGCAAATGTAATTTTAACAATTAAAAAAAATTTTAAAAAGTGAAATACTCAAAGTTAATAATGAATCTCAGTAACATGCAGCATAACTTGGAAAGATAAACATAATTCAGAAAGTTTTGATAAAACAAAAATGCAGCTTAAAGATTTAAAATTGGGAAACACCAGGCACCCAGTCATTTGCAGTTCCATTTGTAACTAAATCTGGAACACAGGAAATCATCTCCCCCTTCACATTGCATGATAATTTTTTTTATATTAAAGCTTTAATTAACTACATGTCTGTAGCTACAGTGAGTTAAACAAAATAATAATAGTGAAACAAAAACTTTTCCATACCTTCTTAGATGAGAACAAAAGGTGTAATCTCTAAACAACTTTGGCAATAGAATAACAAAATAAAACAGGTGATAATCACCATAAGCCCCAACTAACAGTGAATGAAACTAAGGAAAAAGCTAGACACACTAAACAATAATGAGTGCCTGAACAATTTCTGACAACAAAAAGCTAATGTCAGTACCAAGGAAAGGAAGTTGAGCTAATTTGCATTATGGCTTGGACCACTGCATTGTTATCATCCAGAACAATAGGTTTAGTTTCATTTAGTCTCCTCATTTGTACATCAGATATGTCCATAATTGTTCACATCTCCTCCTAAGGAATACTTTCAAGTTCAGTGACCAATGGCATCAGCATTGTTTTTATTTACAAGACTGTTCTGGTTTCTGACGCAGTAGTCTGGATCTCCTACCATGACACAACATTCATGCAGTCTTGCTCCCATCTGGCATTTCCCACTATAACATGATTTTCATGCAGTCTTGCTCCCATCTGGCATTTCCCACTATAACATGATTTTCATGCAGTCTTGCTCCCATCTGGCATTTCCCACTATAACATGATTTTCATGCAGTCTTGCTCCCATCTGGCATTTCCCATTATAACATGATGTTCATGCAGTCTTGCTCCCATCTGGCATTTCCCACTATAACATGATTTTCACACAGTCTGTTATGGCTGCAGATACAAAGTAAATTTTTGAACCAGTTTTTCGTCCAAGGTCCCTAAGGACATTCAAATTGTCAGTGCAGTCCATTGCTCTTTCATGCTACACAATAGCCAAACTGGCAAGCCTGTCAGCACTTTCATTGCCTCTTACACTTGTGTGCTCTGCCACAATAAATGAAGCTTTGCCAGACTAAAGTTCCTTAGAGACTCTAACCACTGTCATCGAGCCCAGGCAGTAGTGATCTTCGTGAGCATACATGAGTCACTGATGAAACACACATCTATAAGTCTAAGTCTCAAGCCATGCTAGTGCTTTAGTGAAAGTCATAACTTCCATTGTCAAACCTCTTGTAATTAGTGTCAAAGCACCACTGTTTTCCCTCACAGTTCTACCTCCAACCTGAGCTATGAAAAGCCCACGAACTTTGAATATTTTGAATATACCATTCTGAGAAGAGTTTAAAACAATGAGGGTCAGACTAAGAAAGAAAACATCATCAACTAAAGGGCTTATCAGTGGAGTTTTTCCCCCTTATTTGTTTCCTATAGGAGACTGCAGCCATTGTTACTGCTTGTCTCTCCCAAGATGAAACTTGGATCAGGAGCATTTTTACATTCACAGTGGCAGTTTTTGTGTTAATTCTCCTCGAAACAAAATAAAAGGGAATAAATTGACATTTTTAAGCCACTATTTATGACATGCTTGATAATAGGCAGCGATTTTCTTTCTTCCTCTTCAAAAAGTTACCGCAAGATTTAGCTTACGATTTGTGTGGTGACTGTTAGTAGATTAGAAGTAATTCAATAAGTTACCCCAAGATTTAGCTTACGATTTGTGTGGTGACTGTTAGTAGATTAGAAGTAATTCAATAAGTTACCCCAAGATTTAGTAGATTAGAAGTAATTCAATAAGTTACCCCAAGATTTAGTAGATTAGAAGTAATTCAATAAGTTACCCCAAGATTTAGCTTAAGATTTGTGTGGTGACTGTTAGTAGATTAGAAGTAATTCAATAAGTTACCCCAAGATTTAGCTTAAGATTTGTGTGGTGACTGTTAGTAGATTAGAAGTAATTCAATAAGTTACCCAAAGATTTAGCTTAAGATTTGTGTGGTGACTGTTAGTAGATTAGAAGTAATTCAATAAGTTACCCAAAGATTTAGCTTAAGATTTGTGTGGTGACAGTAGATTAGAAGTAATTCAATAAGTTACCCCAAGATCTAGCTTAAGACTTGTGTGGTGACAGTAGATTAGAAGTAATCCATGAGGCAAAAGGTATCTTCCTGTTATGTTGCAAGGATACATGATCACAAATTCTTTCTTTCTTACTCTTAGCACATCATTTTTTAAGCTAAAAGTTCCTACTTCTTTAAATCTTAAAAGAACATTATGTACAGAGCACTGTAATTTAGTGTAGGGTTGCAACATGTACACTTTTCAAGAAGACATATCAGATGTTTAAAGTCCAGTTTGACACATTAGGTGTCAACACAACCTTTTGTACTAACTTTTTACACAAGTTGTGGGAATGGTATGGTACCACCAACATGGTTTCAACTAAATTGCCAGTTGTAAATGTTTCCAGGAAGACAAACATGCAGCTTACGAATAACATCACTTATTTACAAAGTAAACCATATCAAACAAACATATAAGCTATTTTATGAAAAAATCTGAAGAAATATTTTAAATGAGACTACATGAAAGTATCGTACAACTACACTCATGCGCTGAGATTCTAGCATGCTTACAGGTGTGCCAACACAATGGCTAAAGCTCTAGGAATAGTGAAGCTCTTAAACAGTTACAGGACAAGTCAATTGTATGCACAAGCCATAACATTGTAGTATGTTATAATTCAAGACAACTTTGTAATGAGTCAAATCTTTTAATAACAAATTGAATGGTCCATAAATGGTATGAAGATTAAAGTTATGAATGTCTTATTATATATAATGTTGTTATGTCCTATTATTTGTGTATTGCTGCTCAATGTCTCATTGACTGTGTATGGCTATTGGATGCCTCATTTATTATATATGACTATTGGATGCCTCATTTATTATGTATGGCTATTGGATGCCTCATTTACTATGTATGGATATTGGATGCCTCATTTACTATGTATGGCTACTAGATGTCTTATTGATTATTTATTGCTACTAAGTTAACAATACAACTTGAGAAATGAGACCAATTCAAGCATCAATAAATCTTGAAGTAAAGAGATGTATAAATTCTCATGAGACAAACTACCTCTCATCACATCATTTAACTACCACGATTATCAAAGGACATTATAAAATGCTAAAACAAAGGTGATACACAATACCACAGCTGAAAGTAACTTGGAATATTGAAGCATTAACAAAGGACATATTGCTCAAAGATGAGATATTAATATTCAGAAAACAAACTATCATAAGTAATCAAAATTATGGGAAATCAACATTCTTCATATAATAAAAAGAAATAGAGACAAGTTTCTTTGTTAAAAACACTTGGTGATAATATTTGTGAAAGAGATGTCAATATGTAATGCAGAAATATAAACAGTGATGAAGAAAGCACCTGGAAGATATATTTGAATCTTTTGAGATGTGAATGTAGAAAATGATTCAGGCACATTTTGTGAGGGAAAAAATATGCGACTTCAAAAGAGAAATAGTAAACCAACAAACATAATAGTTCCCTCCCCACACTTTCTCTCATTAATAAAAAAAAGACACTATACTCATGAAGATTATAAAAGAAATGAAAGAGCAATCAGGAATGGGAGAAGCATAACTACAGACAAGTGATAAAAATAAAGATTTGAGTTTTATGGTCACTGTTAACTCAAAACAATAAAATTACATTTTTGAGACGTGAAAGAGTCAATGCCTAAGAAAAATATATGGTATAGGGTGGAACGAACTAATAACAAATGAGGAAATTAGAGAAATCACCAATCAACCATTAATATCATCAGTAATCAAGAAAAGACATTGGACATATGTTGGACATGTGATGAGAAGAAATAATAATTTAATAACAAAGTAAGTCCTCGTGTGGGAAACAACAGGTAGGAGGAAAAGAGGCCGACCTAGAGAGACACTGAGAAGAACATTGATCAGGGAGGCAAAGGCAGCTGGAATCGGCTCCCTCAATGAGATTGAGATGCTTGCACAGAACAGAGACAAATGGCAAGATTTGATCAAATGTTTTTTGCAAAGATTGAGACTGCTAGGAAGAAAATTTAGAAAAAGAGAAAGAGTATCTGTGTCTATGCCCTATGGGCCAGCCACGGCTCAAAAGGTCAATAGATAGATAGAAAGAGTCAAACCTATTAAATGTGAGGTGGCGCAGAACAAAATATTACAATTTCATGTTTGTGACAAATTATCTTAGTTACAGAAAGATGATGTATTCCTGACAAATGATACCAACTAGTGAGAGAGAACTTCAGCCTTGAGTGTCTAGCTGGCAAGCCAAACATAGAGAACTGTACCTCAACATGTACAAATATATTAGAAGCCATCAGCCCATCATGCTTAATGATGCACAGGGGATATTGTGTTAATGCTCAATTTTTAAATGATCATCAGTGCAGTTATGGACAATGAGGTCAGTATCAAGGGTTGCCCCTCTTGCCCAGTAGAAATTATTGGCATCCATCTCCAGAGGAATGTGAAGTTAAAAGCAGTGTCGCTTTCAAAAAAGATTATCCATATCTGAGAACTTAAATATGACCAACATACTCAGTAGTCGAGTGCACTATCCACTTCATTATCATGACTTTCACTTTGTGATGTGTTGTTGGTAGATTGTTTTTAGAGGATTGTGTTCCTCACTATGTGTTGCTGGTAGACTGTACTGAGAGGATTGAGTACCTCATTATGTATTGCTGGTAGATTGTACTGAGAGGATTGAGTACATCACCATGTGCTGCTGGTAGATTGTATTTAGAGGATTGAATACCTCAATATGTGTTGCTGGTAGATTGTATTCAGAAGATGGTGTACTTCACTATGTGTTTCTGGTAGATTGTATTTAGAGGATTGAGTACCTCACTATGTGTTGCTGGTAGATTGTATTTAGAGGATTGAGTACCTCACTATGTGTTGCTGGTTGATTGTATTTAGAGGATTGAGTACCTCACTATGTGTTGCTGGTAGATTGTATTTAGAAGATGGTGTACCTCACTATATGTTGCTGGTAGATTGTATTTAGAGGATTGAGTACCTCACTATGTGTTGCTGGTAGATAGTATTTAGAGGATTGAGTACCTCACTATGTGTTGCTGGTAGATAGTATTTAGAAGATTGAGTATCTCACTATGTGTTGCTGGTAAATAGTATTTAGAAGATTGAGTATCTCACTATGTGTTGTTGGTAGATAGTATTTAGAAGATTGAGTATCTCACTATGTGTTGCTGGTAGATAGTATTTAGAAGATTGAGTATCTCACTATGTGTTGCTGGTAGATAGTATTTAGAAGATTGAGTATCTCACTATGTGTTGTTGGTAGATAGTATTTAGAAGATTGAGTATCTCACTATGTGTTGTTGGTAGATAGTATTTATAAGATTGAGTATCTCACTATGTGTTGCTGGTAGATAGTATTTAGAAGATTGAGTATCTCACTATGTGTTGCTGGTAGATAGTATTTAGAAGATTGAGTATCTCACTATGTGTTGTTGGTAGATAGTATTTAGAAGATTGAGTATCTCACTATGTGTTGTTGGTAGATAGTATTTAGAAGATTGAGTATCTCACTATGTGTTGCTGGTAGATAGTATTTAGAAGATGGTGCACCTCACGATGTGTTGCTGGTTAGATTGTACTGAGAGGATTGTGTACCTTAGTATGTATTTAAAAAAAAAGTAACAAGCTCAATCACGCCAAGTGGTGTATAGGGAATATGGTGTTAGTGACCAGAATTTTTAAGAGACATTCGGCACATGATTTTTGGGGTAATGCGGTTGGTATTACGCCCATGCTGCTTTACTTTCCCAGAAAAAAACTCGGTACCCACTTAAGGCTGGGTGAACCTGGCAGCTGTCGGTCAGAATCAAACCCGGCTTCTTGTCCTTTGTAGTCCTGTTCACTAACCACTGAGCTATCACAGCTCCCTACCTCACTATGTGTTGCTGATAAATTGTACTGAGAGGATTGTGTGTTGTGAACAAAATCTCAAACCCCACTGTGTCCCAATACAGACTGAGTTAAATGTACTGAATGCAAGTTAGTAAGACAGGCAATATGTTACTATTAATTCATAATTTTTATGGTATGTTATGCTATGATCAACATCACTTCACTCCGGACACATCCACAGATATTTTGATTATCTCTCCTCAAAATGTTCATCGGCATGCAACGAGTCAGTTTGTTGTTGGCTGACAATTCCTTTCCTTCATCCGGAATATTGTTCTGTTTTGGCAATGCCAATTTTTGCCTCCAGTTTACACAGCCTAGTTAGCAACAAGGTTTTACTTTTTTTTTAAAAACAATTAATTCTACCTATTTCTCTGAGATTGCTATCTATCTATTTGCTGTCCATGTGATATTTTCAACAGCCAATCTATCTGCTCTTTCATTGTCTTCAACATCAGCATGACGCAGGATGAATAAGAAGGTAACACTGCAGATCTTTGATTTCTGCATTGACTCGAGCTATTCCCTGCAGATGGAGCCTGTCTGTACTTTGCGGAACAAGCTTCTTGAGTCACTTAGCACATATAAATGAGTAATCTTACGACCTTAACCAGATGCCACAGCCATAATCTCCGTTGTCATAGCACTGGTTATCACTCTGTAAGTGTCACTATTTTCATAAATAGTTCTGCCATTGAAATGTGCAGCAAATGCTCAAGTACTCCATTGATGGTGCACTACAAGACCATATATATAGGTCAGAACATCAGTGTCATTGGAATTTTCAGAGATGAGGACATTAAACTGTGCATTAACTACAATTGGATTCTTCTTTCTGCAACCTCTGTTTAGTACAAAACTAGGAACTGAATTTTGCATGTGATGTTAATCCATTTTTCCTTGGCAGCCATGTGCACAGGGGTCCCTCAGCACAGGCAGATAACTCCATCTTTGGAGGTACTCATATTTTTTCCGTTGTTGATGAATAATTGACATTTCAAGCCAGGCCTCACTACTGATACCAGGGGTGGTTGCCGCAGATAGAAATCACATATAAAAATCTCAACTAGTGCAGCTGGGATTTGAACCCACAACCTCTCTGTCTCAAGACCGGCATCTTGCCTCAACACCAACCAGTCCCCCTAATATGAAGATTAACAGAAAAGGTAGTATTGAATCTTGGAGACAGAGGCACCGATTCTGCCCCATGATTAATATTAGACAGTCCAGAAACAAATTTAACGCTAGCTTCAGCCTCATTATCTTCAGTCAGCTTCTATGTAACAGATACCCAGCTACAGATCATGAATCTGTTCTTTGTCATGGGATAATCAAGCAAAAATCGTATTGCCACACATGAGGTATCTCTCATGCATCCCAGTATAATGTACATGTCTTCATTCATAATGCAAGAAAGTAAGATGAAAATGGCAAGAAAACTCAACATTGCATTGCAACATGAAATAATCTAATCATTTTATGGGTTCGACGTTTCAACTGACTAACCATAAAGCACAATGCTGGAATGATATTTTTCTTCTGGCACTGCTTTGGTTTCACAAATTTGTACATAAAATTCAAAAGTGCATGTCAATATGATTAATGATGACATCTTAATACAATCCACAATATATTTCTATCAAGATAATCTTTCAAAAATAAACATTGTTAATAATAACATGGGATTATCAGATGTTTATTAAAATGTGCAAATTTTTTGTCCTCCAGAATTTTCAGACTTCATTTATTGGAAGCAAAATGTAATTTAAAAAAAATGACTGATTTTTACAAATATCAGACATTAAGTGACAGTATGTTACAAATATCAGACAGTATAGTAATGGTAGTTTGTGCTTCATTTACCATTTTGGGCAGGGTATAATGCAGTGGAGTTAAGAGATGATTATAATAATTCACTATAGGTTGTCTTACTCGGTTCCATGTATGATTGCTGACAGCTTAATCTTACATGAGAATGTCTATTAGAAGTTACATGATCACATGTTTGACTGCCGACAGCTTAATCTTACATGAGAATGCCTATTTGAAGTTACATCATCACATGTTTGATTGCTGACAGCTTAATCTTATATGAGGCTGTTTATTAGAAGTTGCATGATCAGCATGGAGGTTCTCTGAACATTTTAAGTTTAGAGTGAGAAAGAACTGTTGAATGCTCAGACAAGTCAAAGGTTAGGCCCCTTGTGTCAAACAGTTGAAGCCAAGTTGTGAATACAAAGAAAAGCCATTGAATTACAGAGCTCAGTCTTCCTTTAATTCTGTCAATCATTAATTGATTATTACTCTAACATAATAAAGAGTCAAGTGATAAAAAACATGTGATGTCACAAAAATGTATCCTGAAGTATAAATAAATATATTTATTTATTATTTTATTCACTCAATTCTGAATAGATGCTTATATAATATAACCATGACAGGAATATAGTTAAAACATCACAAAGCAACAGAATTTGCTGTCTATGTTAGAACATATGTTCCTGACAAACTTTGCATTAAAAAGTGTTAACTTATCATACTTTCCATATCTTTAGAGGCAAACCTTACACCAGACTACAAAAAAGCATAAAAATGGGAAAAAAAGACATAAACGTTATTTTAAGTGTTTAAATAATGTATATGTAAATTTTAATCGTTAATTTATAAAAATAATAATAGTTTAAATTAAGTTCCGATTGGACATGAAATTGTCAGAATTCTTTAAAATTTTGCTCTTATGCTATGTTAAACTGAGTGCAAAATTCAAAACTTTTTTTTTAAAACATTATCCAGTAAATTAATTACTATATATTGAAAAATGCAGGACTATTGGCAGAAGCGAGTGATTGACCATCAAATAATATGGCTCCTGTCATGCTATCTTAACCCTTTGACTACAAATGTACCAAGATGTACCATTTTTGATTGTTTCGTTGTGATGAATTTTAAGCAAAGTTTTATATGGCACCGGTTGATAAAAACTCTTCGATGTGAAAGTACACTAAATTTGCTGTCATTACCTGGTTATTTTGCAGGTAATGGTGGATACTAATATTTTCAAATCTGTGTTTCAAAATTGTCGTCAACATTAAATCTCAGCAACTCTTATTCTTGTGTTTTTTAGTTTCTATGATTAAATTATATCATCGGATGATTTTCACCATGATTATGTGGAAAGTGATTTAGAAATTATTTGTTTATTTTTTGTTTTATTAAATTTAGAAGTGATAATCTGATCACTGGTTCAATTTTCAATTTTATGTGATAGAGATTTTGTGTGCTTTCTCAAGAATTAAAAAAGAGATTAATTAGACAACCCCAGTTTGGATAATTACTTCATGAGAGTACCTGACTTTTATTTTTTTGGGTATAATTTTAGTTTTTTTTTATCATTCTGCTAGCTGTACGTTTGATTGTGAACATACTAACACTTATGTAAGTCTTATAAACACTTTTAAGTCTTGGTTGTTATGAAACTTCACTGTCAATTATCATATAAATCATATTTTTTTAGGTATCTATCGTCGTGTCGTATCGTGTCTGTCTGTCTGTCTGTCTGTTCATCTATCTCATCTATCTCATCTATCTATCTATCTCTATTATCTATCTATCTATCTAATTATCTATCTAATTATCTATCTATCTAATTATCTATCTATCTATCTATCTATCTATCTATCTATCTATCTATCTATCTATCTATCTATCTATCTATCTATCTATCTATCTATCTATCTATCTATCTATCTATCTATCTATCTATCTATCTATCTATCTATCTATCTATCTATCTATCTATCTATCTATCTATCTATCTATCTATCTATCTATCTATCTATCTATCTATCTATCTATCTATCTATCTATCTATCTATCTATCTATCTATCTATCTATCTATCTATCTATCTATCTATCTATCTATCTATCTATCTATCTATCTATCTATCTATCTATCTATCTATCTATCTATCTATCTATCTATCTATCTATCTATCTATCTATCTATCTATCTATCTATCTATCTATCTATCTATCTATCTATCTATCTATCTATCTATCTATCTATCTATCTATCTATCTATCTATCTATCTATCTATCTATCTATCTATCTATCTATCTATCTATCTATCTATCTATCTATCTATCTATCTATCTATCTATCTATCTATCTATCTATCTATCTATCTATCTATCTATCTATCTATCTATCTATCTATCTATCTATCTATCTATCTATCTATCTATCTATCTATCTATCTATCTATCTATCTATCTATCTATCTATCTATCTATCTATCTATCTATCTATCTATCTATCTATCTATCTATCTATCTATCTATCTATCTATCTATCTATCTATCTATCTATCTATCTATCTATCTATCTATCTATCTATCTATCTATCTATCTATCTATCTATCTATCTATCTATCTATCGACCTTCCGAGCTGTAGCCAGCCCATTAAGCATAGACCAAGATACTCCTTCTTTTATCTGAATTTTTGTTCTAGCAGTTTTCAATTCTTTTAAAGATATTTTATCAAATCTAGCCATTTGTCTATGTTCTGTGCAAGCAGCTCTATCTCATTGAGGGAGACGATTCCTGCTGCTCTTGCCTCTCTCATCAATGTTCTTCTCAGTGTCTCTCTGGGTCTTCCTCTTTTCCTCTTACCTGTTGTTTCCCACATGAGGGCTTGCTTTAAAGTAAAGTAAAGTACCCCCCGTCACGCCAAGTGGCGTATAGGGAAATATGGTGTTAGTGACCCTATATTTTACAGACCTTCAGCACATGACTTTTGGGGTAATGTGGTCGGTATTACGCCCGTGCTGCTTTTACTTTCCCAGAAAAAATCTGGTACCCATTTAAGGCTGGGTGAACCCGGAGCCGTCGGTTGGGATCGAACCCTACCCCTTGTCCGTAGTAGTCCAGTTCACTAACCACTGAGCTATCGCGGCTCCCACTAATTTTTAGGGAATTAGTAAAACCCAGGTGTCCTCGCCAGGGTACGAACCCCGGCTGTTGCCGTGGTAAGCCAACCGCCTATCGATTGCGCTAACCGGACACCCTGGGGCTTGCTTTGCTATTCGGTTATTATCTTTTCTCATCATATGTCCAATATATGACTATCGTCTTTTCTTTATTACTGAAGATATTAGTGGTCGATTAGCGGTTTCTCTAATTTCCTCTGTTTTGAATTCGTTCCATGCTATACCAAGTATTTTCCTTAGACATTTTGTTTCAAATGCATTCAACTTTGTTTCTATGTCTCTTGTTGTTTTCCAGCTTTCACACGCATACATAAGGGTTGATAGTACATTTGATTTGAAAAGTCTTAGTTTTGTGATAGTACTGATGAATTTTGATTTCCACAACTTTTCAAGGCTTCTGAAAGACATTGCTGCTTTAGCTATTCTGATTCTAATTTCTTTGCTTGTATCCCCCTTCTCGATCAATGTTACTTCCAAGATAGATAAAGTGATCAATCTCTTCAACTGGTTTGTTTTCCATGTATATTTTGTCATCTGTTGGATTTATGCTTTTCATGACTTTAGTCTTTTCATGATTGATCTCAAGCCCAATTTTGCTAGCTATTGATGATAGTTCATTTGTGTTTTCCTGCATCATTTTTATCTGACTGCTGATGAGAAATATGTCATCAGCAAAGTTGAGGTCCTCCAAATGGTATCCTTGTATCCATTCGATGCCTTTATTACCAGTGCAGCATTTCTTCATTATGAAGTCCATAACAACTCCAAATAACAAGGGTGATAAAATACATCCTTGTTTAACCCCAGTTTCTATTGGGAAACATTCACTCAGTCTTTCCTCTGTTCGAACTGCACATGTGTAACTATCATACATGTCTTTAATAATATTTATGATTTTTGATGGTAAGCCATATTGCTTCAGAATTTTCCACAAAGAATCTCTATGAATACTGTCAAATGCTTTTTTGAAGTCTATGAAGTTAAGTACAAAAGGTTTTTGCTTTTCAATGTGTTCCTCCAATATAAGTTGTAGAGTAAAAATGTGGTCAAGGCAGCTTCTCCCTTTTCTAAACTCAGCCTGTTCTTCACTCATTACTCTATCTATTGAATCCTTTATTCTATTTAGGATGATTTTGCAGAATAACTTTGAGGCAACTGACAAAAGTGTCATGCCTCTCCAGTTGTTACAATCTCTAGGATTGCCCTTTTTTGGAATCTTAGCAAGGATTCCTTTTTTCCATTTATGAGGCTCTGCTTTCCAAATGATGTTAAACATTTTCTGGAGATGTATTAAATTATGGCTAATTAGGTAATTATGTGCACCTGTTATTTGTTAATCATGTTTTAAAGCTTGTATGTTGCATTTTATAATATAATCAAGGGTAGTGGTGATGGTCTAGGTCTCTTCTTAAACTAAAACTGTTTATTTGTTTATTTGGATACCACATGATTATATACCTATTTCAGCAGTTATAATTAAATGGACGCTGAATTCAAAAATCCATTTTTTTAAAAGATTTACCAGTTAACTAATTAATAATAATTGAAAAAAATCAAAACTATACGTAAAAATGAAAAGTACACACATCAAAATTTTTTTTCCTTCAATCAAAAGGGCATTTTCTGACCTTTTGCTTTGATATATAGATAGTAGCAATAACCATATGATACCCTAGGGAAAATGTGCTAAATTGCAAGTTCATGAAACATTGTCAGTAATTTCCTGACAATAAAGAAATTTGGCCTTTCACTGTTTTTCTAAAGTTGCTGATCTCCCATTTCTGATACACGGTAAAGACCTAGCAGTTAATTTCAAAATGTATTAAAATGCTAAATTATTGTAGTATTTTATTTTTAAAAAAATAAACATTAACTCTTTCCGTACGTTTCGCTGCACTGGGCGTCACGCTCAATTTGATTAGTGTGAATGCCATCAAACTAGATTCTTTTTACATATCTTGTATTATCTTGGTATTGGTGAAATCTAATACCTTGTTCCATTATCTAAAAATTCATATATAAAATGTTATATGTTAGATAAATATAAATATGTAGATTGATTCTTAAAACCGTGAACAATTTTTGTCTTTGAAATCTCTTCCATTGCGTCGATAAAAAGCTTCCGTACAGAAAGAGTTAAAAATAACCACTGATTAGAATTACATAAGCAACAATCCTACTGTAAATTTGGAGCTCTCACTACAGCTTAATAATGTATAAAGTGTGGGATACCATAGATGCAATTTCTGGGTGTTTTGTTTCCAGCATTTTGTCTAGTTCTGGTATACCAGGAGGTCAAAGGATGAAATCAAAAGTAGCTTGGAGCCATGCAACTAATGAGCCCTCAGAAAGTTGTCAAGGTACTATTTTTTGTACATAAAAATTGAGACAGGTGAATTTCTCTAATTTGCTAAAATTGCAATTTGAATTTATACACATTTATTATAGCCATTATTATGCACTATAGGTATTTTACACCTTTTATAGCAAATGTTTATTTAAATTATTCAGTTGCTGTAAATGATTTCTTTATAGTGTATGATATTTGAAAGAAATCTGTAACTCCAAAGTTTTTACTGTAGCAATGTAAATGACCTGACCTTGTGATCTCTGACTGGTAATCTCACAATGACAGCTGATGGTGTTTTGTGATGTGCATTAATTTGTATAGTGTCAATAAAATAGCTGGATGGCGAAAAACAATATTGCTACTTTCATTAATTGTGCATTTCTACATAAGTGCGTTAAATTTTATAGAAATCGCTAACTCTAAAGTTGGATTAGAAAAAAAACAAATAAATGATAAGGATTACCAAACAGTAATGTCCTATTATACTGCGTTAAAAAAATAAGCATGATATTGTCATGTAATAGCACATACCTTTTTTTTATTTTTAACCTACAAACAAGAATGAGGTGTCTTTGTTTTGCTGATTTCAAGAGCTTTCGAATTGTCATTATTTTAATAAAATTGTGTGTACAGATTAATTTTACGAAAAGAAAAATGATTAAAGTCACCCAAATGGTCTATTTCCCTTAAAATTGGTCTATATGGATTCAAGTCCTTTTGTTAAAGAAAATTTCATACAAATTATGTGAATTCCATACCATATGGAAGGTATGAATTATTAAACATTGAGTGCTTTAGTATGAGATAACAAAAAAAAAAAAAAAAAAAATTAATTCTTTCTCATATGGCTGCAACAGTGCATTCATATACCTGCAGGCAACATTTTGTGAACACCTTTTTTTAAAATAAAGCAAACGACAGCTTTATTTGTACACATACAGCTAAGGTGAATGATGTTAAAGAAAATTAATATGATTAAAATTATCTTTTAATTCTAGTATATGATTTGTTGAATAAAATAGGTGGCTTCTGCATTTCTGCCCCAAACCTAAACTATAAAAAGTATGCAAACAACACATTCAGCTCATAAATATTAGTATATTAAAAATATTCAGCAAATGAATTTTTTAAAATAAAAGCATTAATATTAGCAAAGCTGTTAATAACAGCTGGGAAAATGTAAGGATGAAGCAAATTATTAAAAAACAAAACAGGAAAAATTTAATGGACTGTACTCGGGCAAAAAAAAAATTGAAAAAAGGTAACATAATAATTACTGTCTATAACATCTCCAGGATATGCCAAGATCACGCTTATCATGCGGTGGAACATAAGTACAATCTCCTGAGCCTGTTAATGGAACATATGGGAGCAAAGACTACATTACACATGAAGGTCAACAACAAAAATACAACTGAAATGCTTCAAGCTAAACAAAAGTTGAAATAAAGATGTACACTTTCAGTGAAACAGTGAGTCTCTACAGATAACACACTTCAAAGGACAGAAGTGAATTTCAAATAACATGTCCAAGGACAAACAAACTGGATGAAAAATAAATATGGAAAGGGTCTTATCAAGTGAATAGCCAATTTTGAATTTTGTTGTAAATCAAATAAATCAATATTATCAGCTTCCAACATGACAATTGTAGTTAGTTATTGTTATTCTATGTAATTATTACCACACCACTAATTTTAACTATCTGTAACCCAACATCGTCAGCTCACATTTGGTGCTGCTGTTAGTGAAATACTTGTCCTGCCCTTAATTACATTCTTTTTACTGAATCAAAAGACTAAGACAAACTTTAACCGCTCTGGGAAAATGTATTTAAGAAAATTTAATCCATCATTAAAAAAAAACACTTAAATATTAATTTAGTATTGTTATTTAACTTAAAACAACTAAAAATGAAAAGAGAACTACTAAGCACAATTCAAACAAGACAAATACAAATTTTTGGGCCATGTTAAAAGACACAACAGCCTACTAAAAGTAATCCTGGAGGGAAAAATACAAGGTATAAGAGGCAGAGGCAGACCAAGACTAACATGGACGAGTAACATCAAAAGATGGACAAATCAGCATATGACAACCTGCACCATCAAAGCAAGAGACAGAGCAGAATGGTGCTCCATGGTAGCCAACCTTCGTTGCGGAGAAGGCACTTGATGATGATGATTTAACTCAGAAATATAGAGAACAACAAATGAAATAAGCACGGAAATACAGGTTTTCATAATTTGATGTTTGTGTGAAATAAACTGAGATTATATAATTTCACCAATCGGGGAGGATAAAGCAAATTCTAGTACTGAAATAACTGACAAGACAGTGGCACAAACTATTTTACACAAGAAAGTCAATTGAAGGCACTGTAGAACTGTTATTATCAGGAATTCATGAAAATGGTACAAGAGGTGACATGGAGGATTTGAAATAATTGACAAAGTTTGTCCTGGAAAGGAACAAACAAAAAAGGTTTGTTAAGACCTGTGCTCTATAGGGAATTCAATGACTGACCATGATAGCAAAACTAATTTAAAGTAACTATGAGTATATTCTAATGTTCTACAACTAATATGATTGGCAAACATGTTTTTTCATAGGGAATAATAGAACAAATAAGTATGTGTTAGCACTCGGAAAAATTAACAGACAAACAACAACAGAAAAAAACGAAGAACAATATATGGTCCGAAGTGGGATCGAACCCGTACTCCCTGGCACCGCGCCTTGCCACGAGAGGCCGAACGCTTGGCACACTGCCACTCAGCCAACTAAAAAATTGGCTATTGTAGTAGTGTCTTCCACGAAAGGCGCTCTCAATGACTATAGCATAGGGTAACGATCTCAGACCGGAAATAAATTGTATATTTGTACTTTCCTATTAATGCAAGTATCTCCCAGTAGGGCTGAATACTTGTGTTGTAGACAAACATTTATTGGACGAAACAGCACGAATAGTAGTTTCCAGTGGTTATATACTGGTAACAAATAATAATACATAAATATTATTATATGGGGAACTTCCGTAGGAAGTTCCCCATATAATAATACATAAATATTATTATATGGGGAACTTCCTACGCCTCGGAAGTTCCCCATATAATAATATTTATGTATTATTATTTGTTACCATGTTTTTTCATACTCTCCTTTAAATTAGAGTCACACAAACCAAAATTGCTATCATTAAAAGTATACTAAATTTCTATTACATGTTTTCACAATGGAACTTTGAAAAAAAAAGTATCAACAATGACTGTACACAATCTCAATTGTAACCATCAAAGTCAACATGTCATAGTAAATATCCCTATTACAATAGAGATATGGTTGACTTTTTTGGGGAGTCAACAAGATTCTGGGGTTCATCTAGCCTCTAAAAATTGGTGCCAGTTTTTTTGGAGTGGAGGGTTGTTGTAAAGGCAGCCAACCATCTCAACCAAAAATGTGCCATTGATCATGGAAAGATATGGTCACTAATACCATATTTCCCCTACGCCTAGAAAGACATATGGAGTGGAGGGTAACTTACTTTACTTACAACAAAATCTACAAACAGAAATAGAAATTAACTATGTCCAAGCAACAAGAAATGTCATGGTAATATCCAAATATTGTGAAAACTGTGTATTTACAGTAAATAAACCGAATTGAACATAAAAGGATAGAGGTCATGGCAATAAATTTGCAAAACACTACAATGGTTAAAAAAAAAAAAGAATTTGGAGCAAACACATTCACATTTGGGAAACATTATAATATCTGATTACAGGAGCCAATGAAGAGCCAATGGATAATATAATATTAAAAAAAAAAAAAAAAAAAAAGCTTTAGCTAATCTAAAAATGTTTGTAGATCCACTCAGAACAACACTAAAAACCAAACTATGGTATGTGTGAGAGCTGTGTACTTTCAGTACTACTTATATGGATCTGAATGCTGAAGAACAGAACAAGAAACTTAGATGCCATCATAATTTCATTCAATCTGCTACAAGGAAAAATTATAAAACATATTGACCAAATAAAATCACCAATAAGAGGATTGTGATCACATGCAGATGGTGGAGAAGATAGGTCACATGCTCAGAAGAGATCCAGAAACCATCTCAAGAACTGCCATTGCAGTGGAGAGGCAGACCAGGACAATATGACAGAGAACAGTGGAAACAGATATCAATAGCATGGGTTAGGATGGCTGTGGTCTGTGCAAGATAGAGGTACTTTGTTGCTGTCCTACAAGACAGCATTAAGACGTGTAGAATGCAGCCTACTTTGTCAATCTTTGACTAATAAATTGAAGAATCCTATTGTCTAATTAAATAGTCTATCAATTAAAACAAAAAATCTAAAGATGTGAACCCAAATACTGTTGACTTAATAATAGTGGAAAAAAATGTTATGATGACATGAATCACTATAAAAAGATTTTGCTACAAGAAGCAGCATAATCATTGTAACTGGGCCAACTTTGGACACAATTTTGTTTCTCAAATTTCTAGACCTAAGTATCATCTTCCTGCTTAATATTTATGATTCTGAACACCACATTTGGCAAAATCAAATGTTGGTATTATTTTACACAAACCTAGTGAATTAATTATGGTTATGAGGCAATGGATTTGACCTAGGAAATGATAAACAAAACTGCAAAACTTTACCAATAAATGCATTTACAAACACTAACATCATCATCATCATCGAGTGCCTTCTCCGCAAAGGTTGGCTACCATGGATCGCCATTCTACTCTGTTTCTTGCTTTGATGGTGCAGGCTGTCATAGATTGACTTGTCCATCTTTTGATGTTACTCGTCCATGTTAGTCTTGGTCTGCCTCTGCCTCTTTTACCTTGTATTTTTCCTTCTAATATTAATTTTAGTAGGCTGTTGTGTCTTTTAACATGCCCCAAAAATTTCATTTGTCTTGTCTTAATTGTATTTAGTAGTTCTCTTTTTATTTTCAGTTGTTTTAAAGCTTCATCGTTTGTTATCTTTTGTTTCCATCCAATTCTACCTATTCTTCTACAAATCCACATTTCAAAGGCTTCAATTTTCACAAACACTAACATGTTGAAGTTAACAAGACTAGTATCAATACAATCTACCCTACCCTTACCTAACTCATGACTTGTGAGTTGTTGGAAAGTTTATCAATGCAAGCAAGTGTTCTCTTCCATTTTCATTTGCAGTTTGGTGAAGTCAAGACCAGTCCACTCCTTAATGTTGTGTTTCTGATTCTCTCTCTGTGTTTCTTTGCATCTTATTCCTTTCACTGTTATATTTTCTTGGTGCAATTTTCTATTTCTTGTTGGCGTCAAATCTCAAGAGCATGTTCTATGACCATATCATTTCAATTTTTTTTTTTTACTTCTTCATGATGAGAATGTGCTAATTTCACTGACCATGTTCTGTGCTGGGCCTGAATATGCTTTAAAAGTGAGCTGGAGCTAGCAGGAAAAGATAACAGTGACAAGATTACTGAATCAAATCTTTTATTACAAGCTACCAACAAAAAAAAAAAAAACCCAGCTAGACTTAGTGTCCTACATTTCCATATCTAAAATTAATAGTGCAAGAAGAAAGAAAAATCAAGATAATGCTGAAATTAATAATGTGTAATACTTTCCAGTGTTGTGCATGTACAAAACTAAGAGCTCTGAGCATATCGGTGCCAATTATTATTACTCTAGAGAGAATACCAAATACTTGAACTTATTTTTTCCATAATGATTATTCCACAAGTAATGCCAACAGATTCTTGAAGGTTTCTCACTAATTCTGTTCACAGAGCAGAACTTCAAATCATCAGAAGTACAGGTGGAATAATATTAAAACAGGTAAATGAATTTAAATATTTGTGAACTTTGTTAACCTCAGACGGAAGATGTACAAAAGAGCTGAGATGCAGAATGGCTCAGGCAAAAGCACCTTTCCCAAAAATGAGGAAGATACTATGCAATCAATTTTTGACAATAGAAACAAGAAAAATAGTTGTTAAATGTTATGTAGAGTCAGTCTTAACATATGGATGTGAATCATGGACAATAGGACAACAGACAAGAAAATCATTTGGAGTCTGTAGAAATGTGGTTTTACAAAAGAATGTTGAGAATACTATGGACAGCTAAGAAGAGTAATAAAAATGTTCTGAAAGAGGCCAAAGCAAATAGAGAGTTAATTTCCAATATTAGGAAGAAACAATCATCATTTTCTGGACATGTAATGAGAAGGGAAAAGCTGAAATATATTGTAACAACTGGGAAAATTGAGGAACAAAGAGATAGAGGGAAGCAAAGAGAAAAGATACCAGACAGCATAAGAGAATGGCTTGGCAGTAGGTCAACAGCAGAAATGATAAATAACTGTCGAGATTGAAAGTTGTGGAGAGACATGATCATCTATGCCAGCAGGCCCAGTACTTGATGATGATGAACAGAACACTACTGACATTCGGACAACCAGTGTTCGATTCCTGCTGGAAGCAGTTGTACTTGTGGTTGCAAAAAAAAAAATACCTCTGCTGTCGACCCATCTGCTGGCAGAAATTGGTACCAGAGTACAGTACTCTGGGAAGGTGAGGAATGCCACCTCGCATCGTGAGTTTTGATGTTTGAAGTAACACTATCCAGAAGTCTCTGAACACTTCTTGATAGGTGGCTGAGCACATATGGGTGAAAACTCGTGTGCTAAGATACCGATTCAAGTCTTGTACTTTACCTTTATCTGTTCACAATTAATCTTTTTAACAACTTTACCCAATTGTTATTTATTGCTAGTATTTAGTAGCTTACTATTTTTAAAAGAATAATGCTACATGATTGCTCATTTTATTTTTCCTACGTTATATTCTTCTAGAACTAAGAAGGATGAAGGGACAGGCTTGGTTTCTCTGCAGTCTATCACAGTATGGCATCTTGTGATGATGTAACATTGTAGACTTTTACAATTCCACATTTCTCTCTGTTTATGTCACAATGTTTCTCTTATGTTTAAGCCAGTACTTCAAAAGGAATATTACTTCTTTTTGTCTGGTAAATAAATTGAAAACTTTTCTCTTGTCAAACTCTTTAAATTTCAAGTATGTACCATTCTGCTCAACAACTTCATGGGCTATTTCATATTGTGGTCTTGATCAATTGCTTCTTTGTTGTAAACTTAAAAGCCAACATATTTAGCACACAACAGTGTTATAGAACAGTATTGTATAATATAACATTGGCACTTTAACAAAAAAATTCATAATAAAGTATGGGGATAATGGAAATGGTATAACAGGAAACAAATAATAATAATAAATGAATATTTTTAAGAAGGGAAACTTCCTAGGCGATATATCAGCAAATCATTTCAGGGTAAGAGGTATGTTTACAACACTCATTAAAAAAATAACAAATAATCGACAACAGAAAAAAACAAAGAACAATAGACAGCCCAAAGAAGGATCCAACATGTACTCCTTGACACAGCACCTTGCCATGGGTAACAAACGCTAGAGCAAACGGCCAACAAAGCTACCTAAAAAAGTAGCTGTCTTTGGAGCAAACGGCCAACTAAGCTACCTAAAAAAGCAGCTGTCTTTGGAGCAAACGGCCAACTAAGCTACCTAAAAAAGCAGCTGTCTTTGGTGATGTCTTTCACACATATGTACTCATCCTGACTATAGAATAGGGTTGCGAACACAACTTGAGAATAAACTGTGTATCTGTATTTTCCTATTAAGACACGTATCTCCTAGATAGGGTAGGGCTGAATACTTGCATTGCAGACAAACAGTTATAGGACGATAAAGCACGATTAGTAGTTTAAAATGATTTAGACTTGATACAAATAATAATAAATGGATATTATTATGGAGGGAAACTTCAGAGGTAGCATAACAGATCACTCAGTCATGTGGGAATTGCCAAATACTTGGAACTGTTTACATGTTTCAATTTTCTGGTATTACAAATTAGAATGTTTTTCTGAATCTGTTCACTTTTCACTTTAATGTTATCTTTTTGTTTACCTACAAGTTATGCTTTTATATATACAATTAAATTAAAAAAAAATTTGTGTACAAACTATATGCAGTCCACACATGCAAACACACACACACACACAAACCCGATATGAGTAAAGATTACTAATACGAGGGAGAAAAAAGTATTTGTTTTCATCACAAATAACTGAACAAAAAAATATTTGTTTTCATCACAACTAACTTAACAAGTCTAAAATGTCATTAATTTAATGATCACTTCCCTTCTCAAATTTGACAAGCATTCTACATAAACTAACAATAATATTATTCATCTCACAAAATTTATTTAAATAAGCCATCATTTCACTAAACATTCAGTTATTTATGAAGTTAATGTTTTAACAATTTAAAAAATATATTTTAATATCCTTAGTGTTATGTAGCATTCAAACATAAAGCTGTTAAAACTACACCAGAGAGAAAAATTAAAGTAACATTTAAAAGGTGGCAAAATATTTGACTTCTAAACAGACAGTGAAAGTACACAAAACTCACAAAGCAGTTAACTGAACTATGTCAACAAACACACTGTCAGTACACACAAAAAGTGTGATAATGTTACACTTACCATGCTGGACTTGAACTTGTGCTGAATTATTTGTTTGGTTTTGCGATCTGGTGGGAAATGTAAAAGAATATAATAGAAGTGAGATAATGATGATACAACTGTTACAATGGAATATGATAGTCTATTTTTTCTAGCCTTGATAAAAACACAATTACTATATATTATAATGATTGTGCTACTGTGTAAATTAGACCTGATTTAAAGAAACTTCTGCTAAAGCATTTCAAGAAATACAGTGACAAGAATAACTGTCATTTAATTTTGCACTAAAATATCAATTGTTCAAATGTACTAGTCATTTCCAAATAGGCCTCATTCACTCACTTACTCCTCAAACCTTGAACCCAGTTTATCAAACCCCATAAATATGTAAGTACTAACATTAAAGTATTCTTTTCTGCTTTCAAAACACAACCAAGCATTTATGATCTCTTAAATTTTACCACTGTGATTATTTCTCTGCAAATTAACCTTTCATGGGCAATTCATATTAATCAACTCCCAGTGATAATTTTGCCCATTGTTTCATGAAATGTTAATTTCTGTGGCTTTCAGTAACCCCCTTTGATTTTAATGATTTGGTTTGGAGCATCACTTGGTAATGCAACAATGTAAGTTCTTTATCCATGAATCAATATTTAATAATTTTTAATTTCAGGAATTCACTTTTTTCTGTTTCAAGTCTGTGTCTTTTTAATTAAACAAAAAACTATCTTTACAGCATTTATCCCCATTCTAGGGTCTGCCAGAATACAGGACAGAAAGATAAAGGCCATTTCTCTATTAGTGAAGTCCTCATGAGATGTTCAGGTCATAGTTTTTATTTCACCCCCAGCAGAAAAACATTTTTGACCCTGCTGTGATTCAAATCTGTGTACTGATTCGGACCATGACAAATTACGCTTTGGTTACACACAGACCATAACAAGTTATTTTTTTAATATGTACCAAATTTATAAATTAGTATGTATAGGTTGGTATATATTAATTTGTCAGAAACTTGTCTAATTTTCTTTGTTTAATCTTTGGGAAGAATTTCTTGTCTAAGATATAACCATTTTCATCTCTGCTTTACAACAAAATATAATTATTACTATAGTCCGTTCAGATTCATTTGCCTAGACATTAATTTATTTTTTTCAAAAACTTATTGTTCATTTGCATTGATCTTTTGAAGTTAGGTTTAGAATACTAATGTCGCTATAAAAATATTTTTTTATCAAAGAAATGTGATCCAGTTTCAAAGATGCCTTATTTAACCTATATTTAAAAAAAGTTAATCGATATTATAAACACCGGCGGGATTATGTAGATGCTGACATCTCACAGCTGATTCTTTAACATATAGGCATGACCTTCACGGCTGAATGCGCACCGTCCTAAAATAGTTATGTTTCCACTATAAATTTGTATAAAGAAATGTTACATATGAAATTTCCTGTTTAGCACAAAATGACATTTTAGCCGAAACCGGAAATTATGTGACGTCAAAATCACGGCCGTAGACTCGGGTTCGAGTCATAATTCAGAGGCAAATCTCAATATTTACAGAAAGGAGGCGGCACTATCCATATTATCTTCTGCAAGTCTATGTGAGAATGAATATAAAGGCAAAATATTTTACTGAGCATAACATTGCTATAAAGATTTATCAATACTTCTGCAGAGAGCGTAAAAAGGGACATCTTTATTGTTCTTTATCAAACCCTGAGAAGAGAACAATGCATATTTTAGGTTTGTGTAAACGTTCATTTGATCGAATAGTTAAAGGAAGCGGATATTTATTGCCAACAAATGCAAGAAAGCAAGGAAGGAAAGAAACGTTAGACAGTTTTGATAAGGACCTAGTAAAAAGAGAAATATGTCGAATGTTTGATATAAACGAAGAAGTGACACTTAGAAAGTTGAAGCTTTGGCTGAAAACTAACAACGACATTGAAATATCAAAAACTTCATTATGGAAAATATTAAGAAGTGCAGGCTTCACCTTTAGAAAGTATGCTGGTGGAAAAAACATTATTTGTGAGAAGCCACATCTAGTAGCTCTTAGAAGCAAGTATTTACGTGAAGTGAAGGAAATGCGCGAAAATGATTATGATATTGTTTATTTAGATGAAACTTGGATCAACGCTCATCATACAAATGAAAAGGAATGGCAGTTAGCAGATGGAAGTATTAAAAGATCAGTACCAAGCAGTAAAGGGCAACGTTTAATAGTTGCACATGCAGGTAGCAGACATAATGGGTTGTTGCAGAATGCTCATCTCGTTTTCAGTCCAAAATCCATAGACAATAGAGACTACCACTCCGAAATGAATGGGCACATATTTAAAGACTGGATCGAGAAAAGTATCCTTCCAATATTAGATCGACCTTCTTGTCTGATAATGGACAATGCTTCATACCATAACGTAGTTAACGTAGAAGATAGAATCCCAACATCATCAAGTACAAAAGATGCAATCAAAACGTGGCTCATAAAAGAACACATACAAGTTAACGACAGCTACTTGAAACCCGAATTGCTTAGCCTTGTAAAACAGACACAACGTACAAAGATATTTAAAATAGACAAGTTAATTCAAGAACATGGCCATAGATGTTTGAGACTACCTCCATATCATGCACACTTAAATCCTATAGAACTAGTTTGGGCAAAAGTTAAAGGACACGTAGCATATACAAATAAAACTTTCAAATTATGCGATGTTGAGACACTTACAAATCAGGCTCTATCAAATATAAATAAAGACTACTGGGTAAAATGTGAGGATCATGTGTTACGACAAGAAGAGGAATATTGGAAAAAGGATGGTTTGTTGTTTGTTCAGCCGAAAGCAGTAATCGACCTATTTGACTCGTCTGATTCTGAATGATCATTACTCTGATTAAGTCTACAGATAAATAGTTTGATTTGCAAAATTTCCTAGTTGATTTGTTAAACAGTTTATTGTTCAAGACCACCCAAGCAATCAAAAATATGTTATAAGCAAACCAACAACCATTACTTTGAATGGAAGCCTGCTTGAGTCAGTACAGAAGTTCAGCTATCTTGGATCCACTATTACAGCCACACTTTCCTTAGATGAGGAACTAAATGTACGTATTTGAAAGGCAGCGACAACATTTGGGAAACTCACACCAAGAGCATGGAACTATATCAAATTGACTCTACGAACAAAAGTTCTATATATAATTTAAAATTTGTATACTTGCCACCAAGTAAAATTTTATGAACACGCCTATGGGTCATTGTTGCACTAGATTACTGTAAAACATTTTGATTAGGGTCAAAATAATAGTTACATGGGCAAAGATCAAAGGAATTCGCCGCTTTAAGAAAACCGTTATAGCTAGACATCGAGTAACACATATGTTCTCGTGACATGGACATTTTAACACCATATGCCAAAAATCATGTGAAATCATCAAGAACTTTTTGAATTATAAATCATAACATCTCGGCAAACGAATCTGAATGGACTATAATTGTTGTCACAAAATGTATAAAACTAGAATTGCACCAAAGAATTCTGAAAGAGGTCTAGATTAGAATTCTGAAAGACGTGTACATCAGACAAGCAAAATATTTTGGACACATAAAGAGATGTCATTGTCCTGTGTGCTGAAGGGAGCAGGCAAATAATTGCAGTGCTGAGGTAAAGCTGTAGGCAACAAGCAAGTGGTGGGGTTTATCTCTATTCCATTTTCCATTTGTGTTATTCTCATTTTCTGATGAAGGCTACATGTAGGCCAAAACATGAATTTTGTGGTTTTGTTTCTTTTTTGTAAAGCTATCACCATACTTTGTAGGAGTGTACCCCACCACTTGCTACTGTGTGCTGAAGGCTGTTCTCTAGGGCACGGATGAGGAGGAAAGATAGGTAAGAAACTGACTGTGCTAAAGATGAGAGATGGACTAAACAGCAGCGAGCTGCCAGAATAAACATAAGTGACAGGCAATGTTGTGCAACTAACACTGGGCGCAGACTTGATATTATGATAATCATTTGTATACCATGGAGCCGCGATAGCTCAGTGGTCAGTGAACTGGACTACAAAGGACAAGAGGTCAGGTTCGATCCTAACTGACGGCTTCCGGATTCAACCAGCCTTAAATGGGTACAAGATTTTTTCTGGGAAAGTAAAGCGGCATGGATGTAATACCGACCACATTACCCCAAAAATAATGTGCTGAAAAAGTCTGTAAAAATTATGATCACAAACACCATATTCCCTATACGCCACCTGGCGTGACGGGGTTCTTTCCTTTTTAAAAATTTGAATACCATCAGAATTACTTTATTTGTTTTATTTCTCATCCACATCTATAACCGGTGCACCATCATTGTATTATTAGTTGTTTATAAACTATGTATCACCATTATATCATTAGTTGTTTATAAGTTAATCATTATTTTTCCCAGAAAGAGAGAGAGAAAGAAAGAAAAAAGAAGAGAAGAAATGTATTAGCTTTTAGAACATAACATGATATATTTCTTGAATTATAAATACACCTGACTTTGTTGTAAGAAAGCCCACTGTATACATAATTAAATTAAGCTATTATTTACTCTACTAATGTTGAGCAAGCAGATGGATGTTAAGTGTATTACTATATTTTTAAAAATCATACGAATCTGAGAGAAACTAATATAAGAACAGAAAGGTGTAAAAAAAAAATGTATATAAACCTGAGAGATGGTTTAAAGAGAAATTAATTACAGAAAATTACATTGAACCAGACCAGAAGCAAACTTTATGTGAATTTTTCAGACAGTTGTGCAATAAGTGTCACGGAAGTAAAGGTGATGACCACATAAAAGAAAGAACATATATTCATATAACTCTTTTTTATATCCTGAAGATAACAATAAGTTTATAAAACATATAGTGCCATACGAATCTTAAAACAAGCAACCAGTGATAGAATTATCAGCAGTAGATCAATCAGATGTAAGTCTGAGAAATTGTGTCCAAGTAAATTCCATGACAAATAAACTCAAATCATCAAACGCAGTCAACCTCAATATATAAATAAGACTATTTATTTAAAAAAGAAAAAAAAAAAAGGAAAGGAACAGAACTTTAAAATTGGATATAATGAAAACAGCAGAAATAAAATGAATAAATAGCTGTTTAAAAAGGGTTAAAAACAATGAATTCACTTATAGAATGTGCATGTTTGTAAAAGAATGCGGCTAGAGAGAAAAAACATGCCAGAAAATAAAAATAGAAATAAAATATATCAAATGAAAGGCACATTTGGTAACAGTTTGCACAACTAAAAAATTTCATAAATGAAGAAACTATATACACTTGTGTGTATGTATAGAATATAGAGATGGATAGAATATGTAGACGAATTATAAAAAAAAAGGTAGGGTTCAATCCCAACCGATGGCTTCCAGGTTCACCCAGCCTTTAATGGGTACCAGTTTTTTTAATGGAATAGTAAAGCAGTACGGCCGTAATACCGACCACATTACCCCAAAAATCATGTGCCGAAGGTCTGTAACATTTATGGTCACTAACACCATATTCCCTATACGCCACTTGGCGTAACAGGAGCACTTTACTACTTTTTTTTTACTATTCAAAAAAGAAAATAAACCCAGATTAAGTAGTAGATAATTTGCAAGCGTATTAAATCAAAAGTTGAAAATATAATTAAAAGCAGAAAAAATAGCAACATATGATAAGCTGGTGAAAAGATTAGGACCGCATATAAAAGCACAGGCCAAAAAAAATTAATGGAAGGATATAGGAGCAGCTATTTGTTTATAGTGATAATGAATTTAACTTTGTTAAGAAAACATGGCATCTACACTTGTACTTAAGAAAAAGTGATAGTAGTTTGAATTTTTGCAAAGAAAGTGACATCTAAACATGTATTTAAGTGAGGAAATGTAACATAGAAATTAAGAGTTAGTAAGAAAAAGTTAAAATGATTCATGCCTTCCATATTATAGAGGTGAACCTGCAGACCAGGCCAAGAAAAGGCATACAAATGACAAAAAATAAAACACAATACATGTCACATTTTGAAAAGTGTTTAACCCTAGATTACGATGTTGCAAAAATTACCGCATCAAAACATAAATTTTTCCAAATTTGACATTTTTCCATGGTCAAATATGTCCCCCTCAATTTATCTTCCTAATTACTACTTCTGGTGACCCCTAAGTGTTGGATTTGTTTCTATTGATGTAGGATTTATTTCTCTTTATTTAGTGAGATATGATCCTATAGTACAAAAAAATTTGCCAATTTTCAAGAAATTAGTTACTTTTCTTTTTTTTTTTTTTTCTGAGATCAAGGAAATTTCCTTGGTCGTTGGCTGACTTCAAACAACCCTTTGTGACTCAAGAAACACAGTAAATTAAGCTATGATGTGATCGATCATACTGACGAACTTATGGCAACCGTACCGATAGACATTGTATCACATCCAGTTTATGAAGTCAAATTCAGGTCATAAATTAACCTGAGCCAGAAAATCAGAGTCCCTGTATAAACATACAGCTGTTTTGTGTGTCAAAAGTTCAAAGAAAATATTATTTTCAGAGCTCCTAATGTTACATTTAAGTGGCAGTAATTTTTACAACAGCATCGTAAACACGTCAGTCGCAGATAGTTATCGTAATCTAGGGTTAATATTATAAATAATATCCTGAAAATTCCGATTGACCACGGCGTCGTCTGATATTTTTCAAATTTTGTAATTATGTTTGTGACATTTAAGAAAGTGCTAAATTCAAAACTCTGACTATTAAGTATTGAAAAATGCAAAGCTAATGACAGAATTGAGCGATCTGATTGATAAATTTGGTGCTCGCCATACATTTGAAAGCAAAGATCTTGAAAAAAAAAAAAAAAAACTTTGTAATTTGGCAGTTCTCTATCAAATTTCAGTTATGTTTGTTGCATATGCCAACCTTATCTCTGAATAATCACTTTTTCTTATTTTTCTCACAATGGCAGCTGTGTGCGCAGGTTATCTCTCACCATACAGGTTAGACCAGACATTCTGCAACTTCAGAGTTATTCTCATTTTTTTATCATCAAGATTTTATCCTACCAACTTTGCCCTGCCCTATTCTTTTTTTTTTCTAACCACCAAGAGTTCTTAAACATGCACAGAATGCATTTTTTTGCCTATCATCCGAGAGAGCTAGACACAGAATCTCACAGCCTAAAGACAAGGGAAGAGCCAAGAAGAAACAAGATTTGACTATTGAAAAATCCCTGGTGGTGGCAAAAAAAAAAGTAGGACCTTTATAGTTCAAATGTAGGTTTGCTATGATTTAAGTGGCCAGTTGACGTACAAGTAGATCCATTTTGCATACATTTTATTTCCACAAAATTTTTGGTGTAGATTAATTTTAAAAATAAAAAAAAAACGTGTGGAATTTCTTAAAAATTGTCATTTTCTCGTAAAATGTGATTTTTATGGCATATTTTGTTTAAAAATAGACAAACCTTTACAACTTATGGCTTTCCCTTACCATATGAAAAGTATGGTGACTTGAACTAAGTGTGGAAATGTGTACTTAATAACAAGCACTTGTGGTATACTTTATTTGAAATAATAAAATTGATATATTTATTTACTTCTATCTTGCCAATCTAATCATTTACACCAATACTCTTCAACCACTAGCAGACAGCTATTTCTGCTTCCCTTTGAACAGTAGAAGATTTCAGGCTGACTTAAAACCAACTCATTAGATACTCAGTTTAATAAGAGAATGTATGTGAAAAGAAAAAAATTGTTATTTTAAAGTAAACAACTTGAAAATGTATATATTAATGGGTGAAGTTTTATTGAGCAGCCTCTCTTATGGATAATACTGCCAGTATTGGATCGACAGAACTTTATGTAAAATGAACAAGGAACAGTTGTGTTGCCCGGCTTCATCTCCTTCTTTTGCATCTTTTGGCTTCTAATTTTAACATATCCTTTCCTTGAATGCTGTTTTGACATTTCTCATTTTTGCTCTCTGTGTTCTGCAATATGTAGCCAGAATCTCCAAAAAAATAATTTTTAAAATGTGCGCACATACATGCACACAAATATCAAATATTAATTGACAGGAAATTGTGTCCTCCCAAAAGTAGATGGTAAATATAAAAAAATTTTGAGGGACAATGCTTTACCTCTCTTCACTCATAATTTACAATAAACATATTTAGTTTCCCTGCATTTCTCACTTTCTGTAACAAATATATCTAGTGATAACTCCCATATCCTTAATTAGATGGCTATATTTGGAGTCTCAAATAGGCACTTTCTATCTATCTATTGTCCTTTCGAGCTGAAGATGGCACATAGGGCAGAACCACAATCTCAAAAGCAGAAACCTTGCATGTCAAAAAGGCACATATTGCAGAGAAAAATAGGCACTTTACATTCACAAAAACAATCTACACAACAACTTGACCCTGGACTTCCCATCATATCTACTATTTCATACAATTCTCTCAAACACAACCTACATTCTATACTGCTAGATGCATGCTTAAATATTAGATATAAGCAGCGAAATCTAGATTCTTCATAGTGAAATCCTTCATATTTCCAGCTGAACAGTGACAAACAAAACTAATGATAATGAAGAGATAATACATGTTTGCAAGCATTAATTTCTAAGTTGGAGTAAATATTGACACAAGATGAACCTGTCAATGCTATCACATGCATAAATAAGATTAAATCTTACTTTACAGGCTTGTTAATGTTTTTTTAATCAAATAAATAAAAGTTGAAGAGATTTTAAACATTTTCTTCATTAACTGTGTTTACTGTCAAATTTGACCCACAACTTCAACATTACTGAAGTGTTTAAAGATGAAATAACAACAATGAAATTCCATTATTTATTTACTAAAACTATGTATTCCCTTGCTGATAGTGCATACATGATTTTTTTTAAAATAAAGAAATAATCATTCAAATAAAAATGTTTTATTGCTCAAAAGCTTTTTAACATAACAAATTAATTTCATTTATATTATTAGTAAATATTATGTGCATCTATTATTATTATTAAATTATATTATGTCAATTTATTGTAATAAATTATTATAATTATATGCAAAACTTATACAGAATACAAGGTTTTTTTTGGTGTGGATCACTAATAACATAAAATATTTTGTGTAAAATGCTACAAAATAAAATAATGTGTTTTATGTGATCCACAAAAACATGTTTTGATTATATAATTAATACAACGGAAAGCTAAATGCATCATCAAATTACTGACATTTAGAGACTGCTTCATACATAGTTCAGTCTATTTCTACAGACAAGTAAGTGCAAATGTAACACAAATGCTTATAAGCAATTTATACAAAGTTGTACTTATGTACTGTTGCTACTGGAATTAGTACATTAAATGTGTATACTTTAAGAAGCTTTCATATTTTATCACAGAAAGATAGTGTCTTATTTCAAGCAGTGCAGGTTAACGGAAGAAAGTAAATAGTAATGAAATCACTTGCTTGTGAAATGCTAATGATTAAATGCAATGTATATTTAAAATAGGCATCAAATGTGAAGGTTTTAAATGGTTTTGTTACAAGCCACCAACCACATTTATCTAAATCTATCACCAACGTAAAAAGAAGCAATAGAGCATATCAAAAGGAAAGACACTTCACATATAGCTGGTGTTATACTAAAAAAAAATATGCATCAATTGTACAGACAATTGTTAAAAAAAATGAAGAAATCATAATGAGCGAACAAAACTGTCTTGTTGAAGATATTTACATTTAAGAGTAAAAAGTTCAATGGGTGCCCTATTTTCCCAAATTAAATATGAAATTGAAAAGATAATCATTTCAACTTAAAATGAGAAAAGTAATGGAAACAAAATGCAACAGTCTTACCAAATTCTTCTAGAACAAATATTCCACCCTTCTGTGTGAAACATTTCCGGATGCTTGCTAGCTCAATAAACAACTGAAAGAAAAAACCGTTGTACAAACATAACAAAACAGAAAGAAATGTTAACACTTGCTGGCACTAGGGACAACAGAAATGACACTTTATCTAATGCACACATGGGAAATGAAATGTATAAATACACACACTATAGATTCTTTTTGGGGTAACGGTTGCAGAATTGTAACTTTTGGGAGATTGGCTGTAGGATGAAAGAGAGTAAGAAAGATGTACCTACAGAAGAATAGTTTACCATCACTTGGCTTTGTCATAGCCACATTCCATGGGCTCTTATTTGACTAAACGATCTATGTCTCTCCATACTAAAAATATCAAACATGTAACAATGACAACTAAACTAAATCTCTCTTCAACAAAAACATGTGCTAGATGTTTGTTCTGACTTAATTATGAACCTTCTTTAATAAGTATTGCCCTGTTGCCACTGTTTTACTTTGTTTGATACAACAAATACTCTTATCCTGATCTGATCAGATTTGCCTATGTCCAAGTCGTCCACTGTCAAATGTGATCAAATGATGCTTCAAGTTTCACATTTCATTCTTGATTATCATAATCAATTTCATTTTAATGTATTTGTTATTTGAGCTCACATGGTTGTAAAAAGAACATCTTTTACTAAATTTTAAAATCCAAAATTAATGTACTAAGTCTAACCCACTGACAACCTGAATAAACAACGTCAGCATCATTTGATCAGGAGAATAAGACAAAAAAAAAATATCCATGGGGAGTTTAAATAAAATGAAATTATGTTTTAGATTCTCACAAGTGGCTACAAATGTCACCAGACAACAGTAATAACAAAGCAAACTGTAAGCTCAAATTACAAATCAACAAGGATGCAGTTTTTGTGACAATTTCCTTCACTAGAAGTTTATATATAACAATATGTGATATTATATCCCCATATTGAATTTTGTAAATAAAAACAATTTGTTAAATATATGAATTATATTCAAATTTCTTAAATGCTTGAGCAAATAGAACGATTTATTTAAATTAACAAAATACTGATTTGTACTCTATATACTGTAGCAACATATTGATCATTGATGCATTGTTTTAAAACATTGGATTATTTGTTCATTTTAAAAGCTGATGTTGCTGAACACAAGCTTCTAGTTTCATCTTAGCTCATTGATTGTCTTTTGGCTGTCCATTAAGTTGTGCCCATATTTCATAAACACCTCTGATTATCATTCTATGGTCACTGAACTGTATTTCCAGCTAACAATAAACAATTCTTTAATGCCATAAATATCTGTGGGCAACTGCAAGCCATCTTATCTTGTCTTTTTCTTTTTAGTTAATTGTTTCATATGGTTTATAGCAGATTAATTTCTACAAAGTATATATACAATACATTTCTAAAACAGCAACATATATATATATAAACCCCCCCCCCCCCCCCTAAAAACTTTTACAAATTTATAATTCAAAATAGTCTTTCATTAATATAATCAAAGCTATATAATTATATGAAAAACAAATTAACTAGTCATATTAAGTGATTTTTTTTTCTTAAAAAAAATTTACTTTGATGTTGAAGAAAGATAACAAACACAAAAATACATAAAGGTATATAAAAAATCAAACAAACAAGTTGGTGACCATAAAGCATATCAAGGTAACATAAAGCATTCCAGGTGTTCAAATAGCAACAGGTGGTAGACTTTAATAATCTACAATGAACTTCTGTGTTTTTATACGTTATTCTTTACAAAGGAATTTGTAAGGTGTGATTGTTATTTCACACTAGAAACATAAAACTGCCATGAGACTTAATTCATGAATCCATATTAATAGGAAAAAAAATATTAAACTTGCAATAAACTACATTAAAAAAAAATTTATTGTTTATATGGTTACACTTTTTTAAAGAAAAATTATATTTAACTTAAAGATAAATGAATGAATAATAATTAGAGGACCTGACACAACTGTTGTTCAAATTAAACTGGCACATATGAGTATGTAAAAGAAGAAGAAGGTAGATTATAATTTAAAAAAAAAAAGAACAATGTATAACACACAATCCACTTATCTACACACTCAGTGAACTACACTGGGATGTTATCAACAGAACACACAAGTGGACAAAAACTTGCTTATAACTTGTGGCTATTATTTTTGTGTTTAGCATTTAACTCTTTACCTCCATATCCTGAGCACCATGGCAAGAAGGGGGCACAAAAGTTAAGAGAGAACATGAGATAGGTCAAGTCAAAAAAAAAAAAAAAGTGAAAAAGAAAAAAAATGTCAAAAAAAAAATTAATAAAATAAAATTGTATAGAAAAAAAAATAAATAAAGCAAAATAGATTTATGGCAATAGTGAACATGTTATCTGATTAATGTTTTGATTGTCTGGACTTGGTTTGCTATAATATTAGAAAATTGTTTAACAAGAAAGTGACTGTCTGCAGCTGCCAGATTGTTCAATATTTGCATTCAATTCTTTTACATTTATTCATTTTTTTTTTTACTTAAAAAATCAATAAGAAATGTTGAGATCTAGGACTAAAATAGATAGAATTTACTTTTGTCCGTCTCCTGTCAAGAATTGAAAGGAAAATCAAGAAAAAGAAATAGTTGAAAAGAAGGTCGATTGAAGACAAAGAGACATTTGCTCGCTGTTTCATGAAGAACTTTAAGTATAAAAATATATTTTCTGACAAGACTTGAGAATTTTTGTGTCTCTCAGAACATTGGAGACTGACAAAGGAAACCAAAGATAAAGAACAAAATAAACATTCAAACAACATAAAGATATCTCAATCACTCAAACATAAAGACAAGCACAAAAACAAAAATTATGGTGAATTTTTCCATAAATATTATATGATATGACGAGGGAAATTGGCACAGAAAAAAAAATGCAACAAGACCAGCATAAAATATAAATTAAATTAAAATAAATTATGAGAATAATATTTGGACACTGCTAAAAGTTAATCATGCAAATGTTTTATCACTCATAAATGTAATCATTTATATGTACAGCTAGGCTAGCTCTGTGTATGAACATTCATTCGTACGTAAATGATCATATGTTCCAATAAGAAAAGAAGCTGTTGCAGTCTCAACATTCAAGGGTGACTTCTTCTTTCCTTCCTCATTTGCCTTTCAGAGTTGAGGGAAGATATAATTTGCGGTCTTTTGCTCTTCTGTTCGCTTCTGCTGCTGTTATGTTTCCTAGTGATCTTTTTTCGTGGTCGACCCTTGGATCTGGTATTCTCGCAACATTTATTGAAGGCACGTTGTGTTGTTCAAGGGTGACGATAATAATATTTACATGGATGGTTGAACTTCCTCATTTGCCTTGAACAAAAATTTAGAATGACACGTGCAATCTTCAGCCAGCTACACCTGACTTATTCATATTTTTGTGTCAGTGTTTGTCCTTCATCTACAATCCTTTCTATAGCATCTTATTTCTGGGACCACCATGTGATGGTTTAGTTGTTCTTAGTAAGTTCTGCTTCATTACCCTGAAAGCAACTCAGTTACGTTTCCAAGGCAGTAATGGTTTCGTTGAGTAAAATTATCAATTAAAAATCAGGCTGTCTATTAATGTACGACTGCTAAATATAAAACTATCAGAGGTACACATTCATGACTTTTCAGTGACAGATTGTAGTTTTACTTTCATTTTAAGGACACCTTGCCATAAACAAGGTACAACCTTTGAAATAAGTAGATGTGATTGGGGGAACAGGAAAGTAGTATTGAATAAACTATTTTAATGTTCTCTTAATCTAATAAGTAAATACTATCAATACACTATATATATATATAAATATATATATATGTACAGAGAAAAGAAACAGATGTTTAAAAAAAACATGCAAGAAAATTGTAAACTGTGAAATTTGTTGAGAATAAACAAAAGAGTGAAGAATAAGTATGTAAAAATGATGCTAGAGTTGGCAAACTTTGTGGTGAGATTTTTCTCTTCTGCGCATACACAAAAAATATACATAAAATTAAACATAAGAAATAACAAATGTCATGAAACATTACCAATGTAAAAAATTATAAACTGTATGTGTGTGTGTGCCTATAGTGTAAAATATTCATTAACCATAGCATAACATATGTTTTTTATAGGCCTTCACTTAAGAGGGGAAAAAAAAAACTGTCAAGGTAATAAAACAAATTACACACAAAGATATTCATAAAAGAAATACAAGTTTAATAACAGCATTTCACATAACAAGAATATGCTCTTACTTCTAGATATTATATTAAGATAAAAAGAAGAGAGAATAACAAAGGAAGCAAATATAGCTTCCATCATTCAATCAGTTTTGGATTCACAAAAACAATGATTATTCCACTACTGTATTTTATCAGAAAATACATTCAGCAATATTCTGCTACAATGATTACTGTAACTCTGGTGAGACCATACATAGTGGAGCATTTCTCAAGATAGATGGAGATTACTTAAGAAATAGTATTAACAAAACAATCATGAGAAGTATGGAAGAACAATCCACTGACAATCGGCACCTATGGTAATGTGTATACAAACCATGCTTGCTGAGTATCCTAGACCATGCCATAAAATTATGGACATGAGAAAAGAATAAATGCACTTCACATGTAGTGTCTGAAGCATAAACCACAATCTCCAGGTAAGACAGAGCAACAAACTACAAAGCATTATTCAAGCTAGGATTTCCACCATGGTCACTCTTCACTGTCAACATAGTCTATGATGGCTAAGATCATTTGTTCTCATTAGAGGTTGGATCCCACCTCTTATTTCTCCCACTGCTGTTGTCTTTGCAGCTTTGACAGACAATGGCCAACTCTCTGAAGCGTGTCATATGCTTGGTATTCATCATGATACCTCCTTTTTTCATTACTGACCCATTGTACTATCTGCCTTTCTCCATTTTCTTTAAGAATGTTACTGCTCACTGAGGTGTGTTGTCTGATGGTGACCATGTTATATGCCAAACTCAAAGCATTCGATCTTATGTAATGATACCATATTATAAGATGTAAGATGCCACATCATAAGAGTTAAGGAACCACATTATAAGAGTTAAGATACCACATCATAAGAGTTAAGATACCACATTATAAGTTTTAAGATACCACATCATAAGAGTTAAAATACCACATTATAAGATACCACATCATAAGAGTTAAGATACCACATCATAAGAGTTAAGATACCACATTATAAGTTTTAAGATACCACATCATAAGAGTTAAGATATCACATCATAAGAGTTAAGATACCACATCATAAGAGTTAAGATACCACATCATAAAAGTTAAGATATCACATCATAAGAGTTAAGATACCACATCATAAGAGTTAAGATACCACATCATAAGAGTTAAGATACCACATCATAAGTTTTAAGATAGCACATCATAAGAGTTAAGATACCACATTATAAGTTTTAAGATACCACATCATAAGAGTTAAGATATCACATCATAAGAGTTAAGATACCACATCATAAGTTTTAAGATAGCACATCATAAGAGTTAAGATACCACATTATAAGTTTTAAGATACCACATCATAAGAGTTAAGATATCACATCATAAGAGCTAAGATACCACATTATAAGAGTTAATCTCTAGCAATAAAACCTGAGGAAGACTCTTCCTTCACTACAAAGAAAACTTGACCTAAAGGCAGTGAATATGAATACAAGTGTTATGGAATAGGTTGTGTTGTTATGGATCCAGCAGCCTGTGTGCTGATATTCTTCGGCCCAACGCCACGTAATATTTGCAGGTACTTCAGTGTTCCTTTATAGTTCCATACATGGTGTTCCATTTATCATGTCTTTGAGGAAGTAGAGTTGCTCTGATATCGGTGAGCTTAGGACATTCATACTGGAAATGATCTACTGTTTTATATGGGTGTTTACAAGGTGGATATCCTGGAATTTGGTTAATTATATACTATTGATGTGATTGTTCAGTGGTACACAGCCAGTTCTCAGTCTGGAGATGGTAATTTGGTTTCTTCTTTTTAGGTTGTTAATGTGGTTGTAATTGGGAGGAAAGGGGTTGGGGTGTGTGTGAGTGTTGGCCTTGTCATGTATTTATAAAGTTCCTCCCTGTTTTTCCCATTGCCCATCTGTTCAGCCATTTTTCTCTGCTGTTGAAGTTTATTATTTGTTTGGCTGTGTGTTTAAATAGATGGTGATGTGAAATTTTGTCTGTCTGGATTCTCTCTTAGCTAAAGTATCTGGGAATAGCTTGTCAAAACCTGGTCCAGTTCTGGTATGGAAACTTGTGAAACTACAGTGTGATAGAAATGCTGGATTTTGATAGGCAAAATGGAGCCAACAATGACTTCTGACAAAGTCTCCTCTGTGGGGTTAATTCTGTTAGCACTTTGAGACTGACATGGTGTCAACATCAAGAATCATAACCAAGTTCAATTTTCTCAAATTAGAAATAAACAAAATAGAAATTGAGTACACTCAACAACAAAGTAGCTGTTAAAATTGAAATATCAGAATTTGGATTCCTGGTATATATAATAATAGCTTTAGGATTAAACATATGCTATAGCTTGTACATGCAACTTGTGTTGTTCATGTCTGATTGTGTGCAACTGTGCATGTGAAAAAAAGAAGGTGACTAATGAAGAAAAACAGAACAAACTGGTCTGCTCATGCTCTAAAGAAGTTCATATTATTTCCAGGACTACTGTGATAAGAATGGTTTAATGGCAATAGCTTTAGGTAAAAAGTCATTCATAACTTATCTACTCAAACTCTAGTAAATATACTGACTCTAAATTACGTATTATGTTGTATGAGGCTCTTTCTATTTATCCCCAAATAAAAGAGATTGATGTTGGTCTGGGGCTATGTGGTTATTTTGATTTTACAATTGGTAACTTATAATTACTAACATTAGTTTATCTAGTTTTAACCTAATGAACATCATTTACATCAAATCAAGATGATTTAAACTAGAAAATAAATGTACTGTCCATGAATGGTTACCTAATATGTGAAATGTAGTAACAATGAATTAATATTCTTATTTCTTAAATTTCTTTGGAGGAATTGTAATTTTCACCTTAAATCTGTGTCTATTATTCATATAAATATTTTGTATTAAAAATAATTAGTAAATTTTGTGTGCAAATTTGACCTGATGTTATAAAAGATAACATAATTATTAGTTCTATGTTGAATGAAAATAATTTGATATTAATTTACTGCCTATTAAGATGCAAAAATTATGCATAAATCAAGGTAATGTGAACCTAAATAAATTTAAATATTTGGGACCGGCTTACAATTGAGTGAATCTCTAGAATTGTATTGTTCATTAGAAAATTTAATATGATAAAACTGACCTATCAATATCCCATGTTCTGCAACGAATGATATTGTTGCATTAATAACCACACTATGAAAGTCAGTATATGCAGTTTCATTAAACTGGTTACACTAAATAAACATTAAGGTATGTGTTAAGTTAATGACCTACTTAATACATGTTGACAAAATTTGAGTACATCAGACAATATAGCCCAAGTCAAATCCAAATTTAATAAAAATAGATATCAGAATTTATGTTGCGTTTTAAAAAAAGAACTGTTAAAAAAAAAAAAAAGGAAAATCAAATGGTTACGTGAAATGTACAGCACATGACATGTACACGAGACTGCACAATGGCACCAGAAGCTGTCATAAATGCAACCATTCATACAAAAAGAAAAAAACAAATGAAGTTGTACACAGACAAGAGATGTTCAAATAGTATGTAAGAAAATGTAACAATCAAAATTTGAACAAATATTATCTGACACAGCGAGCAGGAGGCACCAACACAAGACAGAAAGATCAAGAGAGAAAAAGGGGGAAACATAGATCCAGTCCAGTCCAATATTTCTATAAGTCCCCCTCCTCCTCCTCCCCCCACCCCAAATCCTAACAGTTCTATTCATTAACTTGTTCTGGCAAATGTAGCGTTGAACTATTTACACTATTAACTTGAGAATCTCTCTCATAACAGTTTCCTACTTCTATTCAAAGAAATAATAGCAAAGTACCAAGAGCTGTCTCATTTTGTCTTTACAGTTAACTATATTATTCAAGCTGCAAAATACATACAAATTCATATGCAGAACATTAAAATATGACATTGAATAATGCTGACAAATTAATCAAGCCATTATAATGTTGATAAATAATAAAACTATACCATCTGAAAAAGAATGCATAAGGCATGACTTGAAATCGATGAAGACTGCAACAGAGATATATTTATTACTGCTGAATTTAATGCAATACTAAAGAAGCATCAAATTAAGTCTGAAGGTATAAGTGAATGATAAAGATATAAGAAATACATGAGTTTGTCATGAAATAGGCAAAAAAAAAAAAAAAAATAGAAATGAAGGTAAAAGTGAATATTACCTTGACATGATATGTGAATATAAATTATTCTTTATGTGCATACAATACTTTTGATGTATAAATAACAAATAATGAACCAATTACTTTGACAGATAATAGGAACAATTTTTTTAAAATATCAACAATTATAAATAAGAAAGGGTTTTTTAAACAATTTAAGTATATGTTATAAAATTATTAAGATTTAAAAAAGAATGAAAAAAGACAGGTGTGTTATTTAATGAGAAAAGAATTAAATGTGAAGTGTATGTTAAATTAATAGGACAACAGAAGAAAATCACCGGAGGCTGTAGAAATGTGGTTTTACAGAAGAATGTTGAGAATATCATGGACAGCTAAGAAAAGCAATGAAAACGTTCTGAAAGTGGCCAAAGCAAAAACAGAACTAATTTCCAAAATTAGTATGAAAATATCATCATTTTTTAGCCATGCAATGAGAAAGGAACAGCTGGAATATATTGTGACAATTGGGAAAATTGAGGGAGGAAGAGAAAGAGGGAAGCAAAGAGAAAAGATACCAGACAGCTTAAGAGAATGGCTTGGCAGAAGGTCAACAACAGAAGTGATCTGTTGAGATCGAAAGTTGTGGAGAGACATGATCACCTATGCCACCAGGCACAGCACTTAATGATGATGTTAAAATCAAGAATGGTGTAGTCAGAGGAAGAACTAATGAATTAGATATAACTGGAAATAAAATACAGTTGAAAGGAGTTCATGTCAGAAAAAGAAAAGGTAATGAATTAGATGTAACGGAAAATAAAAATGAAGACAGAATAGGTTAGTGAAGGACAACTAATAAATTGGGAGCAACAGAAATAAAACAAAAAAATTTTGAAAACAAAAGAAAAGATTGCAAGTATCAGTGACATGGAGTATAGTCTTTGTTATTTTATGAAGATTATAAACATCACATCAAACAATAAAGATGTTTAATAACACATCATTGTTATCTAAGATAATATGACACAAAAAAGATTTTTTAATATGGGGCAAACATTTACCATAATAAAAAAGAGCTCAAATAGATTTTCAAAATATTGTGAAGCAAAATAACTTAAACTATAATAGACCAATATAAAACAACAAAAAAAAAAAACATAAGAAAAGTATAAAGAGCAAAATTTGGCTCTGTCATGGTTATATCTAACATGTCATGCTCAGCTTATTACTTGAAAAAAGAAAATATCTTTTTAATTTACTGATATATGTGATAGTAAATATTGCAACCAAAAATCTCACCTTGCTATTCTGCAGCAAGAGACCAATTCCTTCCATACATACTTGAAGAAGTCCACCTTCCTTTGTTTTCAAATCCTGAACAGGAAACTCCCCTCCAAGTTCTGGCCCTAGACAAACATGGACTATGTTTTTGAAGTTATGAAACTTGTTACTGAAAGTGTTATTAAGACTGGAATATTCTTGACATGGAGGCAAATGTTCATACGTGCATATTAACAAACACTTATCATTATAATTTAAATGGAGTTAAAAAAATAACTAAGTCTTTGCACTTAATCTCAGTCATGTTTCATACAATATCTGCAATCATGATCCTTCCTCCACTGTTAAACGTTGCATAGGGTTTGTAGTATTTTTTTGCCACCCATCTCTATTCTGAGAGAGATGTTTGATTTTATCTAATGAGGTTATGCCTGCCAACTTTACTTCTCTTATAAGTGTTATTTTTAGTGTCTCTTCAGGCCTTCCTCTTTTTCTGTATCTTGATGTTTCCCATAGAAGAGCCTGTTTTGGAATTCTCTTGTTGTCTCTTCTCATCACCTAAATCTGACATATGTCCATCTCCTTCCCTTACTTGTAGATGAGATCTTTGGTTGCATGGCAATTTCTTTTATTTCAATATGTCTTGAATTAATTCCATTGTACACAAGATTATATTTCTTAGGCATTTGTCTTCAATCTCAATCTCTTCTGATGTTTTCCAGCTTTTACATGTAAGTAAGTGTAACAGAGGGAGCCGCATTAGCTCAGTGGTTAGTGAACTGGACTACAAACGACAAGGGGTAGGGTTTGATCCCAACTGACGGCTTCCGGGTTCACCCAGCCTTAAATGGGTACCGGATTTTTTTCTGGGAAAGTGAAACGGCACGGGCGTAATACCGACCACATTACCCAAAATATCATGTGCTGAAGGTCTGTAAAATTTATGGTCACTAACACCATATTCCCTATACGCCACTTGGAGTGACAGGGGTACTTTACTTTTTTTTTCACACGTGTAACAGCCTTTCACGTCGTAGTGCGTAGACCAAGATAATCCTCTTATCTGAATTTTTGTTCTAGCAGTTTTCAATTGTTTTAAAGATATTTTATCAAATCTCGCCCATTTGTCTCTGTTCTGTGCAAGCAGCTCTATCTCATTGTGGGAGCCGATTCCTGCTGCTTTTGCCTCTCTCAGCAATGTTCTTCTCAGTGTCTCTCTGGGTCTTCCTCCTTTTCTCTTACCTGTTGTCCCACATGAGAGCTTGCTTTGCTATTCGGTTATTATCTCTTCTCATCACATGTCCAACATATGACCATCGGCTTTTCTTTATTACTGAAGATATTAGTGGTTGATTGGCGATTTCTCTAATTTCCTCGTTTGTTTTGAATTCGTTCCACGCTATACCAAGTATTTTCCTTAGACATTTATTTTCGAATGCGTTCAACTTTGTTTCTATATCTCTTGTTGTTTTCCAGCTTTCACACGCATATGTAAGGGTTGGTAGTACATTTGATTTGAATGGTCTAAGTTTTATGTTTGTGCTGATGAGTTTTGATTTTCACAACTTTTCAAGGCTTCTGAAAGACATTGCTGCTTTAGCTATTCTGATTCTAATTTCTTTGCTTGTAAGTAAGTGTTGATAATAAATTAGAGTTCAATATTTTAAGCTTGGTTTTTTTTTTAATTTCCATATTTTATCCTAGTTTTTAAATCCATTGCAGCTTTTGCTATCCTGCTTCTGATCTCTTTCTTTGTTTCACCTTCTTGATCTTTATTGCTACCAAGATATATATAAAATATACTAACAACAAAACAAATAACAGGGCTGAAACTAAGAATGGCAAAATTTTACATTTTCTCAATATTCCTGTATGGTGCAGAAACAAGGACATTAGACAAGAAAACAGAACAGAAAATTGAAGCCTTTGAAATTTGGATTTATAGAAGAATAAGTAGAATTGGATGGAAAGAGAAGATAACAAACGATTAAGTTTTAAAACAACTAAAAATGAAAAGAGAACTACTAAGCACAATTAAGACAAGACAAATGAAATTTTTGGGGCATGTTAAAAGACACAACAGCTTACTAAAAGTAATATTGGAATGAAAAATACAAGGTAAAAGAGGCAGAGGCAGACCAAGACTAACATGGACGAGTAACATCAAAAGATGGACAAGTCAATCTATGACAGCCTGCACCATCAAAGCAAGAAACAGAGTAGAATGGCGATCCATGGTAGCCAACCTTCGTTGTGGAGAAGGCACTCAATGATGATGATGATGATATATAGTGGTCGACTCATTCCAATGCCTGGTGATTGAGATATATATTGCCATCTTGGGTATTGTTATTTTTCATTCATCATCATCATGTACCCTGTCGGTTGGCGTAGGCGATCATGTCCCTCCACAATCTTCTATCTACAGTGCATCGTATCAGTTCTGTTGTTGACTGTTTTCCATGCCATGACACCAAGCTATCCAGTATTTTCTCTCTTTGTCGTCCGCGATCTCTTTTTCCTTTTATTTTGCCAGTTGTAACCAAGTATTCCAACTTTCCTCTACTCATGATGTGCCCGAAAAATGTTGATTGCTTCTTTCTGATGTTTTTTAAGAGCTCCCTTTTTGTGCTGGCCTCTTTGAGAACTTCCTCATTGGTTTTTTTATCTGTCCAGGGAACTTTCAACATTCTTCTGAGAAATCCCATCTCTGTGGCCTCTAATCGTCTTTTCATTATTTTTCATTATTTTTGTTTTATCCCTGTTATTTCAAGCCCTATTTTTTTCAGCCATGGATGATAATGTATCTGTGATATTTTGCATCTTGTTGATATTGTCACACAGGAGCACTATATCATCTGCAAAATCAAGATCTTGCAAGCAATTCTTATAATACCATTTAATGCCATTATTGCCGTTGCAATATTTACTCATTATGAAATCAATGACAATTCCAAATAGCGATGGTGATGGTACATCCCTGTTTGACTTCTGTTTCAATTCAAAACTAATCTCTTTCCCTCCTCCGTGTGAACTGTGCAAGTAAAGCCGTCATATATGTCTTTTATAATGTTTGTAATTTTTGGTGGTATTCCTTAATATTTCAAGATATTAAACAATGCAATCTATGTATGCTGTCAAATGCTTTTTCTAAAATCAATGAAATTTCAGAATAATGGATGTTCTTCTAGTTTTTTTGGTTCTTCTAGTATTATCCTTAGAGTGAATATTTGGTCAAGACAACTACTCCCCTTTCTGAATCCTGCTTGCTCTTCACGCATAATGTTATCTACAGCACCTTTTATTCTGTTCAGCAAGACTCTACAGAAAACCTTGGAGGCAACTAATAAAATTGTATTTCCTCTTCAGTTATAGCAATCTATAAGATTGCCCTTTATAGGTCGTTTGATAACGAAGATAATGAATCTCTGCATAACCCCACTAAAATAATGCACATTTCTTGCAGTTTGACAATAAATGAAACTTACTTGTGTATTTTATTGTTTCTTTAGACACAGCAGCACATTAAAGGGGAAATTAAAAACAAAATCACAAAAATCAAACCTGGCAGTCGTCCAGTGCTTCTACTGGCAGATTTATCCAGAGATTCTTTCACTGAGAAGTAAAGTTCTCGACACTGAAAAATATTGTATGTTAATCTCTCAGTAGAAATGCAATAAAAAATAAATATTGAACATAACATTTACTTATGAAAATTATTTCATATTCAACTCTAAAGAAAAATAGCACAAAAAGAAAAGAGTTTTGTCTTTGTCACATGTTGTTTAGAGAATATAGTACTAGTGCCCATATTTTTTATAGACCTTTGGCACATTACTGTTGGGGTAATGTGATCAGCATTATGCCGGTGCCGCTTTTCTTTCCCTGAAAAAAAATTTGGTACCTATTTAACGCTGCGTGAACCTGAGAGTCATCAATCAGGATCGAGTCTGACCTCTTGTCCATAGTAGTTCAGCTCACTTGAGAGTCATCAATCAGGATAGAGTCTAACATCTTGTCCATAGTAGTTCAGCTCACTTGAGAGTCATCAATCAGGATAGAGTCTAACCTCTTGTCCATAGTAGTTCAGCTCACTTGAGAGTCATCAATCAGGATAGAGTCTAACCTCTTGTCCATAGTAGTTCAGCTTATTTGAGAGTCATCAATCAGGATAGAGTCTAACCTCTTGTCCATAGTAGTTCAGCTCACTTGAGAGTCATTAATCAGGATAGAGTCTAACCGCTTGTCCATAGTAGTTCAGCTTACTTGAGAGTCATCAATCAGGATAGAGTCTAACCTCTTGTCCATAGTAGTTCAGCTCACTTGAGAGTCATCAATCAGGATAGAGTCTGACCTCTTGTCCATAGTAGTTCAGCTCACTTGAGAGTCATCAATCAGGATTGAGTCTAGCCTCTTGTCCATAGTAGTTCAGCTCAATTGAGAGTCATCAATCCGGGTAGAGTCTGACCTCATGTCCATAGTAGTTTAGCTTACTTGAGAGTCATCAATCAGGGTAGAGTCTGACCTTTTGTCCATAGTAGTTCAGCTCACTTGAGAGTCATCAATCCGGGTACAGTCTGACCTCTTGTCCATAGTAGTTCAGCTTACTTGAGAGTCATCAATCAGGATAGAGTCTAACCTCTTGTCCATAGTAGTTCAGCTCACTTGAGAGCCATCAATCAGGATAGAGTTTGACCTCTTGTCCATAGTAGTTCAGCTCACTTGAGAGCCATCAATCAGGATAGAGTCTAACCTCTTGTCCATAGTAGTTCAGCTCACTTGAGAGTCATCAATCCGGGTACAGTCTGACCTCTTGTCCATAGTAGTTCAGCTCACTTGAGAGCCATCAATCAGGATAGAGTCTAACCTCTTGTCCATAGTAGTTCAGCTCACTTGAGAGTCATCAATCAGGATAGAGTCTGACCTCTTGTCCATAGTAGTTCAGCTCACTTGAGAGTCATCAATCAGGATAGAGTCTAACATCTTGTCCATAGTAGTTCAGCTCACTTGAGAGTCATCAATCAGGATAGATTCTAACCTCTTGTCCATAGTAGTTCAGCTCACTTGAGAGTCATCAATCAGGATAGAGTCTAACCTCTTGTCCATAGTAGTTCAGCTTATTTGAGAGTCATCAATCAGGATAGAGTCTAACCTCTTGTCCATAGTAGTTCAGCTCACTTGAGAGTCATTAATCAGGATAGAGTCTAACCGCTTGTCCATAGTAGTTCAGCTTACTTGAGAGTCATCAATCAGGATAGAGTCTAACCTCTTGTCCATAGTAGTTCAGCTCACTTGAGAGTCATCAATCAGGATAGAGTCTGACCTCTTGTCCATAGTAGTTCAGCTCACTTGAGAGTCATCAATCAGGATCGAGTCTAGCCTCTTGTCCATAGTAGTTCAGCTCACTTGAGAGTCATCAATCCGGGTAGAGTCTGACCTCATGTCCATAGTAGTTTAGCTTACTTGAGAGTCATCAATCAGGGTAGAGTCTGACCTTTTGTCCATAGTAGTTCAGCTCACTTGAGAGTCATCAATCCGGGTACAGTCTGACCTCTTGTCCATAGTAGTTCAGCTTACTTGAGAGTCATCAATCCGGGTAGAGTCTGACCTCATGTCCATAGTAGTTTAGCTTACTTGAGAGTCATCAATCAGGGTAGAGTCTGACCTTTTGTCCATAGTAGTTCAGCTCACTTGAGAGTCATCAATCCGGGTACAGTCTGACCTCTTGTCCATAGTAGTTCAGCTCACTTGAGAGCCATCAATCAGGATAGAGTCTAACCTCTTGTCCATAGTAGTTCAGCTCACTTGAGAGTCATCAATCCGGGTACAGTCTGACCTCTTGTCCATAGTAGTTCAGCTCACTTGAAAGTCATCAATCCGGGTACAGTCTGACCTCTTGTCCATAGTAGTTCAGCTCACTTGAGAGCCATCAATCAGGATAGAGTCTAACCTCTTGTCCATAGTAGTTCAGCTAACTTGAGAGTCATCAATCAGGATAGAGTCTGACCTCTTGTCCATAGTAGTTCAGCTCACTTGAGAGTCATCAATCAGGATCGAGTCTAGCCTCTTGTCCATAGTAGTTCAGCTCACTTGAGAGTCATCAATCCGGGTAGAGTCTGACCTCATGTCCATAGTAGTTTAGCTTACTTGAGAGTCATCAATCAGGGTAGAGTCTGACCTTTTGTCCATAGTAGTTCAGCTCACTTGAGAGTCATCAATCCGGGTACAGTCTGACCTCTTGTCCATAGTAGTTCAGCTTACTTGAGAGTCATCAATCAGGATAGAGTCTAACCTCTTGTCCATAGTAGTTCAGCTCACTTGAGAGCCATCAATCAGGATAGAGTCTGACCTCTTGTCCATAGTAGTTCAGCTCACTTGAGAGCCATCAATCAGGATAGAGTCTAACCTCTTGTCCATAGTAGTTCAGCTCACTTGAGAGTCATCAATCCGGGTACAGTCTGACCTCTTGTCCATAGTAGTTCAGCTCACTTGAAAGTCATCAATCCGGGTACAGTCTGACCTCTTGTCCATAGTAGTTCAGCTCACTTGAGAGCCATCAATCAGGATAGAGTCTAACCTCTTGTCCATAGTAGTTCAGCTCACTTGAGAGTCATCAATCAGGATAGAGTCTAACCTCTTGTCCATAGTAGTTCAGCTCACTTGAGAGCCATCAATCAGGATAGAGTCTAACCTCTTGTCCATAGTAGTTCAGCTCACTTGAGAGTCATCAATCAGGATAGAGTCTAGCCTCTTGTCCATAGTAGTTCAGCTCACTTGAGAGTCATCAATCCGGGTACAGTCTGACCTCTTGTCCATAGTAGTTCAGCTCACTTGAGAGTCATCAATCAGGATAGAGTCTAACCTCTTGTAAATAGTAGTTCAGCTCACTTGAGAGTCATCAATCAGGGTAGAGTCTGACCTCTTGTCCATAGTAGTTTCAGCTCACTTGAGAGTCATCAATCAGGATAGAGTCTAACCTCTTGTCCATAGTAGTTCAGCTCACTTGAGAGTCATCAATCCGGGTAGAATCTGACCTCTTGTCCATAGTAATCCAGCTCACTTGAGAGTCATCAATCAGGATAGAGTCTAACCTCTTGTCCATAGTAGTTCAGCTTACTTGATAGTCATCAATCCGGGTAGAGTCTGACCTCATGTCCATAGTAGTTCAGCTTACTTGAGAGTCATCAATCAGGATAGAGTCTGACCTCATGTCCATAGTAGTTCAGCTTACTTGAGAGTCATCAATCAGGATAGTCTAACCTCTTGTCCATAGTAGTTCAGCTTACTTGAGAGTCATCAATCCGGGTAGAGTCTGACCTCTTGTTCATAGTAGTTCAGCTTACTTGAGAGTCATCAATCCGGGTAGAGTCTAACCTCTTGTCCATAGTAGTTCAGCTTACTTGAGAGTCATCAATCTGGGTAGAGTCTGACCTCTTGTTCATAGTGGTTCAGCTTACTTGAGAGCCATCAATCAGGATCGAGTCAGACCTCTTGTCCATAGTAGTCCAGCTCACTTGAGAGCCATCAATCAGGATTGAGTTAGACCTCTTGTCCACAGTAGTCCAGCTCACTTGAGAGCCATCAATCAGGATTGAGTTAGACCTCTTGTCCATAGTAGTCCAGCTCACTTGAGAGCCATCAATCAGGATAGAGTTAGACCTCTTGTCCATAGTAGTCCAGCTCACTAACCACTGAGCTATGGCTGCTCCTGAAAAAAAGCACAATCTTTCAAATAATTTGAGCTGGTGGTATAACGTCAGGATGAATGAAGATTGAAGAGTGCTGTAATTTTGAGGTTAAAGTGTTTGCTTGCCTCAAGTATAAATAAGGGCTTCCTCCACCCTAAGGTGAATGAGGAGTATCATTATATTATGATGGTGGTGAAAGGAAAAAAACAGCAGTTTTGAATTGTTATGTTTTTACCCCTCATTAATCATGGACAATAGGACAACAGACTGGAGTAGGTAGTAGGTGTAAAGAGAGGTTTTTTTTTATCTGACGGCTATTTAAGGAATGAATAGTCCTATCTGTTGTCCACCCTGAAAAGGATGCTGAGTGGGCGTAGATGCATTGTGTTGTGGTTTGTAGCTAGGTTTGCATCCTTCAGAAAAACACATCAGACTTCAACGAGGCATTTTTTTCATTTATCATTGCTACTTTTCTTCAACCCCTACCAACTTGACTGGATAGTCTGTTTCCAAGAGCACCACTGGGAGGTGGAGTATGGTCTTGATCAGTTCTGTTGTTTGTCAGTCCTGGCATAAGAGGTCAGCTGTCGCATGATGACCAATCTCAGCTCAGTTGGTGTCAGACTTCAAGTGTGTTATTTACATAAATGTATATGATCAGTTACAAGGGAAAAAGATAAACAAGATAGGTTATAAGAGCACTCAAACAGACTTAACATAGGCCCCAGAATCAACAAGAAAGATCAACACCAAGAAGACAGAAATAATCAACATCACAAAATAAAAACAGAACATTAACATAATGATAGACAGCAGAAACAAATTAATACATTTTAATACCTAGGAACCCTAGTGACAAATGATAATTTACAAGCAAGATACAAAGTTCTTTTGGCGGCTTCACACATTATCAATTGATGTTGTTGTAGCGCTTCTTTGATGTTGTCTGTCCATTTTACTCTGGGTCTGTTTCTTGCTGTTCTGCCCTCTCCTCTTCTAATACATATGCATTGTATAGTAAGGAATCATATGGCGTTCTTTCTAGATGGGCAAATCTATTTATTTGTTGTTTCTGTATGTAACTTAGGATTGGTTCAAATGCCTACTCTTTCTCGTATAACATCATTTCTGATTTTTTTCTTTTCTAGTCACTCCAAACGCTTTTTTCAAATATCTCATCTCTGTAATGACAAGCTTTCTATTATGCTTAATCGTAAGTGACCATGTTTGGCATTGATAACACAATGTTGGAATGAATATACTCAGTATAAGATGTTTCTTAGTGGTAATAGATACTGCTTTGTGTTGAAGTATAGGGGGATAACTTTCCCAACATTTGGTTTACCTTGATGCATCATATGTCTATTTTTTTTCTGATTTTACCATCTTCAGAGAATGTTGTTCCCAGGTATTTAAAGAGGTTGTTACTCGCTTTACAACTTGGTGTTCTATAGCTATGTTTAATATCTTCTTTTGTCTTCCTATTGATAAAACTTCTGTAAGTAATAGGAACTCTTTATGGAGAACTTTGCAGCAGGAGGTAATCTGATCATCTGAACATGTCGAGCAAGTGTTTCAGCCCTTTAGCTTCTTGACACCCAAGGGGAGGCAGTCCCATCTGGGTCATGACTCTCAGGCATCAACCTCCTGTTGCACTGAACTCATTTAATTTTTAATTCTTCTTTTATCTTCCTCTTGATATAACTTTTGTATCTTATCATTTAAACATAAACATTGTTCACTATAATTCCAGAATATTTTCAATCTTTGCCTTCTGATCAGATTTATTTTAAGAGATTATTTATTGATGGCTGTATTTTGACCATATTTTGGCCTGATCATGCTCACCTTTTTTGTGTAGAACTGGTTCAACTGGACTTTATCTTGGTTCTTTCTCCACAAACACAGCACTTTGGTCTTGGGACAATAGGTCATGTTGACAAGTTTCTCAAACCACCAGCGGTCATGTATGACTCCAGTAACATTGCGCAGCAGCAAGCAGTCATCACAAACCTACAAATATGCAAGCTACTATATGTTTATTGTAAAATACCTTTCATCACTGAAACTTCAAATGTTTTCTAACACAGGCATACAGAATTCATTTCTGCACACTTAATACCAATGAACTGTGAATGCAAATATGACTTTTTCAATTGTTTTGAAATGATCATTACACTATGTTTATAGTACTTCATCTGGTGAAAATATAAATAATAATAATAATAATAATAATAAAAAGAACAGAATTAGCAGAAAGAAGGTTAGACAAGTCACCTCCATAAATAGCATGTCCCCAGTGTTATCTGTTCCCCAGTGGACAGTAAAGGATTGCTTTTGCATTCTTCTACTGCACATTGGCTTCAGGTCAATATCATTGCCGTACTGAGGAGAAGATTAAAAAAAAACAGGATAGTAGAATAAACAAGTGGAAAACAATGGTTTAGTCCTTCATGCTTCAATCTGGTCATTGATGAATATTTTGGACTGTAATTCTAGTATCTGGTAAAGACATACTTTCAAATTTTTTTTAAAGGCAAACTTGTACACTAGACCAAAACAAGTCTTACAAATGGAAAAAAAAATATACATGTCCATCTCCCACCACCTCCTCCCCCAATCCATTTAGTATGACTGGCTAATGTAAGGTTTTTTTGAATGTCAACAACAGAAATGATAAATAACTGTCGAGATCGAAAGTTGTGGAGAGACATCATCACCTACGTCAGCAGGCTTGGTACATGATGATTCGTTCGTTCGTTCGCTTTCGTCAGCTTTGACCTCTGACGAAGTCCCACCCACTCAATTTTGTGGGACTGAATTTTGTGTGTAAAGTCTGTTTTATCCCATTACAGGATGCCCCTCGCCATGCAAGCAGATTTACTCCGACTTCAGAGGTACTAATTTTTAGGGAATTAGTAAAACCCAGGTGTCCTCGCCAGGGTACGAACCCCGGCTGTTGCCGTGGTAAGCCAACCGCCTATCGATTGCGCTAACCGGACATCCGTACATGATGATGATGTTGGATGTGTTGGACCAATAGGTGCTAATATTACAACTTCACAATTATCAGTCATGACATAATACAATAAATGTGTTACTCTAAACAAATGATAAAGATTATGAAAGTAAAATAGAAACAGCTACTACACACAAGCAAGTATAAATAATTAATTATCTAGTTAAATTTCATCCACCTCAAACAAACAATAACAAAATAACTTTGCATTCTGCATGATCAAACACAGTTTTCTGAACCTACCAGGTGTTGAATATTGTCTAGAAGGTTGTTAATGTCTTGACTCTGCACAAGTCCAATGTGAGATTTGCCAAGCAGACGACGGATCTTTTTCTTAATTTCATTTTAGGCACTCTCATCATGAGCATGAAGGCTGCTTGGTTATAAAGCATTACAGACAGAAGCCTGTCCTCATCAAACTCCAGCCGCTTTTTCTCTGCATCTCCCAGAGAGTTATATCTAAGAGGGAAGCAGTATAACTGGCTTAAAATAGGATTACATTTCTTTTACAAAAACAATGCACATAATACTGAGATCTATTTATTTCAAATTTAAGAACGACAATTTTTTTTTTAAAAAGGGAAAGGGGGTGGGGGTGCATGTGTATTGTTACAGTGTTATGTAGTGAGGAAGAAAACTAAAAGCAAAACAATGTTATATGTCTTCATCTAGAACAATAGACACAAAGCCAAACATTTTGCTTTTTTTTTTGTAACCCCCTACCCCTTTTTAACAAAATTTTCATACTTATCATCAGTTTTTGACAACTGCATCAGATTTATTATGTATTTTGATGTATTTTTTTGGCATGTGCCCTTATTTTACATTGAACAATATGCCCAATTAATACAAACTAAATTTCTATTTTGAATTTAAAATGATTTAAATCTAATAATCTTGACATGTAACACCACAAGACAGCATCCCCACCAGAGAGACAGGAGCAATGGCAAGAGGGAAAAAGGTAGATCTAGAAGGTAATAGAATAATAAAATAGCATACATCATAATGTATCACATGTGTGAGACACACTACAGAGCAGTGACCCAAAACACCATTTTCCCTTAGTACTGAGAGGCAACAGAGACAGGAGAAAGTAAAGTCAAGTTACCTTTCCATCATCTCAGATGGTCTCTGGTCCATTCCAATTATATCTCTCTCTTGAGCCACAGCATCCAAAAACATGTCCTCCCAAAACTGCATGTGATCCCAAACTCGAGATCGGTCTTTTCCTACAAGACCTTCAAACAAATAGGTTCTGGTCTGGGCAGCTTCAGCAGTTAAACCAACAGTCCCTGTGTGGACAAGCTTACCCTCATGGTAACGGTATCCAGAGCTGTAAGCACTCTTCGTGCTCCATATGCTGGAAGAACGACTGCGGCGAGCATGCATGCCTCCAGGCTGGGAGAAGAAATGTTTAATAAGTCCCACTTAGCAGAATTAAAAGGATGAATGTTTTTCCAATCAACAATCTTATTTTTTATGTAATTACCTTTTAAAGGAGCTTCAGTGGCTGAGTGGTTAGTGAGCTCGTTTTCTGATCAGAAGTGTCCGGGTTCCCAGAAGGGGTAGGTACTTTTTTTTTGGACCAACAAGTTTCTGGGGATTACCCAGCCTTTAAATATGGGTACCAGAGATTCTTTTTAAGTGAAGGCATCCTGGCATGAAAACGACATCACCAAAATATGTGCCGTTGGTCATGGAAAAAATATGATTACTAATAATATATTCCCCATATGCCTAGCAAGCTGTGGAGGGAAATTTTACTTTTTTAAAAAATCTTACTAATTATCTTTTGACTGGGCACACACAACGAACACCTGATACCAGCGTATCAAGAGAGGCACCGTCACGTCACGCACAGGGAAAGAGAAAGCTGGGAAGACCCAAGAGAAGTCATGGAGACCCTAAAGCATGGCCTAGATGAGAGAGTAGATAAAATGTGAATAAAAAGGGATGGAAGCGAGAGACCTTGTCCTTAGCCTATACTCCATAAAGGGGTCTAAAGAGCTTTCAATCACCTTTTAGTACTAACACAAACAAAATAATTTTTTTGTAAGCATGATCCTGATCGGTTTTCACTTTTGTTCATTTTCTATGAGACATGAGCAAAAGTTCACTGTCAAGAACTTCTGGATCATAAGAGGAACATTCAACAAATAAAATGGATGATTAGGCAGGTGACTACAGTTAAAGTTTAATTTAAAACGAAAATAATGGATCTAACGAGTAAAGGACAATAACCTAAGGTCATCATAAACTTTGGTGCTGAAGTGAAGACTTTAACCCTTAATTACAATACCTATCCTGATTAGTGCTGTCAGGTTGGGTAATTTCTACCTGCTACTGTATGCAGTAGACAGTACAACCTGTGGTTGCCCTGCTGCCTTGCAGATATGCTCGGAAAAGCAAAAGGCTAAAGGAGTAAAACAACCCCACTGCCTTATGAGTGAGACTTTTTAGTCAAAGGCTAGCAGAGCCAACCGTAAACAAACAGATGAAAGGCAACAGAAAACCATCATCGTAAATTCTTTGAACAATCTTGGATCACCACAATTACAGAATTCACGACAGCAATGTTAATTGGGATTCCAATCGAATACCCTCATTCGGTATGGGGCATCATGTGCGATAGCTGATAGCCGATTGTCATAAAGCTATTGTAAGCAAGATAAAGATAAAACAGACATTGAAAATAGGAACTTGGAACGTAAGAACACTCATGTAAAAAGGAAAACAACAAAGAGGAAATGAAAAGGATAGATTTACATTTATTGGGACTGTGTGAAATGAGATACACTGGATCAGGGGAGGTATATTCTGATGAATATAAAATAATCTATTTAGGAGGTACCGAACACCAAAGTCATCATGTTATCTACACATGGTCAGCTTTCACACATCATTTTCAACCTTATGTAAGGGCCACTCTACAATTGGCATGATGGTTGTCAAATTTGAGCAATATTTTTCTGCATTCAATTTTGCATGAAGCTTGACAAATCTGCTACCGAGACTCTTAAAATGCTTCATCAGGTCTTTAGTGAACATTCTCTATGTCGAACACAGGTCTTTGACTGGTATATACATTTCAAGGTTGGCTTCAAGTGTCTGTTCAAGAAAAGAAGCGCTCAAAGCATTCTATTACCAGGAAATCACAAGAAAATGTGAAGAAAAAAAATCATGAACTGATCCATGAGAACCATTGGCGAACAATCCATCAATTCTCTCACATGATCTGGAATCAGTTACGGAGTCTGCCAGGAAATCTTGTTGCTGTAAAGTTTGTTCCCAGGCTCTTGACACTTAATAAAAAAAAATAGAGGCATCTTGCATGCCTTGAGTTGTGGGATATGGTTAATAATAAACTTTCATCTATAGGATCATCATAGGCAGAGAAAGTTGGATTTACAGCTATTATCCAGGGTCAAAACATAGTTGTTGCAATGGAAGAGCTCGCAATCACAAAGACCAAAGAAGACATGGTAGGTCCAGAGTGCAAAAATATACATGCATATCAACTTTATTTGTACACATCAAGGACATCATTAGACTAGAATTTGTTCCTTCTGGCACTATGATGAATTCTGAATTATATTGCTGTGGTTTGAGGCACCCTGAACAATTTCAGGCCAAAACAAGTTGATATGATTAGTGCAGACACATTTAGATCTTGTGTATCCTTTACCATCCATAAGATGAAACTGAGCACCTATAGATCTGATTGTAGTATATTTAAGTTGATTATTACAGTACATAAAAGGTCAATATATTTTAAACATTATAAAGTTTGCTATTAGTAAGTAAATTTGTGTGTCTCTACAAATTAAATAAAAGAAATATATATATATATATTTAAAAATTCAGAAAGAGACAAATGTGCAACACAATAAATAAAAAAAGAAAACTCCATGACGCAAGACTGGACCTGCAGTACAGCAGTGAAGTGGTCTACTGAAGACAAAGTTAGGTTCGATCATGATCAACAGCTTCTAGATTCACCAAGCATTATACAGACACTGGATTTTTTCCTGGGAAAGAGCATTTGCATAGTGCAGACTACATTAACCAAAAAATGTGCAAAAATAAACAAAAGTGGCACTATCACTATGCTCCCTTGACTTTGGGATATGATAGGATTCTTTCTTTATTTCCATGACAAAATACTAGGGCACTCTCTATATTTGATCTTTAATACTCACCCAGTTTGTGTCCATCTCACTGTCAGATAGAACAGAGCACACACTCTGATGGTTAATTCGATGTCTTCTCTTCTCTACATCTTCCTTCTCTGAGCTTGTACTGACCAGTGTACTGGCCTCAGACATCTCAGAATCAACACTGCTAAACTTGCGGTCCAATTTTCCTGCCTTTATTAACTCCTGCACACACAAATTTATATATTTTTTCAAGGAAAAAAATGTTAAGTTCTTCTAACCTGCAGAAGTCTATGTCTCTGTTCACATAAGATAACCAGGAGAACAGAATACAACAGCACAACTTGAGTTATAAGTTTTACTGTTCATGAATAAAGTAAAGTAAACAAAGGTTCCCTCCCCTGCCTTGCTAGGAGTATTGGGAATATGGTGTTAGTGACCACATTTTTTTAGGTGATTGGTCATATCACACCAGGCCATCTTTACTTCCCAGAAAACTCTCTAGTGCTCATTTTTAGAGGCTGGTTGAACAGCCCAGCCTTTATGAATAATCAACCATAATTATATCTATGCATTCCAACAGTGATATTATCTGAAGTATTCAATTAAAAAAATTTTGATTAGATATGAATATCAAAAAGACTAAAACTATGATCATAAGCAAAGATAATACTCAAAACCTACAAGTGGATATTAAGTTGAAGGAATAGACCTACAGACAGTTCAGAACTACAACTACCTTGGACCAGTGATGGAAAATGTAAAACTGAAACAAACAAAAGAATAGGAATGACAAAAAGTCATTTTAATGTCATGAAAAATATACTAACATCAAAACAAATAACACCAGTGCTAAAACTATCTATCTATTGACCTTTTGAGCCATAGCCGGCCTATAGGGCATAGACCAAGATACTCCTCCTCTTATCTGAATTTTTGTTCTAGCAGTTTTCAATTCTTTAAAGATATTTTATCAAATCTCGTCATTTGTCTCTACGGTTTCCGGTTGTTTCCAAAATGGAGGAATTATTTTTCTCCGGCTTGGTATAGAACCGTTGATCAGAGGTTTAACAAGCCACTATCATAAAAACGATGTTGTTAATAATGAAAGCTAAAACTAAGAATAGCAAAATGTTATATCTTCTCAATATTCCTGTATGGTGCAGAAACATGGACATTACATAAGAAAACTGAACAAAAAATTGAAGCCTTTGAAATGTGGATTTATAGAGTAGGTAGAATTGGATGAATAGAAAAGAGAACAAATGATGACGTTTTAAAACAACTAAAAATTAAAAGAGAACTACTAAACACAATTATAACAAGACAAATGACATTTTTGGGGCATATTAAAAGACACAGCAGCCTACTAAAAGTAATATTGGAAGGGAAAATACAGGATAACTGAGGAAGAGACAGACCAAGACTAACATGGACGAGTAACATCAAAAGATGGACAAATCAGCCTATGACAACCTGCACCATCAAAGCAAGAGAAGAGTGGAATGGCGCTCCATGGTAGCCAACCTTCGATGCGGAGACGACACTCGATGATGATGATTCAATTTACTTACAAATTAAAAGAATAGGACAAAATGGGAGCTGTCTGGGCAAAATTGTTAAGCAATAAAATTTATAATGTTGAGGATGAATGTGTTTGGCTGAAAGGCACAAATATCACAGTTTCAATAAAGACACAACACAAACACACCTACTCAATGAGTGTCTGATGAAGAAGAAAACGACCAACAAAAAGAAAGCAAAAATTTTAGATTAATAGCTAGGCATAGAAAATAAATTATATGATTTACATCCAATTTAATATATTGTGGTTATCTAAGGACACTCAACTATCATGAAACTTATCCTGTGACATATTTAGATGTACCTTAAATATGAGAAATTTCATATGAATCTAATGTGGGGCTTGTGGTAATACAAAAATTGCTAGGCTGACTTCAGAGGTTGCCATAGTTTGATAATAATCTTCTTCTTTCTTACCTTATTTGCTCTTCAGCAGTCATGTTTCCTATGTTTCTAATATTTCATCAATCCATCTTTTTTTGTGGTAGACCTTTAAGTCTGGTGTCCTCGCAACGGCTATTAATGGCTTGTTGTGTTGTGGTCTTTCCGTCTTATCATGTGGCCAAACCATTTTATCTGTTGTTTCTTTATGTTTTCTTTAGCAGGAATTATTCCTAGCTTTTTTCTCAGTTCTTCATTTCTGATATTATCTCTCATTTTGTTTCATATCATTCCTTTAATAGATTTCATTTTGGCAATGGTTATTTTTCTTATTGTTCATAAGTCTAGACTCCAGGTCCATTGGTAGCACAAAATTGGGATAAAGATTGTATTACAGAGTGCCCATTTTTCATGTGCTATTTCCTGGTTGGACAATAGCGGCAACAGTTGAGAGATTATTTTACAAACTTTGTTGCATCTTGAGTCTATTTCCGCTGCTTGTGAATTGCTAATATTGATTATAATAAAAAGAAAATAGCAAGGATTAAAAAAAAACCTATCATTGCAACATTTATCCTATTTGGTGGACTGCCATGGGTGGGTTCTGTGAAGTTACAGAGCAAAGACTGCAAGCTTAATGATGCTGCCATATGATGTACAGACTAGACTTTATAATCCACCCCAAGTTAGAAAAAAAGAACAAAACTTGACACTATCAGGAACCAGGTTGATTGGCAAACATGTTTTACTCCGTTCAGCAGATACAAATTTATCATCCAGCAATTTATACACATATAGTCATTTAAGAATAAATTATTCACAAATACAACCCCCCTCCCTGTTTCCAGTATATGTATCCTGTCTATTAATAGACAGTGGGAAAGATAGATATTAACAGGCTAAGAAATCCAGATGAAGAAAAGTGTATGGGAGTCATGGGCAGAGATATGTAAAGATAACTGTTCAGAAATGATATTGATTGAGAGTGACAATTGTAGTCTATAATACAAAGGAAACAGAAAGAAAATAGTGATAATAATATGGATGAGATGATTATAACAGCATACAAATAAATAGACATTGATTAGACAGTGATTAATGCAGCCTATAATACTGAAGGGAGGTCAAAAAGTAATGCACACCAATTTTTTTCTCGGAAACTATTCGGGCAAAATGTGTGAAATTTTCACAGATTGTAGCTGAACATCCCCTTTACACTACCTATTTTTCAACATAATCTCCGTCCAATCGTATTGCCTTACGCCAACGCGAAACTAGGTCATGAATGCCTCGTTTGTACCAAGTTTTGTCCTGCTCGCGTAGCCATTTTTTAACTGCACGGATCACATCCTCATCATTGTCAAAGTGTTTCCCACGCAGGAATTTTTTGAGTGGTCCAAACAGATGGAAATCTGAGGGAGCCAGATCAGGGCTGTAAGGAGGATGGGGCAGTACAGTCCAACCAAATTTGTTGATTGCTTCCCGTGTTACCAGACTTGTGTGAGTGCGTGCATTGTCATGTTGAAGCAACAAATCTGCAGATGGCTTATTAGGCCGAACTCTGTGGAACCGATTTTTGAGTTTTGTCAGTGTATTGATGTAAGCTGTCGAGTTGATTGTCTCACCTCTTGTCATTACATCAACAAGAATCACACCATCAATGTCCCAGAAGACAGTGATCATCACCTTTCCGGCTGATGGAGATGTTTTGAATTTTTTTCTTTTTGGTGACTGCGGATGATGCCATTCCATTGACTGCATTTTTGTTTCAGGCTCATAATAATGTGCCCACGTTTCGTCACCGGTAACAATTTTTGACAAAAACATTTCTCCTTCAACACCGAAACGTTCCAACAATTCGAACAGAATGTTTTCCTTTGAACTCTGTGATCATTTGTTAGGCACCGAGGAACCCATCGAGCGCAAATCTTTGAATATCCGAGAGTTTTAAAAATTGCGATTGCACTTCCCTTGCTGACTGTAAGCTGCAATGCCAATTGCTGACTAGTGATACGCCTATCCTTACGAATAATGGCATCAGCCCGGTTTAACATGTCTGTGCTGGTAGCCGAGGCAACACGTCCAGAACGCGGTAAATCATGCAGCTCCACTCGTACACTTTCTGCAGCTTTAATTCTCTGAACCCAGCGACTAACTGTGCTCCTATCGACTGCAGAACATTTGTACACTGCACACAGTCGTTTATGAATGTTTGCCACAGTTTCTTTTTCCGCAACCAGAAATTCTATGACAATTCGCTGTTTGTAACGGACATTGTTGACAAGTTCCATTTTAACGGTTCATAGATTGCGTAATATTTTTCAGAATGCTGTGCAATTTGGTGCACATAATTGGAACATGTCATATTCCAAGTGTGCAAAATTTCATATTCCTATCTTTATTATTAGCCGAGAAAAAAATTGGTGTGCATTACTTTTTGACCTCCCTACGTACAAAGGAAGCAGAAAGAAAATAGTGATAATAAGGATGAGATGATTATAACAGCATAAAAATAAATAGACATTGATTAGACAGTGATAAATGCAGCCTATAATACAAAGGAAGCAGAAAGAATATAGTGATAATAATATGGATGAGATGATTATAACAGCATAAAAATAAATAGACATTGATTAGACAGTGATAAATGTCGCCTATAGTAGACAGGAAGCAGAAAGAATATAGTGATAATAATATGGATGAGATGATTATAACAACATAAAAATAAATAGACATTGATTAGACAGTGATAAATGCAGCCTATAGTACACAGGAAGCAGAAAGAATATTGTTTTATGTAATAAAGAAGGGATGTTTGTAATAACATAGAAGTAGCACATAACAGACAATGAAGAACTTACTTTGTTTTTAACCATTTCTCTCAGCATATCACCTGAACCTTGATGAATACGAGCCTCCTGCTCTACATCTGTCACAATAATATCACATGAATGTAGTCCAGGCTGCTGATGTTGCTGCTGCTGGCCAGCAGTCGCAGATCTTGGGGCTGCATTTTTATTCCAGTCAGACGAGGGCATAAGAACTTCAGAGTCCCCTGCCCCACCAATGTCATGGATCGTAGACATCTCAGTGCTGTCCCTTCTTGCTTGTGTTTTACCTGGAATGCGTTGTCGGTGGCTGTCTTTGAAGCTGCTTTCTGGAACCTCTGAGCCGCCATCATCAGAAACAGAAGTAATTTCAATATTCTCAAATTCATCTCCATTAACAATAACTGGAGAACCTGTTGTATCAAGTGAAGAACAATTCTGACAGTCAAAGAAAAAATATGTAGCATAGCATGAAGTGATATGTACTACCATATACAGGACACATACATGAACAAATTAAAAGAAAATAATACCACAGCCATATAAAAATAAAGATTAAAGCTGGCTAACTATAAATATTGGTACATCCTGAAGTTGTGTGGGTAAGGGAAAAAAAACTGGCCACAGTTATTAAGTGAAAATGAATCACTTGGTTAGCAAAAGGTTGCATTAACATACAACATAACAGACACCCTGACATAGCGAAATGATGTCTATTTTTTATCAACATCTTTTCAAGAATGTATCACTTAACCATAATTATAGTGCAGCCTAGGACAATTCACTTTGCTTCGTTTTGCAAGTTCTAACAGTTGAAATTGTGCTAGACATTTTTTGGAACAAGTTCGTTTGAAACACATGTAAGTATATTGTTACAATGATTGACATGGAAAAGAGGGACCTTTTATTGATGTTTTGTAGCCATGTCGCATTTCTTACAAAAAAAACAACAAATGTTTCAAAATTAAATTAATTCTGCACTGAAAAATATAATAATTTATTATTACTGTAACAACAACAACAACAAAAAAAAAAGGACAAGGACAAGGGAAAAAGCACATATTTGGCACAAAACCAAAGTAATAATTACAAATGGCATATGGCATACACACAAAGCTGTCCATCATTATTCTGTCTGCAATGGTGGGAAAGTCATGGAGAGATATAGCATCGCCATCCATGATTTTTCTCTTTTGAGCCTGCTACCCTTTCTCCTCTCAATCTCACTGTGCAATGGATGTTGTACATCAGTACTGACTCGTAACTAGACAAGTGCATGAGACATCATTATTCTGTCTGCGATGGTGGAAAAGTCAGGGAGATATCACATCACCCTGCATGGTGTGGCTTATGTGCATCCAAGTGTGATGCACATGCCCTCATTTTTTAATCATTCCAGTCGTTCTTGCATTCTTTCAGTCTGTGTGCAGCTGAGAGTTAGAATTGCCAGTGTAAACTCAATAACAAAAACTACAAGTTCTTGGTATAGGAGGACAAAAAGATTATGTTCACAGTCTGCTTCCGCCATTAACCATAGTGCTGACAGACCCTTCCTAGCCTTCATTAACAGTTGATCTATGTGTTGGGCAAAAGCAAGATTTCAATCAAACTGTGTTGCAAAATACCTCACAACAACCCTTGAACCAATGTTCACTAGTGGTGTTGGTGTGTTGACGGTTGTTCAGAGAGAATCAAGTTACAGCTGCCTTTGCTGGGTTTACCAGTGCTCTTGTATCACAGCACCATTTGCTCAAATGGGTAAGATCAGTCTGGAGTTAAGTGAGCAACCACAGCACTATTTGCTCAAATGGGTAAGATCAGTCTGGAGTTAGTGAGCAACCACAGCACCATTTGCTCAAATGGGTAAGATCAGTCTGGAGTTAGTGAGCAACCACAGCACTATTTGCTCAAATGGGTAAGATCAGTCTGGAGTTAGTGAGCAACCACAGCACTATTTGCTCAAATGGGTAAGATCAGTCTGGAGTTAGTGAGCAACCACAGCACCATTTGCTCAAATGGGTAAGATCAGTCTGGAGTTAGTGAGCAACCACAGCACTATTTGCTCAAATGGGTAAGATCAGTCTGGAGTTAGTGAGCAACCACAGCACCATTTGCTCAAATGGGTAAGTTCAGTCTGGAGTTAGTGAGCAACCACAGCACTATTTGCTCAAATGGGTAAGATCAGTCTGGAGTTAGTGAGCAACCACAGCACTATTTGCTCAAATGGGTAAGATCAGTCTGGAGTTAGTGAGCAACCACAGCACTATTTGCTCAAATGGGTAAGATCAGTCTGGAGTTAGTGAGCAACAACAGCACTATTTGCTCAAATGGGTAAGATCAGTCTGGAGTTAGTGAGCAACCACAGCACTATTTGCTCAAATGGGTAAGATCAGTCTGGAGTTAGTGAGCAACCACAGCACCATTTGCTCAAATGGGTAAGATCAGTCTGGAGTTAGTGAGCAACCACAGCACTATTTGCTCAAATGGGTAAGATCAGTCTGGAGTTAGTGAGCAACCACAGCACTATTTGCTCAAATGGGTAAGATCAGTCTGGAGTTAGAGAGCAACCACAGCACTATTTGCTCAAATGGGTAAGATCAGGCTGGAGTTAGTGAGCAACCACAGCACTATTTGCTCAAATGGGTAAGTTCAGTCTGGAGTTAGTGAGCAACCACAGCACTATTTGCTCAAATGGGTAAGTTCAGTCTGGAGTTAGTGAGCAACCACAGCACTATTTGCTCAAATGGGTAAGATCAGTCTGGAGTTAGTGAGCAACCACAGCACTATTTGCTCAAATGGGTAAGATCAGTCTGGAGTTAGTGAGCAACCACAGCACCATTTGCTCAAATGGGTAAGTTCAGTCTGGAGTTAGTGAGCAACCACAGCACTATTTGCTCAAATGGGTAAGTTCAGTCTGGAGTTAGTGAGCAACCACAGCACTATTTGCTCAAATGGGTAAGTTCAGTCTGGAGTTAGTGAGCAACCACAGCACCATTTGCTCAAATGGGTAAGTTCAGTCTGGAGTTAGTGAGCAACCACAGCACTATTTGCTCAAATGGGTAAGTTCAGTCTGGAGTTAGTGAGCAACCACAGCAGCATTTGCTCAAATGGGTAAGTTCAGTCTGGAGTTAGTGAGCAACCACAGCACTATTTGCTCAAATGGGTAAGATCAGTCTGGAGTTAGTGAGCAACCACAGCACTATTTGCTCAAATGGGTAAGATCAGTCTGGAGTTAGTGAGCAACCACAGCACTATTTGCTCAAATGGGTAAGATCAGTCTGGAGTTAGTGAGCAACCACAGCACTATTTGCTCAAATGGGTAAGTTCAGTCTGGAGTTAGTGAGCAACCACAGCACCATTTGCTCAAATGGGTAAGTTCAGTCTGGAGTTAGTGAGCAACCACAGCACTATTTGCTCAAATGGGTAAGATCAGTCTGGAGTTAGTGAGCAACCACAGCACTATTTGCTCAAATGGGTAAGATCAGTCTGGAGTTAGTGAGCAACCACAGCACTATTTGCTCAAATGGGTAAGTTCAGTCTGGAGTTAGTGAGCAACCTGCTCTCTGTCTCTACCTTGGTGTTAGACCAAAGCACTATCAGCATAAGACAGTGTCCTCCCTAGACCCGTGGTCGGCTCACCTGTTATTTTTAAAGTGTGGGCATTGAAAAGCACTGGAGAAAGAGGTCAGCCCTGTGGTATGCAGGTATGTATGTTTGTAGGTTTGGAAGTCCATGTATTGCACCGGTAAATTACTTTCTGCTGGAAAAAAGCAGCTGCTATCCAGTTAAGGAGGACTAGACTAATACCAAGCACATGCAACCGAGTCTTTAAGAAATAAAAGGGTACTCTGTTGTACGCATCCTCAAGATTGATGGCAATAGTACATGTCTCAATGCCCGAGTGAAAGCCCTCATACACATCATGAGCAAATACAGCATTACCCTATGTCTCTCTACCATGGCGGTCACCACCAAGCATGGATGGAAAAAGATGTCCATTTTCCAGGTGACAGACAATCTTGGAATTAGATTAAGAAAATATAAAAACTCTCAACAATAAAAAAAATTAGGGTACCCCTGAAGTCTGAATATCTCCGCCTGCAGGGCAAGGGACACCTGAGCTGCTGGTGTGAAACAGGAAAAAAGTTATATGCACACAAAAATTCAGTCTCTCTGGACTATGCTAGAGAGATAAAGCAGGCGCAAGCAAACATACAAACAAGCAAATTCAGCCAACCTGGCATCATAAATACAATTGCAAAACTAGAAATGATTGGCTATTTGTTCATATTAAATAAATGTTCATAAATGTATTTTTTTCTAGATATTTTCCTGCATTAATTTGTGTAAGCTTTGCTAAGTATCTTTATTTCAGAAATAATAAATGAACTGAGAAGAAAACATCTCTCATGTTTTAACTAGTCAGCAAATTGGTATTTCAAATATTCACCTTCTGCTAATGGCCACTGCCCACTCATCAACACTGAAATTAATGGGCTGCAAACAAAATTCAAAATTGAAGCAAATTGTTTGATGTAAGCATCTCATCACCACCACCCCAATTACCCAAAATTTGAAACATTCTCACAGATCACTGTAACTAACAAGCCCATTTGTTTCCCCTAGTTTGCGATAACATTCGACTGGTTGATAAGTGGACAGTCAGCCTTACTCTTAAATACACTTGCCTGACTCTGTGCTAGGACTAGATGTAAATGTCTCAGTGGGATTTACAGAGGCAGCAGGAGCAGGGGTGGTGGTGGTGGTGACAGCAACAGTGGCAGAGGGCTGAGGCATATGTGGGGAAGGAGTTACGGAACTATAGGGCTGAGAGAGAGAACCTCGCTTGCCAGGCCACCACTCTGAGGAGAGGAAATTTGGGAACACTCAGTTACAATATATAACAAAAGGCTGTTGAAGCCTCCAATAACCTGCAGGTTATGTAGTCTGAAAGAATTGAGTTATTATTTTACAAGGAAAACCTTATAGACACTTGCTACAGTTCAAGCTGCAAACGTTGTGCATGCAGTACATGTCTTCATAAGTACTGATCCTAGGCAATTCAAATGACACTAAATATCATGAACTTAACTTTACATGAATTATGTGACAACTACAAGATATATCCAACAATTTCTTACTCTTTCTCTATTTCTTTCTTTTAATCCCAGACTCCATTATTCACTACAAAACTATCTTTTATTATCTCTCATCTGCCTTTCACTGTTCAGGCTCCATCAAATAACAGTTTTTGTGATGACATTTAGATCTCCTATGATGACTAGTCCAATTCCTACATTCTATATTATAATGTTATGACTGTCTGTGTAACTTCTTGACTACTCAGGTAAGCCTACTCAGGTAAGCAGTTTGTATTGGTGATGTATCCTGTCCCAATAAAAAACAAGAGACTTCTCTTTGATCTGATTATTTAAAATGTTAAACAGTTGAGCTACAGATTCATCAGTTTGGGGGGTCTTTACCATTGATCCAATGACAGGATGTCAATTGTGCAAGTGTTTTTAGTTGTTACATCTGCCCCACAAATGAGTACCAAAAAATATGTGATTTTCTTATTTTTAAAGAATGGCCACTTGTGTTGCACAGAAACAAATTTCACAATTTGTAGACACAGATAGAATGTGTTTTGTTTTTGCTAATATCGAAGCTGGTTCAATCCCTTATTATTGTTTCATTACTTGATCATTTAAAAAGAGTAATGTTTGAACATGGAGAAATATCATATTTTTAGAAATGTGTGTTTTGATTTGTAAATGTTACTACTGTATCATAATCTAGGGTTAAACTGTGTGTGATGTTGAGATAGTATAATATAAATGTATGTGTTTTTTAGATCTTTTAACAAAAAAGAAAACCTCTTGTCTGGATAATGATTCTGTCCCTGATATTTAAAAAGAGAATAGTTAAAAACAGGAATTTTTATCATACACTGTTTTTACTAAAACAAATTTCCATGTGTGTATTATTGTGAGAACATACTGGTGATTCTAGGGGAGAAGTATTGTCTGCCTTTACAATAATACACTACACATCTGATGTGGCTATGCTGTAAATGCACAACTGGAGGTGAATAATCTCTAGACCAGTGGTTTAGTAAAACTTCCACATGACAAGATGTCCTGACATCAGCTTTTGTTTCAATTATTTTATTTTACTGACTGTATAATTTGGATCATTTCCGTTATAAGCATGTGTATAACATTCTGCTCCTTTGATCAGTTGTTTCTCTTAAATAATGAAAGTCTGTTCTTTTGTATTTCACAAGCAAATTGTGGGCTTCTTATTTCCATGATAGTTGTGCTAATGTACCATGATTTTAACCTCCTTGTTATTTCACATTTCTCTTATCAGGTCTTGCACCCATTTTTACTTTCTTATTGAGCTTCAAACATAGTATGGTTAATGTGTTTTCATGTTTGTCCTCTTCATTAATGATTGTTTATTTAATAGCACTCAATTATTCAGAAAGTGCCTTGTTTTATACTTCAAATTCTTTCATAGCCCATGGCTAAAAATAAAGAAACATGTAAATTATCATAATAATAACTTGTAGTGGTGTACCCATTGCTGTTGTTTGCATTAATTTTAAATCTGTAAATGACAAATATTTCAATACATTAATACAAATAAATCAAAAGGTTGATTGTAAACAGAAGGCATGCATTTATAACAAAAGATAGCTTAGCAAATCAGATGGTAAATCAATCTAATTTTAAACTCGCTAGTCTTTTGTTAAACATGTAGTTAATTTTTCTGCATTAATATTTTCATGGAAATAAAATTCTTATGGATATGGTTCCCTACACCTAATATTTATTTTTTCCTTTTAGCTTGAAAGAAATTATCTATTGAACATAAGTTGCTTCTACTCTTTTACCACAGACTGAGTTACGAATCCATCAGGAAATCTGTTACATTAAATTTTGTTTTAAGAAGTGTAGCAATAAACCATTAATTCAAATGCATATGATTATCTATATCAAAAAATTACTTTGACCAAATACCTAATTTAATTAACACATACTATGAAGACATTACAAAATTTGAAGAAGAAAAAACATTTAAACACAAAAAATCTTAACCTGGGGAAGAGACTAAAAAACTTATATAAAAATAAAACATTACTGGACATTATTAATAACTGTATGAACTGTATGTAGTTCATGAAATGTATTATTTTAACCACAAAAGTGTATATTTCTTGCATATATAAATTCAGTGTTCAGTAGGGAGAGAAGAAAAGAAATACCTATAAGAATTATTCAAATTAGTTATTTCATTACTTTATGCACATTGTTCAAAGCAACTGCATGCACATGAAGCAGCTCATAAATATTTAAGCAGAGACTTTATTCCACAGAATCCTACATAACAATATGTGTATTAAAACATGATATGCTTATTGAATCTCTGCTTTGTATACAGCTTAAAAATTTAATGACACGCTTACTGAAATTCATAATATGCAACAATAAGATGCAATACCAGCATTTATCTCAATTTTTATAAAATTATGATGGTTCTACGAAAAAGCTACATTGGGGAATATTAGAATAAATTACAACAAATCTTTTGTAGACAGAGATATGTAAATGATATATACAATACAATATTTAAAAAAGTATAGTAGACAGTTTAACATGTTTATATGATTTTTTTTTATGTTTAGCAGACAGGGATGTGTAAATGATAAAAAAACACTTGGTCGACTGTTTGTCCTGTATAAATTATTTTTTTTAAAATGTTTAGCAGACAAATGTGAAGGGTGTACAGTGAAAATGTCAATCGTTCTTCATATCGTTGTCAATCAAATCTTCATCTATGACGGACACATCTGAACGCTTTTCTTTCAAACCTCCACCTTAGTTTTATACAGTCATGACGTCAAATACAGAATTCCCTCCTGTGAAGTCTGACCGGAATTTTTGTCTAGCTCGCCACTTCTGGAAAAATTACACCTGGACTACATAATTTATATTACGATTTGCTTAATTCACTAAATTTAATCTCTCATATTAACATTTTGAATCTAAATTTGTTTATACAACAATACAATTTAATAATTTCGGTGAGTAAAAGTGAAAGTCACAATTTTTTTAACCACTTTAATTTTGTAAAATTTGCATTTGAATCCAATATATATTTTTGACTCGCAGTGCCAGTAAAAGTGAAAGTCATAAACACTGGACTATAAGGCCGGCAATAGTAATTTTAGTAATTTGCTAGATGAACTGAAACAACAGATGTCGGCGGCATTATATAAACAATAATTTTTATAGCAAAAATTTTTGTCAGAGGATGGTAGTCATTTGCGTCATATTAAGGGTCTAATTTGTGTCAACATGACTCAGGTCATTTCAGCAAAAGAGCGTGCACCAAACAGGCATATGGAAAACATTTAATCTGAACTGCAAACCTGAAAGAAGTTAAGGCAGTGTGATGCAGAACACATTTTTCATTAAAATTTAATTAATTAAGTTATTTTGATATTAAATGATAATACTATTGACTTTAAATTCATGCCAAATTCATGTGTTGGGCTGAAAGGAGCAAATATCGCAGCTTGGCATAAGCTTGTGACACAACACATCCATGCCTATTTAATTGGTGAACACTAAGAAGAACAAGAATATAAATTTTAAAAAAAACCTATTTGTTTATTCTGGCATTACCTTAGTGCCATGGTAACCAAGATAAACAGATGCTAATATTAGGAATCTAGGATTTCATTTTACAGTGTTAATATACATCGCAGCAACACAATTAATAAGTATTTTTGTACACAATGAATATAATCATTAGAGTATGGAACGAATTTAATACAAACATGTCAGGTTGAGTTATATATTTCTTTTTCAATAGCATGATTCCAATTATTGGTGGTGGCTTGGTGATAACTCCATGAATAGAAGAACCTTATGTACTATAAACAAAGTCTCTGTGTTGTCTTGTGTGCAACACACTAGTTAAAATGTGTTAGATTTCACTTAAATTGACTAGAAATTCAACGAGAGGGAAACAGACAAGTGTGTTACAGTAAATAAAAACAGGTCAAAAAGTAAAATGAAAATAAACAAATTACTCATTTAACCAATCAGCTGAATGGATTATTATAGAGCATTGCGGCATGGCGTTAGACCTCAACATAATGCATAATATGTAATTCTCCATGATTAATTTTTTGGAACCAATCAGATAAAAGACAAAATTGGACTGAGGTCACCAATATTTCGACAAGAAATTACCCTTTAGTGTGCACATGGAGTGGCAACAAAAACATATGTTGCTAGGGTGATTTTTTTTTAATTCACAAAAAATGCTTCCTTGGGTATAGTAAAGTAATTTTTTTTAAACATAGAAAATGGCTTTTTTCTTGGCAATAGATGCAAAAACGATCCGTAAATTATGTAAAAGAGTGAGAATAGCAAAGTGGAGGATGCTCTTGCTTTATTACCCAAATAATGTTTGTTTTGATTCCCAAAACACATTCTCCAGTTAATCCATTTGTGAAAATAATTGCTATGTAATAACCTTTAATGTAAAGATAGGAGAAAAGAATTGCTAGATGATGCTTTGTAAATATAGAAATGTTTTTTCTATGTAGCCAAGACCATTGGCACAAGAAATAATACAACTTTTTTTATTGCTTTGTCTAACCAGCGAGTTAACATCCTGGAACCAAGATGGCACCTTACAACATTTAGGCTGAAAGTGACCAGAGGCTCATAATTGATTACTGAGTTTGGATCAGCAACCATCACTTGATTAAGATCCTACTCACCACATGTGGTTCTGGTAATATACTAATCAAGTCTAGTCAAGTAATTAGGGATCAAGAGAGAGAGAAACCTGATATTTAAAACTGCCCCACTGAAGTCAGATAAGATGTTTTTATGCCAAACGGCATAAATATACTATACAGCATCTTGCCCTATACTCAACATGGCCTATTAATGCTCATTAAAGGATACAAGAAATATAGGGTGCAGACACTCAGGCCAATTGAAAATATAGAGATAATCAACAAACAACATAAACAAAAATCAAGTAAATGTAGATTGAAGGTAATGTCCTTCACCATCCCCTGAGAACAAACATGAGCTTCTGTGATGCTGATTCTAGTCCAGAATATTCTGTTTGTTTATGTTGGTTACCTTGTATCCAAAATACACCAAGTCAATGAAGGTCAAGGAAACAGCTAAAATACCCTAACATCATATTTGTAATGGTGGTTTCTGCTCACGTACAAACACTGTTTTTATTCTTATTTTTTAATCTGTGCATGCACTGTATTTACAGTCTTTTACTTCGTATTCACCATACTATGTGACAAAACTGTTGTGTGCTCTAAATATATAAACTTCTGTAAATATAGCCCAAAGAGATCACTCAATTTTAAGCCATAACATCAAAACTAAGGGCATTATAAGTATCGAAACGCATGACTATCCAACTAATTAATATCTCTTACTTTGTTCCATTTAATTTGTATCACTCTGTGTTTACCCAAATTAATAATATTATTTAAGTGTTACTATTACTAAATTAGATATATATGCTTCACAAAATTTATATAGTCTGTCCTTAAAATTAGGAACATTTTTCCATTTTACATTTGTGAAAAACATCTAGGACAATTTCATTTTTAATAAATCAAATTGTATAATTGTAGTAGTAGTAGTAGTAATAGTAGTAGCCTCCGTCAGTCACAGTTGACTAAGGATTTTTCAGCGCCCCTAGAAATGTTATTTTTTCTTTTATTTCCTTTCGCTGTGTGCTCTCTTTTTCTATGAATCTGTTTGCTTCTTGTCTGAGGTGGACCTTTAGAGTTTGTTTCCAGAGATTGCGGTCTGCAACTATTTCTTCCCAAACTGCAGAGTTTATGTTCAGAGTCTTCATGTCACATTTACATACGACGTCTACAAATCGAAATTTGGGCACCCTCTAATCCTTTTGCCATCTGCCAGTTGTCCATAAAGTATATCTTTTGGTATGCGGCTATCTTTCAAACGGTGTATGTGGCCAAGCCAGCGTAACCTACATTGATTGAGCAGTGTGTAGATGTTCGGGAGGTCTGTGTGAGTGTATAATTGTAAATACATCTAAATATTTAATTGCTTTTTAAGTTATTATACTCTAACAACTTACGGGTACATTATGCATAAAATATTTAAATAACAATAAGGCATTTACAAACATTTATAATGAATGACATTTGTTTTACTGTTTGCACGATGTGTATGAAGACAGTACTTAGTGACGACTAGAAAACTTTTAATCACCACAAACACAAACGGATGTCCTCTACCAAAGATCTCAATAAAAATATTCATATTCACTATGCACATTTGCTATGGAAATTACTGTTTTAAAAATATCACGATTATGATAATCCAAAGTTTCAAGACTCACTTGATGTTGTAATTTCATCTGACATTTTGCGAGCAGGTGACTCCAAACTTTCATGGCTCTCATGTGGTGACATCCTCTGTAATTGAAATATGATACTTCCAAGATGTGAAACAAATTTCAAGGAAGTTTCTCAATTTTAAAAGTTGAGATGCAATTAACTAAATAAATACTTTGTTTAACATGCATGTTAAATAAGGTTTAATATTTGTTGGTGTCTCTACAGTTGTGGCCTAAAGGGACAAGAGGAAAATGTAAAGATAATGCATCATGAATATAAGGACCAGACACTACATTCAAGCCAGCATAAAATATGGAGATAATCAACATACCAACTTCAATATCATCAGCCAAAACTTTCATTTCACCTTTCATATGGGTGAGTGAGAATTGTTAGCAAGCATAGCTGGTACTACAAAAATGTGATTCTTAAAAAAGATCTTTTGAGAACACAGACAAGTGAAAATGTCTGCATTAGAAATTAAACAAACAGATAACAAATCATTATAATGGACAATTCCAACATTATCAGCTTCTGGCCATTGTTGGAACAACAATCAAGATAAACTAAGAAAATAAAAATATGAAATGATCAAAACTTATCTGTTTACAGTAGGTCAGAAATGATAGGGTTTGGTTAGTCAATAGAAGTTATGTGAATGGTATGGTGGATCATATCAGAATTATAACTATTTTGCAGTGAGCAGTTGGAATAAAATGACAAAATGTCAAGAGGTAGATACTGAAAGACAAATTGAATAAGTAGTTGTAACAACTGGGTGGTCATATTTTAACCCTGACAATCTTGTCAGGTGAATCATGAAAACAGAGTTCATGTCTGAAGCAGAGGTGTGGCCAACTGCATGTGCACAAAAGTAGAAGAGGATGAAACCATCTACACAGAGAATGTGAGAGTAACAGCGGAGAAAGAGAGAAAGCAGAAAAAATAGTAAAGAAAACGAGTGTGAGGATGTGGTGTTTGATGGAAGCGTGGGACATGTATCCTATAAACAAAGTACCATATAATAGCTAACAATCTGTTCACTCAAAGACAAACCATGGCTATCAGAGAAATATGAAATTATATGACTTTGATATTCCAAGTATCTTGATAGCCAGTACGATAACATTAGTAGCACTAAAAATTATATTAAAAGAAAACATGTAACAGGAAAATGCGGATAATGGTAGAAAGGATGGAAGGTACAAAAAGAGACAATGTTAACTGGATGAATATATAAAATATAGATCAAATGTGTAAACTATGCCATAATAGAGTAACAGATAAGAAGACAATACTATCTCATAAGATTGTTACATGATCATATCATTCACTTACCTACTTCCACAAAATAAACAAATCTATAATATTTGGTACTACTAAAGATAAAAAATAATAATAATTTCCCTATACAATCTCAAAGATTGTCAATTATCATCCTTAAGTAAAATGATTCTCCAAACTCCTATTTGGTTCACAGAGATTCAACTGTATTTTGAGAGTCTACATTAATATTAAATGCTTCATGTGCTTACAAATGTTTATGGCTATACAGTTCTCACATAAAAGTTTAATCATAAAATTCAAGTACCTCTGAGCTTTCCTGGCTTACCTCAGGTGTGAGACTGGCATCACTGATATTAGAGGGGTCTCTGGCCCAGTAGTGGGTGTGTGCTATCTCCAACACCATATACGCTGAAGCCATACCACCCAGACCATGGTTATTAATGGTATGACCCAGACCATGTATAACACACTTGATCAAGGACAATATGCCCTTTAGAACAGGCTTGCTCACACACTGTTAGAATAAAATTAGATGAATTGGCATGAAGTATTAGTCTACCTATCACATAATAGTACTGAACTAGTTCACTGCAGCATTATATTAAATAGAATTTGAATTCTCAGACTGATCTACAAATTGTAAATGTATTTCTGAAGTTCATCATCATCAAGTACCATGCCTGCTGGCATAGGTGATCATGTCTCTCCACAGCTTTCAATCTCAACAGTTATTTATCATTTCACTTGTTGACCTTCTGCCAAGCCATTCTCTTAATTAAACCATGATCTATGTATCACTAGGCTGTTCTTAACCACCTTACAACAGACACTTACACAGAACAAACTACTCATTAACAATATAGTTAAAGGCTCTTCAGCTCTGACAACAATGGCATATTATATCTAGATAGAATCAAACAAAATGTCAACACAGATTAAATATATAGTGTTGACTATTAAAAAATTCAGGGGTTAATTTTTTTTTTCTTGGACACAGTAACACACAGTGAAGTGACATCAAGATAGTGCAAGTAACAACTAAGTACTAATCTACATGTCAAAATGGAAGCCAATATCACAGTGCACACGCAGTCTGAAAGTAGATAACTGAACATTCATGTGCAGTGTTCATATATTTTTTTTAATGAGCATTAATATTCAGAAGAACACTGATACGAGAGGCAATAACAGCAAGCATCAACTCCCTTGCAGAGATTGAGGGGTTTGCCCAGAACAGGGTGAGACTCACTGTGGATCATGTGCAAAGCCTGATGGTACTGGAAGAATACAGCAAAAAATCATGAGAAATGAAGAGTTTTTAAAATATTTATTTCTGCTCTATGTACCATATTCGGCATGAAAGGACAGCAGATAGATTAATATTCAGCAACATGCAAGCATTATTGGATTTTACAAAACAGTTCTACAATATCTTGACACTGTGTGCATATACCACACTGAGAAATTGTGTTCCTGCAATTGAAGTCTGTATCATGATAAAGTCCCTGCTTGCTAGAATGTTACCACAGATAATCTTTTGGCAAAACACAAATTCCATTATTCCAATATCCTCTACACTCTTCTAATCTTGCTCTGAATGATGACTTCTTGTTCTTATAACTGAAGAAAACAATGAAGGGCTGCAGATCTGATCAAATTGAAGAGATTCAGGCCAATATGATGAGAGAAATGTCTAGTTTAGTTTACACACTGGCCAACTCCATAGTGGTCAGATCTCCTATGTAGAATCTTTTACAGTAAGTTATCAATGCCACCACAAGCTTGCAACAGCATCGAAGATGGTTTCAGCTCAGATGCACAAACTCTGTATAAATTGTTGTCCTGGCAGTGCTAGGATTTTAAACTGTAAAACAGTTCTTTAACATGTGCAGAGTGCACACAGGACATTCTATTTTCCACCTTTATCTGAAAGAGCTAGACATTGGATCTCAGAGACCATGGGAGAATAAAGCCAAGAAAAATACACGGATTTGAGTAGAAAAATTCCAACCACCTGTAGAGGGATTCAAACCTAGGACCCTCCTGTCCAGAGATTGATGTCTTACCACTAGAACATCCAGCCTCCCAAAGAAACAAATGTGGAGTATTACAAAAAGTGTCTACCAGAGGTCTTTTGTCATTGGCAAGAATATTGAAATTCAGGAATACAAACATAAAGGCACTACTTTTAAGATAAAACCAAGCAGCCTGTAACTCTATGCATTTGCTACAAAACTCAATCTAAGGTATTTTTTCTAACAACCTTTATACAAGAAATGAAACAAAATTCTATAAATGTTGCTTGCATTTTCTAATAAAAGAGACCAACAACATTTACTCAATTTACACAAAATCTATTTGCTTCTTTCTGATACTTACAACATCTTCAATGTGAACAAGATCTTCTGGAACTTTCTGGTCTAGGTTGCGATTCAATCTGCTGACCACAAAGTTACGGTAGTTCTCATCTTCCATCAGCTTCTTGATCCGGTTTACTTTCATCCAGTTCAACCCTTTCCCTTCCAGAACGCTGTTGATTACTTCTTTCAAGAATTGTTGGCTTTCACTGAAGAAACAAAACAATCCCTTACTGTTTTCATTATTGAAAAATCCATGTTAATTATCATGTATGAATTTGGCTGAACCTACTAATTTATTATAGTTACCACAAAATAAATGGTATTCATCATCATTATCTGGTCGCTTGTTCTTTGCAGAACATTGCATTCACTGCAGCCCATCTGAGAGAATCTCTGTCTCCAGCCAAGTCTCCCATTTCTTTTGGTGTCCTCATCTTATTCTGTTGTCAAGATCTCATTGATGTCTTGAAACCACCTTCTACTTGGTCTGCTCCTGATGCGTCGCCTAAAAACCATGCCTTTCATTATTGTTCTTTTCAGCCCGTTATGTCTTTTAATGTGGCCATAGTATTTTAATTTCCCCTACCTGGTGTTTATAAGCCAGTTCTTTTTTATGCTGACCTTTTTCCAGACCACTACCAACACATCAGGTCTACTTATGAAGGTATCTAAAGGACCAAAACCAACACATCAGTTCGGACCGAGTACGGTTGAATATTTTAGAGTAAAGTAATGATTCTGTATAAATATTCACCAATACTAATACTTGTATTCAATATTTATAAGAAGCTTCATAATTATTTCCTTTGATTACCACATGGTATTTTCTTTGTTAACTAGATAAATTGGGTGCATTTTCAATGTAAATGTGTGTTTATTTCTGACAAATAGTGGCCACACCAACTACTACTTAGTAGTCCACTATTTAGAGTGCATAATTTCATTACTTGTGGATACAAATGCATCAAATAAAGTGTATTTTGAAGAACTTTGGATTAGTTTGTGTAAAATTTTTACAAGAATGGATAGCAACACACTACTAGTCATGGGAAAATAGAGGTACATGAAATCTGATATTCTGTATTGAAAATTATCTGCCTTTGAATAATTTATAATATGTATAAAAAATAATATATTTTTTCCTTCAGATATTATCAATATATTACTATTTTCATGTTCTTCAACCATTTTCCTTTCCGGTGATGTATAACATTACCACATTTAATTACATTATTGCATGAAATTGTAAAATGAAAAGGACATATGATGGAATTTTTCTACATTGAAAATTAATCTGATCCAAACCTAAAGAAAACATATAAGTCCAGCCAAAGTCCGAAGAGAGTTAACTGTTTTAGTGTGTCCTCATTGCACTTTTTCATTATCCAAGTTACCTTAAGGATTCTTCTGTAACATTTTGTTTCAAATGAATTTATTTTCTTCCTTGCTGTTTGCAAGATTGCCCATGATTCACAACATATATTGCTATCAGGAATATGAGTATCATCAGTAATTTTAATTTTAATGCCTTGCAAGTTTCCATACAGTAGCTTTTTACCAATTTCTTTTCGTGGTTTTTAGAATCAATCTCATCATCATCGAGTGCCGTCTCCGCAACGAAGGTTGGCTACAATGGAGCCATTCTGCTCTGTCTCTTGCTTTGATGGTGCAGGTTGTCATAGGCTGATTTGTCCATCTTTTGATGTTACTCATCCATGTTAATCTTGGTCTGCCTCTGCCTCTTTTACCTTGTATTTCCCCTCTAGGATTACTTTCAGTAAGCTGTTGTGTCTTTTAACATGGCCCAAGAATCGCATTTGTCTTGTTCTAATTGTGTCCAGTAAGAATCAATCTACATATTTTTATTTATCTAACATCTAACATATTAAATATGAATTTTTAGATAATCGAACAAAGTATTAGATTTCACCAACATCAAGATGATACAAGAGCATGGTCTGATGACGGTTCACACTAATCAAATTGAGAGTGGCGCACTATGTGGCGAAACATATGCGGCCGAAATCAACATCAACGGTGCGGCAAAACATATGGAAAGAGTTAAACAATCCATACTTTCAAATTTGTCAATTTTTGCTAACCATAAAAAAATAAAACATCAAATAATTTTTTTTTAATTATATTAAATCAGTAAATTCAGCAAGAAGAAAGCTGACTAAGTTGCAAAGTCTGAGAGTATCAAGGAACAAACAGCGGGTCTTGTAAAAAATGTTTAATTCAAACCAATCATTAAGAACACCTCAGGAAAGAACAGAAAGTCTACCATGAAAATTATTAAAGATATGCCATCTATAATATTCCTAGGAATGTTTCAACTGTTTTATTAATAGCTCATCAAATCTAATTGGGAAGACTGAAAAGTGTCAATATGATATTGACCCACATTTACTTTACTGTACTGTCAAGCCAGCAAGCTAACCACTATATTTGATGCTCATAGAATATTTCACATTGTTGCCCATTTAAACATGAGACATTACCTTCAGAATTTACTTCTGGAAAAAGGTATTATATGGAGTACCCAGTAGATTTAGTAACATAATCAGACGGGCTAAATGGTAATGATAAAAAAAATTAAAGAGCCCCGTTACGCCAAGTGGCGTATAGGGAATATGGTGTTAGTGACCATAATTTTTATAGACCATCAGCACATGATTTTTGGGTAATGTGGTTGGTATTACGCCCGTGGTGCTTTACTTTCCCAGAAAAAAATCCAGTACCCATTAAAGGCTGGGTGAACCTGGAAGCCGTCGGTTGGGATCGAACCCTACCTATTGTCCTTTGTAGTAAATGGTAATGATGTATGTACATAATTAATAACGTATGTATAAGACAAAAGATAGGCTAAATTATAATTACATACATACATAATGTAACAAGTATGATGAAACATTACAATTATAGTGGCATGTAATATTTTTGTACACAAATTCGTCAATGTAAAAACCTTACATTAACAAATAAGTGAAGTAAATGAACATAAATGGATAACAATACTTCACCAAAGTAATATAAATGTGACATTAACAAGGCAATGAACAAGAACTAGAACTCTGTCACCTACAATCCACCAGCACATATAAAGTCCATTTCAATTTTTCTTTTGACTTCATCCAAACCATATCTGATGATCATATGTTTAAAATGTTATAACAAGAAATTTCTATTTACGCAATTTTTTTAAATAATAAAAGAAATCAACTAGGATGTTTCAGCTTTGCAAACGCTAAAACAAAGAAGTAATTTTCTTATACAAAAGTCCTCAACTGGAACAACAACTACAAATCCTTTTATTAAAAATCAGAAGAAACCTAAACAGTGGCCAGAGCTATCAAATTGTGAAAGTACAAACAAAATGAGACATCATATAGCAACAGAAGATGAAAGATGAGTGGTTCTAAAGCCATGTAGAGAAAAAAAAATTGCCTAAAATATGCAATAAAATCTAAAGAAAAGAACAATATATAATTAAAATAAAAGAATGAAAAGAGTTAATACCACTTGAGTTTGAAAGAACTATTCTTGTTTTCTTGTTCTCACCCATAACCTGGACAACTTAACTGCACTTAGGATCATAATTCACTATTTTTCCATTTTCCACTCTGACCTTATCACACATCTCTTCTTTGATTCTTTTCTTTTTATTGCACTTAAGCATGATACCCATATATAGATCAAGCATATAGGACCAAGCTGCCTTTATCCCTCAGGTTCTATCGTTGCCCCCCGACATACACCAGCAATGGTTCTATGTGTCATAAAGATAGGTAGTTTTTTTTTTTTTAAGCATGATAGAAAACTGTGTGACTTATAGGTCCTCAGTCAAACCAAAAGATCTCCTTCGGCCATCGCCACCATGGAACACTTCTACTCAGATGCCATGTTTTAAGACCAGTCCATATGTGCTTGAGACTGACTGGGTTGTCTTCCCTAATGGCAATTTAATAATTAGAGAGAGTTTAAAATGTGTTTCACGTAACATTATATGTTATAATCTGTCAATGCTGCCAGAAGACCCACACTGATGAAATGGGTAAATACTTTTACTGATTGTAGCATCTCTCCAAGAAGCATTTGTGCAACATCAAACTTATTTCTGGGACTTCTTTAACTGTCCACTTCGATCCCCCGGACCTTTAGGCAACTGATGACATCCGTGCTACTTTCATGCTCCTTGGAGGAACACAGTTATTCTGCTTTGACTCTTTAACTAAAATTATATAGGCAAATTTATCTTAACACTGAACTTGTCATGTTGATAATGAGGTCTGAATACCAAAAAAACAAGGATTTTATAATAGTTTCTCTTCTCAGGTGCTTATATTTTTTGTTGTAGTTCTGCTGCTAATAGAGTTGTCAGTAACCTAGTTGGAAAAACCCCACCATTAGCTACTGACATTCGAACAACTTGTGTTTGATTCCCGCTGGAAGCAGTGTGAATTGCACTCATGGTTTGAAAAAAGTACTCCCACAGTCGACCCAGCAACCGGCAGAAATAGGTACCATGGTAGCGCTCTGGCAAGGTGAGGAATGGTGCCTTGCTCATGAGTTATGATGCTTTAGGCAGCACTTGTCAAAAGTCTCCAAACACTTCTTGATAGACGGCCAAGCACATATGGGTAAAAACCAGCATACTAAGAAGCAGATCCAAATCTTGTACCTTTACCTTTGCTGCTAATGTATATTTTTCACAAGCCTAAATAAAGATGGGCATAATGATGGAACATACTAATAAGATTAAGATTTTAGATCTCATCATGATTTTCCTATTCTTTTCAGATTTGAGCCTTGTCTTAGCTGCTGTACTTTGCTATATTCTTGCCAGTATTTTTGGATTAAAACTGTTACAAGTATCAAATTCAGGTATTTAAAATTCATTGTTTCTAGTATATATCCAATGAATATGATGTTTGTGATTAAAGCTTCCAGGGTTTTTATTTTTTTATTTTATTTGTGTTTGTTTGTCTGTGTGTGGAAGGGAAAGAGGAGAGGGGGGGGGGGGGGGGGGAGATTTATTTTATTACAAATTATTTACATGTTTTCTCAGAATTTCAGTTATGGTGGTACAAAAGAATATATGCTTTGCTGGTATATTAAACTTTAGAAGTTGTGACAAGATTATTTTTTTTTTCTTTCTTTTTCAAGAAAGCCATTTAGATCAAAATAAAAATAACATATGTAAAAAACTCAGAATGTAAAGTTTGACTGAGGACTACCACTGTGTCACAGAAGAAATTAAACATGTCACAGACGCTGTAACAATACTATAAAGATAAAATGAAAGAATCTAGGAGATGAAGAATATAATTTGATAGATCAATGAAATGAAGCCAATGAAACATGAATACAATAGCTATCAATAACAGAAGGGTCTGCTCTTGCTGCCAACTAAATCTTCTACCACAGCAGAGCAGGCGTATATGACTGTCAAGACTGGTGTTAGTCTTTTGTTGTGCTTTAGCACCATGAGCAGCCTGACAACCCAAAAGTTATGCTAGCAGAAGTGTTACCAAAGGCAAGATCAACAAGTCTGCATATATTGATGTTAGTACATGCTTGACAAAAATGGACCATCTGATCATCAGGATGAAGTTCATGTACAGAGTTGATATCCCAGATTAAGTAAAATTGCAACAAATGAGCAACTTGTGAAAATTACATCTGAGAGTATTCTTCGTGACTGTTAAAAGTTAATGCATAGAGGAATCTGAAAACTTACAAACCACTTAGAGATTAACAACAGTGAGTGATATGAAAGACATAAACTGTATTTAGGAAACCCAACAAAGAAGTTTAGCGAAGAGAGCGTGCAATTGTTCTATAAACCACCACTGATTTCTTAAGACAAAGACTGAGAAATAAAAATGAAATATTTACATCAACAAAACAAAGAAAGCTAAATCACAACAAATGACAATTATTTTTTAAAAATCATTTTAAAGACAACATGTTTTACGCTTTCTAAAAAAGTTATTAGTTGTATTAAAAAAATCAGTGTAAAGATTAATATAATACAGTTGCGTTCAAACCTCTTCTACTGATCATTCTACTCTTTTCTTCTTTATTCTCATCTACTAACTGCAAATTTCTAATAATTATAATATTCAAAGACATAAAATATAACTGCTCCACAGTTAAGAAAATTCAATCAACAAAAAACAACCAATTTCCTCAAACATCTCATTTCTTTAGTAACTAATTTTTGTTACCTTCTTGTAGTGAATGACCATAAATGGAAATTGTAGAGTAAAGTGCAGAATCACTGTTAGGTGAATTACAAAACCAGCCATTATTTAATTTATTACATTATTATATTCACATGCCATGTATTTGCTGATCAAAACGATACCTGTTAGAATTAGTCTTTGTGTCTGTAGAAGACATCCTTGGAATATCTTTCTGTTGCCTGCTTGTAGCATGCTTTACTAGACCTGATTTCTCAACTAGAGCTTTACGATTACCTGTCATTCACATCAGGGTGGAAAAAAGATATGAACAAGAAATAAAATTTACAACGATGTTGCTTATGATTAGTTCTCATATAATAGTTTCAATCCGAGAACACTAATACATCATAACTCAAACAATGACAACATTACTCAGATTCACACTACACAATAATAAATTATACCATATTTTAAATTGGACAGGAAGTCATAATACTGGCAATAATGGAACACAAAAATTTGTTATAAAGATTTTTCAACAATTCTGTTACACTGACTCCATATTTTAAGACACCATGAACTTTTAAACCAAAAAAGCAAGACACTAAGATGGCAATCCCTTATCAGAACAGATTAGAAATTGGCAATTAAACTAAATTAATATATTGTTGTTTAAGAAAATCTGAAAAAAAAATAACGTTAGATAGATAATCCTAAACATGTTTTTTCTGCATGTTTTAAAGTTGAACATCGTTTCTTAAGTAATGGCAAAATTGTATAACATCTGACATCTAATTGTCAGAGGCATTTATTATAGACTTTTGGTTATTTTGTTTACCATTAGTTTTCTACATCAAATAAAATATTTAATTGCAAATGATTTATTAAACATCTCTGCTATATAAACTATTACACATGTTCAAAGATGTCTCTTAATGCATCATTTCTGGCTACTACATACCCAGTGGGGTGAAAGGCCTGAGTGGCACCATCTTTGGTTGAGGAGGAAGTACCTGAGGTTTGCTGGTTCCTGTAAACAAATATTATCCCAAAATCACACTTCAAATAAGACCTAAACGGTGATCAAAAAGATCACACAAAAACACATACTCAGGACAATGTTGTTTAAAGATATCAAAAAATGCACATCAATAAAAATTTCATTAAAAAAAATAATGCTCAATGTTTGTTGTTGTTATGGATCCAGAAGGTTGTGAGCTGACGCCCTTCAGCCCAATGCCATGTACTATCTGCAGATATTTCTGTTTCCCTGTAGTTCCATACAAGGTGTTCCATTTATCAGGTATGCTCAATGCTCCAACAACAAAATATAAACACAATTTTAAGATGTAAATCAAAGTCAAATTTCCAAAATAAACAATATTTTTAATATAACAATGAAATACATCATTTGTGTCATTCACAGGGAAAATATTTGCACATGATGTTTTATAAAAGGTTCTTTAGATATCCAAGTATCTAATGACAGATTTTATGTCCTGACCATCATCTACAGCATATAGGCTGATGGAAAGCTCACAGGCCTCTGGATCCATCTACTGCATATTTTAAAGCATACACAAGTATTTTTTTTTAAAAAAAAGAATAATAAATATAGCTAAATCTGGTCTGGTGCTAAATTTATAACCAAGCAGCTGTGATATACTATTCAAAGAATTTCATGACTAAATGCATAGTTTATTTTGCATTTGGTTTTTAAGAATCAGTAACTGATTATCAACTAGTTCTTAAAGAGGCCAATACAAAAAGGGAGCTCCTAAAAAACATCAGAAAGAAACAATCAACATTTTTTGGGCACATCATGAGAAGAGGATATCTGGAATACTTGGAGTTACAACTGGCAAAATAAAAGGAAAGAGAGATCGCGGAGAACAAAGAGAGAGAATACTGGATAGTTTGGTGTCATGGCATGGAAAACAGTCAACAACAGAACTGATACGATGCACTGTAGATAGAAGATTGTGGAGGGACATGATTTCCTACGCCAACCGGTATGGCACATGATGATGAACTGATTATGCTATTTCTTGGGAGAATTTGAAAGAGAAACTATCTTTACCTAGAAGCTATCCTATGCTATTTTTATTCATTTGTCATTTTTCTTCCACAGAGAAGAGACCACAGAAGCATTTACAAACTCATTTTTATTTTAAAATAAATAAACAATCACAATTGTTTTCCCAACTGATTTTTCTATGTCACGGGTTTTGATGGAACTAACCTATACATGTGATCATTTGGCGTGTGTTCACCCAGTCACCTTATCATCAATTAAAGAATAAATAGACCAAAAATAAAATGTTCAATTGAGGGTAATTAACATTCATTGGAGTATGCCACTCATTAGAACTATATAAACTTTATCCAGTTAATTGGTCTTATATACTAGAAGATATTTCTACTAGCCAACAGTCAGAAGACTAACAAACATTTTGTGTACTAACCAAACAGTTCTGAGACTGTGCTGGTAGCAGAGTGTGCCATGTCTGTAAGTTCACTACTTATTGTGGAGATTAATGATGATGTAGAAGATTTCTCACCATTTAGAGCACCCTAATGAACAGGCAAAAGGATCATTCATTACAAAATGCATATTAAATTGAATAAATTTGCACTTATATTTTTTTTTTTTAACTCTTCATAATTCACATCATCATCAATCACTGTGCCCTCCTGGTATAGGTGATCTTGTCCCTACACAACTTTTGATCTCAACAGTTATTTATCATTTCCATTGTTGACCTTCTGCCAAGCCATTCTCTTAAGCTGTCTGGTAACTTTTCTCTTTGCTTCTCTTTATCTCTTTGTCCCCCAATTTTTCCAGTTGTTACAATATATTCCAGCTGTTCCCTTCTCATTACATGGCCAAAAAGTGGTGACTATTTTTCAGTAAAACCACATTTCTACAACCTCCAGTGATTTTCTTATCCGTTATCCTATTGTCCATGATTCACATCCATATATTAAGACTGGCTCTATATAACATTTAAGAACTCTTTTTCTTGTTTCTATTGTCAAAATTGGATTGCACAGTATCTTCCTCATTTTTTGAAAAGCTGCTTTTGCCTAAGACATTCTGCATCTCACCTCTGTTGTACATCTACCATCTGAGGTTAACAGTGTTTCCAGATATTTAAATTAATTTACCTGTTTTAATATATCATATAATTCATATGCAAATGTTTATTTAAGTTTCTGATGATGCTCTTTTCAATCAATTTATATGAGAAAAGAACCAACCTCAAAAAACGTATCTAAAGCTACCAACCATCTTCAGTTCAATGAAAGCACTTTCAAATAAGAAGTAGTAAGAAAAGACAGACAGGATAAATCTTCTACAACAAAAACTAACCCTTCCAGTCTTTCTGGCTGAAGTGTTGAAGCCACTGTTTGGGCTTCCTGTATATGGCCTCATCCCAGGGTTAAATGGCATGGGTTTTCTAACAGATGGTTGTGTCAGGCCTCTTGGCATGCCAGGTCTGGGTGGTGGGGTCTTTGGAGATTGAGAAGTGGAAGAGGCCTTAATGGCATGTGGGCTGCGAGGTGAGGAAGGAGTAGCTGGTGAGCGTCCTGGGTGGGATGGATCTGGAAGAAAACTAGAAGAAAAAAAGTGTAAATTGAAACATACAACTCATAGTTTCTTTTCTTTTTTTATATTTAACAATACTGTGCTTTCATACATACAGGCAAGTTGGAAAGAAACATTCACCAGTACTCATCAAATTAGTCTATTTTACAAATTTAATCTGTAAGCTTCATCCTTATCTAAATTGTTCAATATACAAAACGCGTTGAAAATTAATATTTCATAATTATAAGACAAAAGCAAATTAATTTCTGAAATAATTCACTTTTAAATTGTTTATGACATGAATGTAAAATCTTACCCAGCTTGTGACTGTGTCTTGTCTATTAAGTTCCCAGAATCGTAACGAAATACAGTTTCCTAAAATAAATAATAAACAAAAATTACATCTTAATATATTTCTTGCAAATGAACTATCAGCAATAGCCAGCAAAATTGGGCTTGAGATCAATCACGAAAAGACTAAGGTCATGAAAAGTTTAATTCCAACAGATGACAAAATATACATGGAAAACAAACTAGTAGAAGAGATCGATCACTTTATCTATCTTGGAAGTCACATTGATCGAGAAGGGGATACAAGTAAAGAAATTAGAATCAGAATAGCTAAAGCAGCAATGTCTTTCAGAAGCCTTGAAAAGTTGTGGAAATCAAAACTAATCAGCACAAACACAAAACTTAGGCTATTCAAATCAAATGTACTATCAACCCTTACGTATGAGTGTGAAAGCTGGAAAACAACAAGAGATATAGAAACAAAGTTGAACGTATTCGAAAATAAATGTCTAAGGAAAATACTTGGTATAGCGTGGAACGAATTCAAAACAAACGAGGAAATTAGAGAAATCGCCAATCAACCACTAATATCTTCAGTAATAAAGAAAAGACGATGGTCATATGTTGGACATGTGATGAGAAGAGATAATAACCGAATAGCAAAGCAGGCCCTCATATGGGAAACAACAGGTAAGAGAAAAAGAGGAAGACCCAGGGAGACACTGAGAAGAACATTGATGAGAGAGGCAAGAGCAACAGGATTCGGCTCCCTCAATGAGATAGAGCTGCTTGCACAGAACAGAGACAAATGGCGAGATTTGATAAAAAATCTTTAAAAGAAAACTGCTAGAACAAAAATTCAGATATGAGAAGGTGTATCTTGGTCTACGCCCTATGGGCCGGCAACGGCTCGAAAGGTCAATAGATAGATATTTCTTAATCACAGGTTCACCAAACTCAAAATAGGAACTACCAGCCAACCACTGTACCCTAGATAACATGACAACAAAAGACATCCTAAAGGACTGCCCCCAGTACACAGGCCTGAGGAGGTCAATATGGCCCACACCCACCCTGGAAGAGCAACTCTGTGGGGCACCCAAATCAATAAAATAGACAGCAGCCTTCATAAGAGTGTCCGGAATCCTAGTTTGAATGAGCCGTAATTGCAGAAGAATATATTTCTTCACATATAGTAATTGCTAAGCTAAATGTAATATTTTCTCTGTTAAATTTCTTACTATTTTTTCAAATGTAATTAATCAATAATGATATAAACAGCAAGTTTTGGTCAAATTAAGTTTCTTCATGTCTTTTACCATAGTGGCATATATACAACATATGAGCAATTCAGGTAAAGTCGACATTTCAAAGAGTGAAAAAAAGATATAACATAATCCAATCTTTGAAATTGAAATAAGAGAATGAGCTCTTCAATGCAATGTGCTGACTAATTACATATGGTAGTTAATTCTGAACAAATAAACAATGGATGAGAACTCTTTGGATGACACAGAAATATGGCTTTACAAAAGCATGTGAAAACACCACAGATAGTGAAAAAGAGTAATGAGGACACTCTAATGGAGGCAAAACAAAAAGAAAGCTTATTACCAACATCTCAAGAAGAAATAATAATTTTTTTTTTTAACCTACATAATGAGGTGAGAAATATGCAACAACTGGAAAAAAGAAGATATAATAAAAGAAGGAAGCAGAGAAAATATAACAGGCAGCTTAAAAGAATGACATGGCAAAAGGTCAAAAACAACAATGATAATCAACTATAGAGATATAAAGTACTGGCAAGACAGGGTTGTCTTATGTCAGCAGGTGTGGTATTTGGTGATGATGATGTGTAGAAATGAAGTTGTATTTTGGTTCATTTATAAATAGGTTTTGAAAATGAAGTCATCGCTCATAAATGTTCACCACACCTGTCTGTCACCCCCGTCATGGCTGTAGGAGGGACTGGAAGAAGCCGATGAGCTCATGTCACTGTCCTCCTGTAACGAAAGAGCCGAATCACTGTTGGTGGATGGTGCCTCCGGGAGGTGCAGTTTGCTAGGAGGTGAGTATACTTTGGCTTCATCTACAGCTAGGATCTGCATCTCTGGGGCAAAAGCTGTAGTGAGTAGCAAGCAATGGCTCAAGCAAATGACATGCAGTGAGTTGGTTAAAGAAAATTATGAAGGCATATGCTCAAACAATGTTTCTTCATAAGATCAATTGTAATTTTAAAAAAACACACACACACAGGAACAATGTATATATCAATATAGAAAGTGAGTGCACAAGTGAGAATTAGTGCTAGACTAATTTGTTTAACTAGCAACAGATATTAGCTCTCATTCTTGTTAACTGTTAACTTTACTTATTATAACAGACTAGTATGATTAGAAGCGTAATAAAGATTATTTTTAACATAAAAAAAAAATAAACTCTCATGCTGTAGTCTAAGTCAAGGTATATTTTGTACACATGCAATGTTGGAAACAAAATCAGGTGCTATATAGAATATGATTTCATGCACAGGCTGCCTTTAATCTCTTGTCATGGTATTCATGGAGAAAGCAATGTCCACAAAGATAGGAAAACACTTTTGCTTTCAGTATAAGAGAATTCATGTTTTCACATTCTTCCACTTTTGCAACACCCAAAAACAGAGAATTTTTTTTTTTTTTTTTTTTATTAATAATAAACTAGCAAATCTGGGCAAAGGTGAAAAACTGGCCAACTTGCTAAGTCCAGCAATATCAAAGAACAAAGAGAAGATCTTTTAAAGAATAGGCAGGCACATCACCCAAATTATCACTGACATACTGAGACTTAAGAAACACATATTTCAGACACTCTTTGAGGTTGTGATCTCTGCTCCAATGATAAATCTGCAGAAAAAAAGCCTATATAATTCAGTAATAGGCAAATTCTGGCCAAAGGAGACAGCTTTAAAGAACAAAAGATTTTTTTTTGTTTATAAATAGTGGACCAAGGGATATTGCTGTTGGAAATTCTGAACAGGAGAGAACAATTAAAAAATAAAACAAGCAAATGTTTTTAGCATGAAAATTAAAAACAAGGAAAAAGTGGCATGGTAATAGCTTTATGAATGTCAGAAACAAAACAAAAGTAGATTGTTTCGGCCAAGTAGGCCTTTAGCTGGAACAGTAAACAACACAAAAATATATAAGGATACACACAAGAATCTAACTATATGGCGATAATATGCTGGACTCTCAAAAAAGGAAAATAAGTCATTTCCCTGTGGTCCAGAGTTTGGTCAGGTGCTAACTGGACTGTAACTGATAAGGATGGCAGACACAGGTGTGAAATACAGTAAACAGGAAGGGTTCTAGAAATATGTGGAGGTGGGTACAAGATCCCAGACTCATAAACCTGTGTATATCTGCAACTATGGGTATGCACACTGAACAGAGGCACCCAAACGCATGCGCACATAACAACATATTCATAAAAGCATAGACATGCGTTTTCTAACGTAAAGCTGTTACCATACCACTTTTTCCTTTTTTTTTTAAATTTTCATTAGCTTTACAGCAGCTTCACATTTCTATGTATCTTGATGCATCTTTATGCCTTTACCCCCTTATATGTTCTTAGCATTATGCTAATATTCTAATGCTCAATGATTTGATCTAAAAGTTAATCAATTTAATAGCTATCAAAAATTGACAGGACAAATGCAAACCTAATATCTCTAAAATCTTAATATCAAAGTTAGAAGCTAGACCACAAGACATGTGAATAAAGATGTACTTACATGGAGTCTCTCCTCTAATGTCACTGTTAAACAGATCAGACACAAAATCACTTAGGGATGAGTATGAAGAACTAGTGCTCTCTGCACCATCACTGTCACTTCCACTTTCATCTGTTGGATTATCATCACTCTGCTCCTCAGAAACTGATGTGATGGCTGCACTGAGAGAGGAACTGTTGTCATAGACGTGAAAATCCACAGGTTGCAGTTGGTTAGCATACCATTTTGGCTTGTCTCCTATGAGACTAGGGTCATAAACTGCAGTTTGTACACGTTGATACACCAAGTTAGTTGGGCATAAAGACCATTCTGATAGATACTCTACAGCCTAAAATATAAGACACCAAATCATTTAATTACTACCAAGTGGTCAGAACTATTTATACTGAGTTGATATGACAGTATGAAACCAAGTGTACTTACAGACTATTGTTATGTCACAGTAATGTAGAAACTATAAGCAGTGCTTCACTGTTTGAATTTTCTCTTATTTGTTAGGTTTTTCTCAATTTCCTTGCTCTTATATTATGCTATAACTTTTAGTGTCTGGTTCTACTCTCTGAACTCGTTTACCTTTCTTTGTATTCTATCTATTGTCAGGTTTTTCTTTTTATTGACAAATTTTCTACTTCTAACATTTCATTTACAGTCACGTTTACATCACTAATTCAGGTTTACTTCTACATTGTCAGGTTCTTCATGTTAAAGTTGTTCATCTCTTCTGGTGCATTATTCTCTCTATTGTTGAGTTTTCCTGTTGATGGTATTTTCTTTCTATTGTTTTTTTTTCTTTTGTTTTAAGCTCTCTACTTGTAGTAGTAATTGGTCTGGTGAACATTAGAAAATGAATATAATAATTCATCAAGAAAAATGTGTCAAATACCAAGATGAAGATCAACATTAGCACATAACCACCATTGGTAAATAAATGAAGTTTATATTGCACCCAAGTGGCACATGACCAATGTTGCAACCACAGGACATCAGGGAGTCTTAAATGAGACAGAATGAGAAGCTGTATAAAATGTTGGTATATGTTCAGCTAATTGGCAAAGCTTGGCTGGACGCACTATTAAGAAGTCGGTGATAAGCTTAATGGGGGGGTGAAGAGGATGGATGAAGATGGGGAGGAGAAAAGCCAGTTTTTTTAATTATGGGAGGTTATTCTGGAATTTGAGCTAGAGAGGATAGTCTAGATTGTGAATCGCTGATGTTCAATCTTGAATCAAGAATCTCTTTCTGGAGTATGCAAGTTACACAGCAGAGAATGGTGTTGAATTCAGGCGGAGATCTGCCTTAAGAGTTTAGTCAAGATTAGGCGACAATGTTTCAGGGATTACATTTTTTGCATGGACTTAAGAGATATTCCTGAAGTGAAAATATACAGATTAGATAATTGTGTGATAGCAAAGGACTTGCTTTATTTTTATAGAAAATGGAAAGAGTGCCAAACCATCAGGCAAGTTGCCTTAGACACCATTAAATTGACCACTTATAATTTAGAGTTTTATAGATAGACGGTAAGAGGTTTTCTGTGTGGTGAAAGAATTACAGATGCATGCAAGTTAATTAACCATTTGAGCTTGTGAAGTGTAACTACTGAGCTGAGTTATTAAAGTTTTGAATGTAATCAAGAATACATCTTCGAATTATATAAGAAGTGTGGACAAGTATTAATGCTGACTTCGGTGTTGTAATTTCAGTGTTGTGTTAATCAACTATGTGTTTTTTACTGTCCACATACTGTTGTATTCTTCTCTCTAACTAGATTTACTCTTTTTGTTGAATTCTTATCTCTACTATTGCATTATCATTTATACTGTTGTGCTTTCTCCCTTTTATCCAAGTGCTCATCCTTCTTTTCTTCTTCTGTGTTTGCTTGACAATTACTCAACTTTGTTGTCCATCCTTAAAAAAGGTGTTAATGGTGTGGTGCATTGTGCTTTACTTTACAGCAAGTTACGATACCTGTGTCTTTAAGCCCAAAACATGTGACTTTAGTATTACATTTTTTTTGTTACTGGTTGGTCTTCCCTCTTGATCTTTACTTGCTTGGATGGGCTGATTTGTTTGTTTTCAGAGCTACTATGGGGATGTGGAGGATCTTGATCAACTGTTAGTCTTTGATTCTGATTCAAACAGTCAACTATGACTGGCTTTAGGCTTAAGTGCTATTTGGCACTTTGGCTTCCACCTGCTCAACCAAAATGTATAAATTTCACAATCACAAAATGTAAGAATAAATGTCACAAATAATATAGTCAACATCATAAATGGCGTGGCAGGAAATCTAACTGAATGTACAGTAACTAAATGTTTGGGAACCAACCTGAGTTCTTGCAAGTTTGGCAGTGAATGGAGACCTTTCTGATCGAGACTTCAAAAAGCTGTACAGCTGGAAGGCAACTACAGGACGAGGGTACAGACGAAGAGTTCGTGTGTGCTCCGTGAAGTTTGCTAGTGTATTTGGAGAATTGAAAAACCTAACCTGTAGGGCAGGAATCGATATATTAAAAGAAAAAACTACATTCAAATTTCAACTGCACAAAAATATGACCATTTAAACTAAACAAATAGCCAATGTATCTATCTATCTATCTATTGTCCTTTCGAGCCGAAGACGGCACATAGGGCAGAACCACAATCTCAAAAACAGAAACCTTGCGTGCCAAAATGGCACATTTTGCAGAGATCACTGCTCTAAAATATATGGCGCTGTTTCCATAACAATACTTTTTACAATGACAGCTTGTCAAGCCATCGATCAACCTCCTTAGTCGCCTCTTACAACATGCCTGGAAGGTCACAGTGTCACTATTCTTTACTTCCCTCAATGTATCTGTTTCACCAAAAATATAACACAGATTTTATTCTAGAAAGAGAGCTTAAATTTACTCTTGCTACTTAAAGTATCTTAGAAACAGCCTTGAACTACAGTTAGTAGTATACTGTAGAAAATGGCATCCATGTCTGAAAATACCCAGCTGGAGGGAGTGATGAAGACAAAAACTATTTAAACAAATGTGAAATTCTTGAGTTTAATTATTACAAGGAAACAAAATGCTAAAAATGAAGTTATGAATGGCCAATATCAACATGACTCCTTTTGTTCTGCTATTTCAGAATTCATCCATAATAAATGTAAAGTTTCATTCAAGTTTTCCCAGTTTTACTCGCAGCACGACTTATATATTTGTGATTATTTCCATAATACATTAAATTATGTGCATAACTCAAACCTTAGCAGCCAAAAGGAACATTTATTCACATTTTCTCTCTACTCTTGTACCTGTCTCTGAGTATATGTTCTCTGTCCCCTTTTTAACATCATCAATACACTTTCCCTTTATCCATCTCTCTATTAAAACCATGGTGTCTTTGTGATTAGTGCACTCACTAATTCCCAGGAAGGTCTAGATTCAATTCTCTGACATGTGAAATTTTTTTCAGACTGACATGGATCTCAGGGTTCACCCAACCACCAGAAAATGGACACCAGAGATTTTTTTCTTTCTGGGAAAGACTGATGCGATACCAGCAATAAAAATGTGTTGTTTGTCACTGAAAACAATAGGCACCAACACTATTTCCCATATACCTTAAAGTAGAGAGGAACCTTGCTTTACTTACCAGTTCTCAATCTTCCTTCCACCTTTCAACTTTTCTTTTAATATGACCTTGGTCAGGCTGTTAGATCTAATAATATGCCTTTTTACATATGCCTTTTTCTGTTCATTACCTGTGCAACAAGTCCTTTCTTTTATTTCATTGGTTTCTCCTGCCCAAAAACTTTTCAGTTTAAGTAATGTGATTGTAAACCACAAGAATGCTATTCTGGTATCTTTTCAAACTTGAAACTTAAGCAATTCTATACAATTTTGACAAATTTTCATATTTTTGCTACACCTACAAGTGAAAGTTTTTAAAATATAAAACAAATCAATAACTTAAAAAGTTTTGTCTCTTCTTTTTTTCTTCCCCATCAATGAGAATCCAGGACAAACAAAATTTCATACAAATTAGTATAACATTCTAATTTAATTATGTTACAATGTGGTTCAAAAACATATTGTCAAACTCCACAATACAGGTTAGTTTTTTAACATTGAAAGTGACTGTAAAGTGTGTCAGAATTTCTGAAGATTAAAGCTGAAAATTGTTTAATATTCCTAAGACTCCGACAGATATAGATAGACTACAATCCCACAAAAAAGAGATAGGTACAAGATGTTTAAGGCCAACCAAGAAAAACCAAGACTATTCCGTTTGATATTTCAATAAATGATAAACAAACAAAGGCCATATATTACTTGCCTGCAGCACTTCAAAGTGGTTGACTTCAACAAATATTTCAGGCTATCCTTGCCAGTCCTATTGTAACTAACAATACACAGTATTAAAGCTAGCAGGATAACTCCTTGAAAACTAGACAGATTATATGGAGAGAAACCTGACATCCTGATATCAAGGTATAAAAAGCAGAAATGAAAGGTAACACTAGGAACAGGGCAGGGAGCTAGCTGCACAGATCAAAGATCACTTCAGGAAGAAGAATGAAGATAGAAATCAAAATAATAAAATGGTTAAAACCATTAATTACCAATTTTCAATTACTCCTCTTGTAGTCCTCTCTCATCATTGCAACACAAATGATGGATCAAGGCAAAGAAATACATATAATGCATTCAAAATGCAAAGCTGCAATAAAGCTGATTGATAGATGACAATTTAATGAGGAACACAATCATCTGTAGAATGTTGTTCCCCTACTCACAAGTTTAAGAGGTACACCTCTGATGCATTCACCTCCCACATGGTGTTGCAATAAACCAGTAGGGATAGTAAAGCATTATGTTGCATCACTGTAGTTATCACTCAGTGTGTCATAAATGAAACACAAGTCTTTTAGACACTCAGCAATTCAATCAAATCGCCAAGATTGGTTAGACAGAAGAGATATGAATACAGGGGACTGGTTGGTCTCGAGGCAAGATGCTGGCCTTGAGACATAGAGATTGTGAGTTCAAATCCCGGCTGAACCAGTTGAGATTTTTATTTATGATTTCTCTCTGCGGTAACCATCCCTGGTCTCAGCAGCAAGGCCTAGCTTGAAATGTCAATTATTCATCGACTGAAAAAATATGAGTGTCTCCGAAGACGGAATTATCTGTCTGTACGGCAAAGGACCCCTGTGTACACAGCTGTCACGGGAAAATGGATTAACACGCAATGTCCAATTCCTAGTCTCTAGGGACTTGGAATGCCAGAGGTAAAAGCTGGCGAACAAGGATACAACTGAGGGCAATCAAGCCTCGTGGTGAATGTCGGGAAAATTGTTGGTGATAGTCAGGTCAGTCCAAGTAGGAGATGTAAGCCAGATGGTTAGAATCCTAAGATTAACATAGTGTGTGAATGATTTAAATAGCTTACAAGTTGAGAATTAAAACAATTTTGCAGGTCAAGGAGTTTTCAGTGAATTATTAAAGAACCTGGAAGGTAACATTAAAGCAGGTGGCAGCCATTCACTGAAAATGGAAAGTGGCATTATATCAGATGGTAACCATTCATCAAAAGAAGAACAGTTACAATTCTTTATATTAGATAACAATGGCTGAGACTGAACTTCCTGAAGAGTTGCTATTAATTAAGAGTACCCAATTAATAACTACTACTACACTGAGAAGAACACTGAGAAGAACACTGATAAGAGAGGCAAGAGCAGCAGGATTCGGCTTCCTCAATGAGATAGAGCTGCTTGCACAGAACAGAGACAAATGGCGAGATTTGATGAAATATCTTTAAAAGAATTGAAAACTGCTAGAACAAAAATTCAGATAAGAGAAGGAGTATCTTGGTCTACGCCCTATGGGCCGGCTATGGCTCGAAAGGTCAATAGATAGATAGAGAATTAATAACAATAAAAACTTAACCCTATTTGTTGAATATTTTTTTTTTGCGAAGGAATAAAAGCATAGTCTAGTTTGACTTGGGTTGTGTTGTTTTAATCACAAAAGGCAAGAAAAGTTGTATTCAATCAATGTTAAATAAAGCCTGCTTAAGTATGTAAGTCAGGAAAAAAGTAATGATGAAGCAGAATAACAAAATGGTTAAATTAATTAATGATCAGTTTTAAATGACTATCTCCTCTCTCACCATAGCAACACGAGTGGCAACGTCAACAGAGTCCACATCATTGCCGTAGATGAGTGGATTGAAACCAGTAGCTGATGTCAAACTGTCTCTCCGCTGCCACAAGTCAGGGTTCTGTGCAAGAGCATCAAGGTTTTTGATTGGTTGAGGAGTCATGCTCATGCTGGCTAATGCCTTTACCATGTGCAGGAAAGAAAGTTGTACAAAACAGCTGTTAATATGAAGGCATGCAATTCCATCACCCAAACAAATTAGAGATCCCCATAATAGTATCATCCACTTTACAGTAAAAATTATCAAGAAAAGCTATAGTGAACCAAATGTGCATCAGGTTATTCATAAAATAGCTCTGTGAAATCAAAAGTGTAGGTAGAATGGTGCAGAAAAAAAAGCACTTATAGTTTAACATTTAATAAGGCAAAACTCTTCAATCACATTATATTAAATTTGGAACCATCTACACAGAATCAACTATCACTGTCTTACAACATCTGTTCAGAATGTACTAGTTTAAGTACTTTCCATTTACTTTAATCTCTCCACTACAGAAAAGGTGAAGGTCAATGTTTACAATACAACAATAGAACAACATAAATGAATATAAATTTCTCTTCAAAAAGTCATAAACCTATACATTTTCTATTGATTTGTCATTCATGATCTCATAAAGTTATAGTACTGAATGGATTAATGAAATAAATAATTATTATATCTGCCGCTGGTACGATCTTTATTAGTCCAATAATAACTACGGTGCACACAAATAATTTACTCTTAGAAAGTGAATGTATGTAATAAAACATGTGCAGTCATAAATGCATAGTTCATGGCCTAGACTCGGGATGAGTAAATGTATAAGAACATTAATGCATGAGAAGCTAAAAAAAAAAAAAAAGTTATTCAGGTTTAATGCATGGATTAATGATACACTGTGTTTAGTTTATTTCCAAAATCATAGTGGCTTGTACAAGAGGAGGATTATAAATTTAAATGTACCCATTCCCAAAACTGGTTAACTGGTTTATAATAAAGGGTTCAAGGACATGTTTTTAACAGAGCAAGAAAACAATTAGAACACCAAGCAGAAACAGAATAACATTAACCCTAGATTACAAAACCGTAGTAAAAATGACTGCATCAAAACACAAATTCCTCAAAATTTGATATTTATCCGTGTTCAAATACTATCCCTGTCCGTGTACCTTACAAATTACCACTCCCAGTGACCCTGAGTGGTTTAATTTGTTTCCATTACTATTTGAATTTTTTTTTGTTCAGATCGTGAGATACATCAGTTGTAAGCAGACATCAAACAACCCTTTATGGCTCTGGAAACACAGCGAATTATGCTATGTGGTATCCTAACATACTGACAGACTCACGCTGACCATAATAATAGACATTGTAGTATGTCCGGTCCATGAGGTTGAAGCTCAGGTCATAAATCAACCTGAGCCAGGAATTTTGAGTCCCAGAGTTTTGCCTAACTTGAACAAGCCGGACTGTGTCAAAAATTCACAGAAATTGCTATTTTAGAGCAACTAATGTTTCATTTAAGTGGTAGTAATTTGACTACAGTGTCGTTACCCGGGAGAGTTACAGATAGGTATCATAATCTAGGGTTAAACCCAACTTCTTACACAAACTCAATATTTTTAGCTATAATTCTATTAGTAATTTTTATGTTTAAAAAAGACATTTGACAAGTTGTAACAGGGTCACAAAGAAAAAGGTTATTATATTATTACTGCTGTAGAGTGTAAGACCTTCACTTTCTTTGGGGAAGCCAGCCTAATACTCAACACCCAAAATGCCTTTTCCTCCCAAACCAAAGGCTAAGTATCAATTTTCTTCAGCTGCAAGACCAGATGTTTACAACACAGATCGTTTGTATTAGAAGTGAACCCATACAATTTAGCATATAGGATCATATCCTCAGGAGGATCATATTTGGCACAAAATGCAGCACAAATATAGTCAATTCTTTAAAACCAATGTTAATGATAGATATTGCTCTTTGTATCGTTATAAAAGTTGCAAAATTAAGTTTCCCACATACATGGAATAATATTAGCATTAAAAAGTTACAATTTTTGTTACTATGTTAAAGTTATTAATTAAGGATGACTCTTCACACACACATACGCTAGTACTGGATCAAAAGATATTACAAAGAGATCAAGTACTTATTTACTTATTTTATGGGAAACATTGGCTCTACACTCTACAGAGAACACAAAAATGAAGCTAGATCTATTCTGAGAGAGCTAATATAGCATAGCTGCATTAGCTTCAAAAGATGTAGGATACCCTCACAACTAATAAAAGTTGACATGCAAGATTTTAGAAGGTCAATGGCAAAATATTAAACAGATTTCACGACTGAATATTAACAAGAATGGTGAATCTTCAATACAATTTTAAAACACATTATGATGAATCTTCAATACAATTTTAAAACACATTATGATGTATCTTCATTACAATTTTAAAACAATCTGCATCTTGATGATGAATACAGAAATATTTTTGCAATAACATACTGCACTAGGAACAGTTAGCAATTAAATGTCAAGCTGTGATTAGGATTATTCCTGGCATTTTGTCAATATTGAGTTCAAAATGAAAGTATCATAGGTAAATAACTGTATCTGGCAATGAGAGTACACTGTGGCGAGAACTAATTACTGTTATCATGTTAGAATTAATAATAACCATGTGATATTTATGTGCACTTAAAATAGGCTAGTGCTTTTACATATCATCATCACCATCAAGGGGGAGCATAAGTGCATGTGACCTGTGGTCGCAATAGCAGGGTTGGCGTCCCATCAGCTGACCAAGAAGTTCTACCTCCATGTGGTCTCCCCTGGTAACAGTCTGCGTCTAAACAGGAAGGCTAACAGAAGCTAGGATCGCCCTGTAGTGGTGGCTGTTGCTGATATAGAAGATCCTGTATTGCAGTGGCCTCTGAGCTGGACTAGTGGTGTCCCGGCATAATTTAGGATAGATGAACTCCAACTTCTCTAGTAAGAACCAGGAATGCCAAGAAAGCCATTATGACCCACCACATAAATGAGTCAAAGGATACCTTGCCCACATCTCGTGGCATTCCGTCAAATCAAAAAATCAAATTATCATCAAGCACCATGACTGCTAACATACTTGTATGTAATAATGTTTCTTTACAACTTTCTATCTCTACAGTTATTTATCTCTCTGTTGATGACTTCTTACCAAATCACTCTCTTAAATTGTCCTGTATTTTTCTGTCTGTTTCCTTCTATCTCTTCTACTCACAATTTATCACTTGTCACAATATACTCCAGCTTCTTCAAATATAGCAAACATTTTAAAACACTTGCACTCAGCCATCATCTCTGTTACTTCAGTTCCTATATATACTTTTACATTTCATAAAAAAGCATGTGATGTAACATAAAAGGGTTTTAAAAAAAAACCAGATAACTAGAAAAGTTTCCATAATTGTCATACATTTTTCCATATTTGAGACATTTATGTATCTGTCAATTAAAAAATGATACGGCCCTATTGACTTTTTTATATGGCTCAGAATTATTAAAATTTAATATTCTAATCTTTTTTTTTAAAACTCTAAATTAATTAAGGTCTTACCAATAAATCTTCAAATGAATCATCATCATGTACCGGACCTGCTGGCAGAGGTGATCATGTCTCGCCACAATTTTCGATCTCGACAGTTATTTATCATTTCTGTTGTTGACCTTCTGCCAAGCCATTCTCTTAAGCTGTCTGGTATTTTTTCTCTTTGCTTTCCTCTATCTCTTCATCCCTCAATTTTCCCAGTTGTTACAATAATTCCAGTTGTTCTCTTCTCATTACATGGCCAAAAAATGATGATTGTTTCTTCCTAATATTGGAAATTAGCTCTCTTTTTGCTTTGGCCTCTTTTAGAACATTTTCATTACTCTTCTTAGCTGTCCATGGTATTCTCAACATTCTTCTGTAAAACTACATTTCTACAGACTTCAGTGATTAGACTTCAGTGATTTTCTTGTTTGTTGCCCTATTTCTATTATTGTGGCAATTCATGATTGTACAAAGAAGTTACAACTGTGGTTTTCTGTTGTCTTCCACTGATTTGTTTACGGTTGGCTACGCTAGCCTTTGACTAAAAAGTCTCATCCACAAGGCAGTGGGGTTGTTTTACTTCGGGGTACCCTCCCTTAGCCTTTTACTCTCCCGAGCTCACCTGCAAGGCAACAGGGCAGCCACAGGTTGTACTGTTTACTGCATACAGTAATGCTGTAATTCAAATGAATACTCAATGTTTAATACTTTCTTTGGAGTCACATCCAAAGTTTCAACAAGAATAGCAGTCTTGTGATATAAAAACTTCATGACACAACTAAAATGTTTTCTATCTTTATGATGTAATAAAATATGAACTATATTAACTTATTATTAAGAAATAGCATTCTGAAATGATACTAAAACACTTTTTCTTGACCACAACTAATGTGCTACTATGCTTTATTTTAAAGAGATATATATATATTTTCTCAACTCCCTGTGCAGCAAAGGTCTACAATAAACATGTTCCAAGCTATTTTGTTTAGTGCAGTTCTCTTAGAATCACTTCATGTTTTTCCCATATTTTTAATTTCTGCTACCACCTGTTTTCTCCAAGTATACGCATATTCCAGGTGACAACTCCAAAGGTTTTTAGAAACAGAAATAAGTAGGCAATCCAGACTCCTTACAGCTATCTCTGGGTTGCATCATATACCTCACAGACAGACAGCCCTTATCTATCCAGGATGAAAAGATTCATTTTATACGACTTGTTCATGTTTGTGAAGTTGTGAAATACTCATTATCTCCAAGCAGCCAAAACTGTAATCACCTCGGTAACAATGTCCCACACAGTTACTCACCAGTTCTGAAGAATCTCTTGCTCAATATTCACTGGTGTGACTGCATTCAAGAGATGGCATCTTTGTTCTTAATTTTTATTACCAGCTCCTGTCCATGAAATATTTCACACTATGAGTAGTGTCTTGCCAGTTGCACTATATGTTTCCCATACCGCGCTTCCAATCTTAAAATCTCAGCTGGTTTAACAATCCCCTTCAAAAGAAATTTGATAACACACTTTATTGAGTGTCGTCTCCATATCAAAGGTTGGCTACCATGGATTGCCATTCCGTACTGTCTATTGCTTTGAATGTGCAGATTGTCATAGACAGACTTGTCCATCTTTTGATGTTACTCGTCAATGTTTGCCATGGTCTGCCTCTTTCACCTTGTATTTTTCCTTCCAGAATTATATTTTGTAGACTGCTGTGTCTTTTAACATGCCCCAAAAATCTCATTAGTCATGTTTGAATTGTGTTTAGTAGTTCTCTTTTAATTTTTAATTTTTTTAAGACTTCATCATTTGTTTTATTTTCTTTCCTTCCAATTCTTCCTATTTTTCTGTAAAAAAACAGAATTCTGTTTTCAACATTCAAAGGCTTAAATTTTCTATTCTGTTTTCTTGTCTAATGTCTATACCCCTGCACCATACAGGAAAATGTGTTGAATATGGCAGATAGGTGGCAGAAACCATTAAAAGCTGTGTCTGTAAAGTGTTTCTTGCTGCAGATTTCTCATATTCCAAGTCCAGTTTGCTGCCAGAGCTACTGAGTTAAGTGCTCTGTGCACACCGTGAGCTGTGCATTTCATCCATTTTTATCATGTTTTGATATTCCGATTGCTTGTGATGAACGATGATATTGACTGATGATGAGACTGCTATGATGGGGACTGTGGCTACCATTCTTTGTTTGGGACATGAGATATTAATCCGGATGATTCCACTGGAATGGACAGTTGAGCAATTATGGATTTTAATTAATTTGCAGTGATACCAGAGTCTGCCACAACCATAACCGGAATGTTGAGAAGATATAACATTTTGCTATTCTTAGTTTTAGCCCTGGTGTTATTTGTTTTGATGTTAGTATATTTTTCATGACATTAAAATGACTTTTTGCCATTCATAATCTTTTGTTTGTTTCAGTTTTACATTTTCCATCACTGGTTATCACTGGTCTAAGGTAGTTGTAGTTCTGAACTGTCTCCAGATCTATTTCTTCAACTTTGATATCTAGTTGTAGATTTTATGTAGTATCTTTGTTTATGATTATAGTTTTAGTCTTTTTGATATTCATATTTAATCCATTTTTTTTTTGCTTGTCATGTTTATTTCATTCAGTAATTGTTTTAGATCTTTAGGATTTTCTGCCAGTAATACAGTATCATCAGCATATCTTAGGTTATTGATTATCATTCCATTAATGTTTAGACCTGACATCTCAGTGATGTTTTTAAAGATTTGCTTAGTGTATAGATTGAACAAGCTTGGTGATAGGACACATCCCAGTCTTAGTCCTTTTTTTATATCAATATGTGTAGAGTTCTTTTTGTTATATCTTATTATTGCTGTTTGCTCCCAGTATAAATTACATATTAGTCATATGTCTGTGTCATCTATATGTATATCTTTTAGGCAGTCTATACATTGATTATGGTGTATTCTATCAAAAGCTGTGGTGTAGTCTATGAAGCAGTCATATATTGGTTTGTTCACTTCTGTGTACTTTTTGATTAATGTTCTCATGCAGAATATGGCTTCTTTGGTCCCATTGTTTTTCCTAAATCTAAATTGTTGTTCCTCTAACTCCATATTAATTTTATTCTGATTCTTTTCTTGTATAACTTTTAGCAAGATTTTTTTAAAAACATGGCTTATTAGGCTAATTGTTCTAAAATCACTGCATTTAACTGCACCATTCTTTTTAGGCAATGAAATGAAAGTTGTTGTTTTTAGTTCATTTGGTATGTATCCTGGATGGTATATGTTGCTGCCTAAAATCACTGCATTTAACTGCAGCATTCTTTTTAGGCAATGCAATGAAAGTTGTTGTTTTTAGTTCATTTGAAATGTATCCAGAATGGTATATGTTGCTGCATATGTCTGTGATCACTTCAACACCAATATCTTCTAGCGCCTTTATCATCTGTATCTGTAAGTTGTCAGGTCCTGCAGCTTTTTCTTTTTTCATTGTTTATATACCTTTTTCCACTTCCGGTTTTAAGATTTTATGGCCTGACATACTTTTTATAATTGGTCTCTTTTCCCTTTCATCATAAAATAATTGTGTTATATATTCCTGACATCTATTGATTTTTTCTTTATTGTCTTTTAGCACTTTTCCTGTTTTGTTTGCTTTCTGTAACTTTTTAATTTTTACTCAATATTTCTGTCTTCATCCCTCTTAAATCTTGTCTATTTTCCATAGTTTTGATTTCAAGACACCTTTGGCTGAGCCAGTCTTCTTTTGCCTTTTTGCACATTTTGCGTATTTCATTATCTATTTTGTTGTACTGGGTAGTGTTCTTCACTTGTCTTCTTTCTTCTATTTTACAAGATGGCATCAGTTATTCATTTTTGTTTTTTTCCTTTTGGGTAAGATGTTGCAAGTTTCTTGTATGCTTATCTTTATGCATTGCCATTTGGTTTAACTTCTTCATCAGGATTTTCTCTTCTGTACTGCTCAATCTCTTCTTCTAGTAGCTTCTGATGTGTTCTTTACTTGTATTGTATAAGTATCTTTAACATCTTTTAGATTTAATGCTTTTATGTCTAATGGTATTGTTGATGAATTAGTCTTTTGATTGTTTCTTTTGAGTTTGACTTTTATTTTAATCATTACAGGATTTTGATCTGAGTTAATCTCTGCTCCTGTATAGGTTTTGACTTTCTAGACGATGTTACGGAATCTATCTTTTATCATTATGTAATCTATTTTGACTACTCTTGTTATCTCTAAGGCTTTTCCATGTGTATAATTTCCTCTTCTCATTTATATAAATGCATTCACACACAAAAATAATAATAGCAAAGAACTACTATCAGTCAGAATGTGCAAAGTTGATGCAGCAATGAGAATAGTGAATAGTGTGTATATTTATCATATTCTTATTGATCACTCTTATAATTTACTTTTATTGATTAATATGTGTTTATTTATTTTATCGATTATATTCTGTGTCAGGCTGTAACATATTAACTGTGTTGTGTTTGTGCATAAAATGTAATATAAACAGGAAACATACACAGCAAATAGCATATTAAATGTCACGCTCCCTGATTCTATCTCAATTACAAGCCAGCAAAAATCTTTACAGCCTGACAAGTAACAGCCCACACTCTAGACAATACAAACCATCACCAAGCATCTAAAAGTGTTATTTCTAATAGAATAATAATTCCCCCCAGACATGTACCTTAAGGTATTTACCTTTTCAGAAAAGCACTAGAGTATGACAGACAAAAAATGCACATTTTCACACAATCTTACATTAAAGACAAATAAATGTTGATGCATAATGTGTGTAACAATAACTTATACTAGCAAAAAAAAAAGATTTTATTTTAGACTTTGATTTATTTATATATGATACTCATTTTTATGCACAATAAATAGCACTTTTTATGTATATACCAAAAGTATGTCTTTCCTGTTACTTGAAGAGTTATTATATGATATAACAAAGTGCAAATAGATCACAGCTGAAAGTGATAAAATCAAATCAAGCATATTTAATAATAAATATAAGAAGTTGAAAAAACATGAAAATTAATAATGAGATACGATAAACAAATCTTTATAAGAACTTTCATAAAGCCATACAGAGACAAATTAAAATAATGTAATAAGATGATATAAATAAGATAACCCCATGAGTAGTTGAAGTTTGATTATTAAGACATAAGTGACCAAAAAGTAAACAGCATGATGCATGAGTTTAAATTTATGAATGTTAAAAAAACAAAATAAAGAAGAAAAAAGCAATACGAGGCACAACCATTCTTAAAACACAAACATACAATTGTAGAACATTAAAACATTAATGGATTACTTCTTAGATATATTTTTCTATGATTAATGCAGAAACTGACAAAGAAAAAAATTCACTAGAGATTTTAGCTGTTAAATAACTGGTAAAACAAAAGGGTATAGGTCCCAAGTCCAGATTTAAGATGTGGCAGATTGAGCATTAAGCTCAATTATATTAAGTATAAACTCAACCCCATACAAAAATGGCTGGCTATTAAAGCATCAACATGAACTCAGGAACAAAGCACCCACTTCAATAGTCAACTACAGGCATTACCAGACAAGCTCTCACCTGGAACTAGAGAAAGAGGAAATGGGTAAGATCTAGGAACTCATGGAGACAAAACCTCAAGGCTGCGATTGCAAAGATAAACTACACTTGGAAACAATTAGATGAAGCAGCATAAGGGCTGATCGGAGAGCTTTTTTTGTTGATAGCAATGCCCCAAAGAGGGTTTTTTTTTAAAAAATGGCAAGAATAGAATACTTAATTCTGACATCAGTTTAGTCTACAAAAACTGTAATTTCCCCACCAAGCATGTCTTATGTGAAGTATTTTATTTACTGAAACTATCTTCTTCTACCTTTTAGCTCCCAGTGGAGCATAGGTCTTCAACAAACACTTTCCAAGTCGTTCTGTTTTTTTGCCATTCTTTTAAGATCATTCCATGTCTTCCCCATCATCTTCATCTCTGCTTCGATCTGTCTTCTCCAAGAATTCCTTGGTCTTCCTCTTTGTCTTTTCCCCTGGGGATTCCAAAAAAGGGCCTGTTGTGTAATACTCTCAGGTGGCTTCCGTAGTGTGTGTCCTATCCATCGCCATCGTCTTCGCTGTATCTCTTTATCCACTGGTATTTGACCGGTACATTTCCATAATTCCACGTTAGTGACTTTGTCCTGCCATTTCCATCCCTTTATTCTGCGTAAGCATCCATTAATGAAAGTCTGTACCTTCGTGATTGTCAATTTTGTTATTCTCCATGTTTCACAGCCATATAATAGGACCGACTTAACATTTGAGTTGAAAATTTTAATTTTTGTATTTAACCTAATTTCTTTGGATTTCCATATGTTTCCCAGTGCAATGAAAGCTCCTCTTGCTTTTGATATCCTTATTTTGGTATCATTTTCTGTTCCTCCCTCTTTATCTATATTACTGCCCAGATATATGTAAGATTCTACGTCTAGTAGAGGTATTTCTCCTAGTTTTATTTGATTATTGCCAACTGCATTAATTCTCATAATGTTGGTCTTATCTCTATTAATCTTTAGTTCTAGCTGTTGTGATCTCTATTAATCTTTAGTCCTAGCTGTTGTGATCTCTCATCTAATATACTTATTTTATCCTGCATCTGTTGATGGCTGTGTGATAGGAGAGCTATGTCATCAGCAAAGTCTAAATCATCAAGTTGTTTGGTCAGTGACCACTGGATCCCATTTCTGTTGTTTTGAGTTATTTTCATAATCCAATCTATGGCCAGTAGAAAGAGAAATGGGGATAGAAGGCATCCTTGCCTTACTCCTGTTCTTATTTCAAATGCTTCTGTAAGCTGTCCTTCATGCACCACACTACATTTTGTTCCTTCATACATTGTTTTTATCAGGTTAATAAACTTTATGGGGATTCTGTAATGACTCAGCAACTTCCAAAGCATTCTTCTGTGTAAACTATCAAATGCCTTTTCGTAATCTATGAATCCAATATAAAGTACAGGCATTACCAGACAAGCTCTCACCTGGAACTAGAGAAAGAGGAAATGGGTAAGATCTAGGAACTCATGGAGACAAAACCTCAAGGCTGCAATTGCAAAGATAAACTACACTTGGAAACAATTAGATGAAGCAGCATAAGGGCTGATCGGAGAGCTTTTTTTGTTGATAGCAATGCCCCAAAGAGGGTTTTTTTTTTTAAATGGCAAGAATAGAATACTTAATTCTGACATCAGTTTAGTCTACAAAAACTGTAATTTCCCCACCAAGCATGTCTTATGTGAAGTGTTTTATTTACTGAAATTATGCTAAAACAAATATACAGACAGACTGCTACAATATATACACATGTATTCTAATGTAATATTCACAAAGCACAAATACACAAGCTCACTGGTGGAATGGCTGGTGATATTTCTAGGGACATTCCACATTTAATGAAGGGGGAAAAAAAAACAAATAAAACATTTAAGATGTTTACCACACACCTGCATACATATAATACCTAATAATATGATTTTATAGAGATGCGTTTTTAACAATCAATAATATAAAACAAAATTTGTACATAGTAACCCCCTACTGTTTATTACATGCATGGATTATATATGCAAGTTAGCCAACATCACCAAAACAGAAGTTATGAATATCGCTAAAGAGAAACAGAACATCAACATAACTACAGACGGCAGACAACTGAAACAAGTAGAAGAATTGATATATCTAGGAAGTCTAGTGACAAACGATATTTCACCAACAGCAGAAATCCATTCACAATGCCAAAAAGATTGTCAAATCATTGGACGGGGGACTGGTTCGTCTCGATGCAAGACGCCGGCCTCGAGACAGAGAGGTTGTGGGTTCAAATCCTGGCTACTCCGGTTGGGATTTTTGTTTATGATTTCTCTCAGCGACAACCACCCCTGGTCTCAGCAGCGAGGCCCGGCTTGAAATGTCAACTACTTTTCGACAGAAAAAAATATGAGTACCTCTGAAGTCGGAGTTATCTGCCTGTGTGGCGAGGAACCCCTGTGCACACTGCTGCCAGGGAAAAATGGATTAACACGCAAAATTCAGTTCCTAGTCTCTAGGGATTTCGTCAGAGGTAAAAGCTGGCGAACAAAAAAGAAATAAAAAAGACAAACAAAAAATCATTGGACAGCTATAACCTCTGTTATCAAACAAGGAAATAATTCTACAGGCAAAGCGGGTACTTTACAATAAAATCTTCATCCCAACGTTGTGCTACCAATGCCAGACCTGGACCCTAGATGCAAGAACAATAATAAAATTAACCTCTGCTGAGATGAAATGTGTTAGACATGTTAGACGAATGACAGGAAACAGCCTGAGAGATAAAATAAAAAATTAAGTACTGATAAAAAGGCTAGGAATAATCCTCGCCATAAAATATATAAAGAAACAACAGATAAAATGGTTTGGCCACGTGATGAGGCAGGAAGATCAAAACACAACACAACAGAGCCTTCAATAAACACTGCGAGAACACAGATTGATGGAATATTAGAAACACTAGGAAACATAGCAGCAAAGGCAAACAGAAGAACAAAAGACCACAAATTATATCTTCCCCTTGATGCTGAAAGGCAAATGAGGAAGAAAAGCAGAAGCAGAAGAATTATATAAAACAACATGTACAGGTACATTTTTTACAATCAAATAAACCACATCAATTAATATTTACAACATATTTAATGAGATACCCTAGCCGAGGTAAAAAAAAAAAAAGTAACTCAATAATAAAACACAGCATACAAATCTCACTAGCAATTTTGCTGCTTATTTGACATACTATACATAAGCAACATTACAAGGGAAACTTACTTGTTTTAAGTGGGTCTTAAGTGCTGTTCCCTCTGGTTCAGGCAGTGGTGGCAATGGCTCAGCAGCAGGTGGCGCTATTATCTATTTTAGATTTTAAAAAAAAAGGTTAACTGTATCTTAGCACTTTCAATAGAAAAAAATGAGAAGGTAAGAATTGTTTACTCGTTTTACACAACATGACAACAGACATTAGACTATCACCAATAAAAAGTGTAAATTATAGTAAATCTATTTGTGAACAGTCAATTCACATTAGAAACTTCAATAACATGCACAATAAATTAGATAGTAGAAGACGTGTGCTCCTAGAATACAAAAATAATTGCTGCAAATGTATCTCCAGTTGGGTCATGCACAGCGTTTTTTCTGCTTCACCTATCAAATTATCCTAAATAGAATACAGGATTCAATAGATACAGTAATGCGTGAAGAACAGGCTGGGTTTAGAAAAGGGAGAAGCTGTATTGACCACATTTTCACTCTACGACTTATATTGGAGGAACACATTGAAAAGCAAAAACCTTTTGTACTTAACTTCATCGACTTCAAAAAAGCATTTGATAGTATTCATAGAGATTCTTTGTGGAAAATTCTGAAGCAATATGGTTTACCATCAAAAATCATAAATATTATCAAAGACATGTATGATGGTTACACATGTGCAGTTCGAACAGAGGAAGGACTGAGCGAATGTTTCCCAATAGAAACTGGGGTTAAACAAGGATGTATTTTATCGCCCTTGTTATTTGGAATTGTTATGGACTTCATAATGAAGAAATGCTGCACTGGTAATAAAGGCATCGAATGGATACAAGGAGACCATTTGGAGGACCTCGACTTTGCTGATGACATAGTCCTCATCAGCAGTCAGATAAAAACGATGCAGGAAAACACAAATGAACTATCATCAATAGCCAGCAAAATTGGGCTTGAGATCAATCATGAAAAGACTAAAGTCATGACTAGTTTAATTCCAACAGGTGACAAAATATAAAGGAAAACAAACCAGTAGAAGAGATCGATCACTTTATCTATCTTGGAAGTCACATTGATCGAGAAGGGGATACGAGCAAAGAAATTAAAATCAGAATAGCTAAAGCAGCAATGTCTTTCAGAAGCCTTGAAAAGTTGTGGAAATCAAAACTTATCAGCACAAACACAAAACTTAGGCTATTCAAATCAAATGTACTATCAACCCTTACGTATGCGTGTGAAAGCTGGAAAACAACAAGAGATATAGAAACAAAGTTGAACGCATTCGAAAATAAATGTCTAAGGAAAATACTTGGTATAGCATGGAACGAATTCAAAACAAATGAGGAAATTAGAGAAATCGCCAATCAACCACTAATATCTTCAGTAATAAAGAAAAGACGATGGTCATACGTTGGACATGTGATGAGAAGAGATAATAACCGAATAGCAAAGCAAGCCCTCATATGGGAAACAACAGGTAAAAGAAAAAGAGGAAGACCCAGGGAGACACTGAGAAGAACATTGATGAGAGAGGCAAGAGCAGCAGGAGTCGGCTCCCTCAATGAGATAGAACTGCTTGCACAGAACAGAGACAGATGGCGAGATTTGATAAAATATCTTTAAAAGAAAACTGCTAGAACAAAAAAATCCATATAGGAGAAGGTGTATCTTGGTCTACGCCCTATGGGCCGGTTACGGCTCGAAAGGTCAATAGATAGATATCAAATGGAAAATCTGAGGAATAATCAATTAAATAATAACAAGAATGTCTGCACCTGAAAGCCACCGAACATTAGACAATCAAGCCACCTTACATTAGACAATCAAGCCACCTTACATTAGGCAATCAAGCCACTTAACATTAGACAATCAAGCCACTTAACATTAGACAATCAAGCCACCTTACATTAGACAATCAAGCCACCTTACATTAGACAATCAAGCCACAGAACATTAGACAATCAAGCCACCTTACATTAGACAATCAAGCCACAGAACATTAGGCAATCACGCCACCCAACATTAGACAATCACGCCACCTTACATTAGACAATTACACCAAATAACATTAGACAATCAAACTACCTCTAAAATTAGACAACCACGCCACCTAAGATTAGACAATCACACCACCCAACATTAGACTATCATGCCACCTAACATTAGACAATCTCCACACACAGCCTACCTTATTGCCATCCAAATCAACAAGCCACACATCATCAGGTAACGGGAAATCCTTCTTGTAACCAAAGAAACTTGCAGGCACTCCTATCAGGTACGGGGTTGGTGCCAAGAGAAGCTGTGGAGAAAATATGTTATGTGAAGAAGCTCTATGTTTTTACATATGTGTTTTGATGTTTTCTGATGCTATTCTCTCTCTCTGAGCAATATCTGCACTTTTTTGGCCTGACACGTGCAGTTTCAGCATGGGTAGATTTTAATTTCTAAACCATTATGTCCAGTCAGCAGTCATTTTGACCTACTCAATTCAACTTGTATCTCATGGTATCAACGTTTGAGAGGGTTGGATATACATCAATCTCCCTATCCAGAGACAAGGGAGTGTAAAACACAAAGAAACCGTGGATTTTAAGAGGAAAATTTCCCACCACCTGAAACAAGATTCAAACCGGGGACGTTTTTGTTCAGAGGCCAAAATCTTACCTTTAGATTCTCAAGCCCCTAATGACATCAATATAGTACCATTTGGTGCACATATTTGTGTAATCCTGGATCTACTTTCTTTTTCTGCTGCATGTGCCCAATGACTATAGCTTGTTTCATAAGTCGTGCCCAACTTTTAAAATCAATATCTTTTAAACCGCTTTTTGTATTTTTTTCAAAATTTGCATGTAAAGTTATAATGATTAGAACCCAACAGGGAATTAATTTCATTAAAAACAAACATTTGGTTATTATTATTGCTTATTTGATTTATATAAATTTATAACGACCCATTGATGTAGTCAAAACTTAGTGTTTACAGTATTTAAGTTAAAAATAGCGATTACAAATCTATACACGGTCAAATTTACGATTTTGCACGCTTTAAACGTGAGCTGTCTGACACAATTAGACACTTGTAGAAAACACGAGGCATTGTGTGTTCCATTTCCGTTCATCCATAGGTGTAGACGTGGAACGCTAACATTTATCATGAGTCTTAAAATGAAATTCTGCAGTTTACAAAACATCGCAATAAAAATGTATGACTATTTTTGCAAAGAGGCTAAACGAGGAAGATTATTTCATTCTTTAGAAAACCCTGAGAATAGGACAAGACACATTTTGGATTTATCTAAACGGTCATTTAATCGCTGGATTCAAGGACGTGACCGTCAATGTTCCAAATATACAAAATCACAAGGAAGAGCAAAAATGTTGGATAATTTCGACAGTGAACTTATTAGAAGTGAAATTCGCAAAATGTTGGGTATGAATGAAACTGTTACAATAAGAAAATTAAAAGTATCGCTGAAAAAGAACAACAGTATTGAAATATCAAAGTCTACATTATGGAGGAATGTGAGAGCTGCAGGCTTTACATTCAGAAAGTATTCCAATGGACGAAACATCATCTGTGAGAAGCCACATATAGTAGTCATGAGAAGCAAGTACTTACATGAAGTAAAAGAGGTGCGCAAGCAAGGTTATGATGTTGTGTACTTGGATGAAACATGGATCAATGCTCACCACACTAACCAAAGGGAATGGCAGTCATCAGATGGAAAGATTAAGAGATTAATACCTAGCAGCAAAGGACAGCGCTTGATAATTGCTCATGCAGGTAGTCGACAACATGGACTAATACAGAATGCAGAGCTCATTTTTCTTTCAAAATCCATAGACAATCGGGATTATCACTCTGAGATGAATGGTCACATATTTAGACATTGGATTGAAAATTCAGTTCTCCCATCACTAGATCGACCATCTTGCCTAATAATGGACAATGCAGCGTACCACAACATTGTTGCACTTGAAGATAAAGTCCCGACGTCATCCAGTACAAAAGATGTTATTAAGATATGGCTCACAAAGGAGCACATACAATTTAATAACACGTACTTAAAACCTGAATTACTATCTCTAGTAAAGCAAGAACAGAGGACAAAGATTTTTCAAATAGATAAGATTATCCAAGAGCACGGTCATAAAAGTTTGATGCTGCCACCTTACCATGCTCATTTAAATCCAATAGAACTAATCTGGGCAAAATTAAAAGGACAAGTGGCAGATGAAAATACAACATTCAAAATATGCGATGTAAAGACTCTTGCTAATCTCGCTTTATTAAATATAGACAAAGATTATTGGGCTAAATGTGAAGACCACGTCTTAAAACAGGAAGAGGAATATTGGAAAAATGATGGTTTGTGGAATGTTCAACCCAAACAGTTATTAATCTTTTAGACTCGTCTGATTCAGAATGAAAGTATATAGCCCCCACAATGTTGGCCCCTATATTACCTTAAATTATTTCAACAAACGGTCCTTTTCAGGACCACACAACTATGAAAATTGGACATACAGCTTGATATTATCGTCCGTCCTCGAACTGAGCAGACAATAATTATCCTGGAGTTTTGTTTTATCCAGTTATTTCCCCATTACGGCCACGCCTTTACCTAGTGAAAATTAATCGTAGACCAGCAAGTACGGTAATTTCTATTCTTTAGGGCTTCACAATTTACAATTTTGACAAACATCAAAGAAATATCGCCGCTTTAAGAAAACTGCAGCTGCAAGATATTTGTTAAATATACATTTAAAGGGTCTTTTGCATTCTAATAACATTTGGAAAATTTCAAAAGTATTTAACAAACGGTTAGAGAGTAATAGCGTTTTGAAGTTGGGCATATGTTTTGAAACGAGCTATAACACTTTCCATCATCATCATCTTCAGATGCCATATCTGTTGGCGTAGGTGATCATGTCCTTCCACAATCTTCTATCCACAGTGCGCCATATCAGTTATGTTGTTGACTGTTTTCCATGCAATAACACTAAGCTATCTAGTATTTTCTCTCTTTGTCATCTGCAATCTATCTTTCCTTGTATTTTTCCAGTTGTAACCAAGTATTCCAACTTTCCTCTTTTTTGTAGAAATGCCTGAAAAATGTTGATCTTTCTGTTTTTTTTAGGAGTTCTCTTTCTGTGTTGGCCTCTTTGAGAGACTTTCCTCATTGGTCTTTTTAGCTGTCCAGGGAACTTTCAACATTCTTCTAAGAAATCCCACCTCTGTGGCATCTAATCGTCTTTTCATTTGTTTGTCTACTGTCCATGATTTGCATCCATAGGTCAGAATTGGCTCTATATATCATCGATGAACTCTCGTTCTCACTTATATTGACAAAGACTTGTTGCATAAGACTTCATCTTCTCTGAAATGCTATTTTGGGCTGAGCTATACTACTTTTTATTTCTGAGGTGCATCTTCCATCTGATGTTATTATTGTGCCCAAGAATTTGATGTATTACACTTGTTTCATATTTGTCCTGTTTATTTTTATGCTGCATTATGGTGATATACTTTCTATCATCCACTATAAAAGGATGTTAAATGGGAAGTGATATGTTGTGTCATCATTTACTGTAAAAGTGGGGTATTTTGGTAAAACCATATCCATCTTCAGTATGGCATTTTTGAGAATCAGGTTGCCTTCCTCCTTGGTCACTACTCACTTGCCAGATGGTTAATTGTTACTAGAGGCACCAAAAAGGATTATAATCATGATCAGTGACTGCTCCGCGCCCCCCACCCCCAAAACACTTTTGAGTTCCACTATTTGGCAAAGACTTCTAATGTTCATTTTAGCCCATGGCTTCACCAGATAGGGAAACAGGTTAATGTAAATTTTAAAAGTGAAAGCAACGACAACAAATAGTATCTACAATCAGAGTAAACATCTTTTAAAAGTTGTTAAACCCAAAACACTAAGTAAACATGATAATTTGAATAATATGATGACATGATAAACATTGGATAACATATTTCAATTAATATAAGTAAATGTTTTCTGTTTTGCAAGATTTGAAGATTAGCAATGATTTATGAAAATTATAAGAAAGTTGATAATGATAAAGTTGATAAACATAGTAGCAGCAATATTTTAGCATATCATGGATTACAAATATAAGTGAGAGACTTGGTAGCATACCTGTTCAGCTGATGCCATACAGGTGGGCAGGAGTGGAATGACTGGAAACATGTACTCAAGTGGGTACAACATTGAGACAAAAGCCATCACAGACATGGATAGTGCGTTGTAGTCTCGAGATTGTAAAATTACCTGGAAATCACACATTATGTTTTAGACACAAACATTGGAGAATGACAAAAATATATGCATTAAAAAATATCAGTTATCTCACATCACTCTCTAAGTCATTAATTATTGTAGCTTAAAATGTATTTCTATGATAATGAATGCAGTTCTTTTGTTTTCAATTTGTGTGATTTCACTTATCAATAATGACTTCATATACATTGTGATTTTGCTAATTTCGGTGAAGGGATAAACAATGCATTACACATCATATGAATATCAGTAGAAAGAGCCATAGAAGTGAACACAGGTCAGTATTTATGTTTTATAAACTACATCAAGACATTTGATGGAGTAAAGCATAAATAAATAATCAAAATGTTTTTAAGTATAAATGATGACAATAAAGATCTTATAATAATAAAAAATATGTATTATCAACAAACAGAAGCCATAAGAATTGGAAAGTAAATATGACTATTCCAATAGATAAAACAAAGTGTAAAGTAGTGTTGTGTACTATCACCAGATTTATATAACCTGCATTGAGAGATTATACTAAAATCCACAAAGGGCAAAGCTCAAATATTAGTCAGTGCTCATAATATAAGTAACATGAGGTGTGTTCATGACTTTTAATCACTAAGAGTGAAAGTGAGTTACAGTGTTAGTGTTAGTCATTGGATTATCCTCATTGTACATCAAACAAACAGTCCATAATTGTTCAGATCTCCTCCCCAGCAAGATCTGCAATGTCAGACAATAAACTGGTTCACCAGTTCTACCCCCCGTTCTCATCGTAGCTCTCCTGAATCTAGGCAACATTTCTCGTGACTAACATGAAACCCTGGGAGTCACACCAGGGAATACAAAAACTCTTGTCATTTTGCTCTTCATTATGAATGTACAGCCAGTTAGGAATATACAAACAAATGTAAGTGTGCGCGTATAAAAAAAAAGTAAACTACCCCCGTCACGCCAAGTGGCATATAGGGAATATGGTGTTAGTGACCATATATTTTACAGACCTTCGGCACATGATTTTTTGGGTAATGTGGTCGGTATTACGCCCGTGGCGCTTTACTTTCCCAGAATAAAATCCGGTACCCATTGAAGGCTGGGTGATCCGGAAGCCGTCGGTTGGGATCGAACCCTACCTCTTGTCCTTTGTAGTCCAGTTCACTAACCACTGAGCTATCGCGGCCCCCATGTGTGTGCGTATGGGGATATATATATATATATATATATATGAGTGTATGTATGGTGTGTGTGTGCGCATGTGTGTATGTATGTATGTATATATATATATATATATATATATATATATATATATATATATATATATATATATATATATATATATATATATATATATATTAAAAAAGAAAAAAGAATATATACACAGGTCTGTGTGTTCACGTACGGTTGTATAAACATAGATACGTATAGACATTGCCGGTGCGTTATAGTTGTGATAACCTATACAATATCCCCCCCACATATTTTTAGAACTCTTCCACCTGTGCTTTGGCCCTCCCATTAGCTGGCCAACTACATCACACCAGGTAATCATGTGTGGACTGGCTCTTGTTTTCATTTTCCTTCAGGCCACAGTGCAATATGCAGGGAAGACATTTTTATTTCTCATTCTAGTTCGAAATTATTTTGTTTTAGACACTTCATTATTAGTTAGCTATGTTGGGCTAATTTTATTTACTTAAATATCTGTGTGAGTGTGATATTTGTTTGTTCCTGCTGAAGGCCTATTGAGCTGAAACATTGTTCAAATTTGTGTTGTCCATTAATTACGTAAAGCTTTAACCACACCATTTTTGTTATATTTTGTTCATTTCTCCTTTACAATCAGCTTTACTGTAGCTTCACATTTTTATGCATTTCTTTGCTTTGACCCCAGATTGTTATAATTGAGAAAAACAAAATAAAGATCTTAGCTGGTTAACCTTAATATCTAATAGAAAGAAGTTATGGTTGCAACAAGGAAAAACAAATTTTCCTCATGCCCAACTAAAATAAATGGGCCAGTATTATAACAGATTAATGTATATAAATACCTGTGAGCAATGTTAATTATTGAAATAGATGTACAACAAAAGTTATAGATGCAGAATAGCTCAGGTAAAGGTTGTATTTGAAAGGGTGAAGAAGATATGTAACCCATTGTTGACAGTAGAAGTAAGAAAATGAGTTCTTCAAAGTTATATTTAACTAATCCTGTTAGATAGGAGTAAATCATTAATAAGCAGAGTAGAAAACAACATCTTTAAAGATCACAGATATCTTGATTCATATAAGAAATATGACTATGAACAGCTAAAAAATAGCATAAGTAACAAAAAGGTTATAAAATAAGCCAAAGTAAAAATGAAGCCAAAGAAAACTTGCTGCCAATGTCATGATAGAAACAATTAACAACATTCTGGCATGTAATGAGAAGGAACAGCTGGAATATATTGTGGCAACTTGACAAATTGAGAGAAGAACAGGTACAGGCAAACAGAAAGAAATGATACAAGACAGTCTAAGAGAATGGTTTGGTGGTGTATCAACAACAGAGCTTATAAGTAACTATAGAGTAAGAAAGTTGAAAGACATAATCACCTTTGCCAGAAGGAATGACACTTGATGATGATTGTTTCCTAGATACATTTATTTTTCTTAATTTAAACAATGATGGAACAAAAATTTATTTTGTCATTTCTGAAATGTGATCTTGACTTTCAATTTTGGATGGCATTTGCATTTTAATATAATCTGAGGGTTCTGAGGTTGAATGGATCGTGCCTTACCAGGAAGTGGGCAAAACCTTCAAGACAACAACAACAATTTAATCAAAACAGTCATGCGTACAAAGGTGAAAGTTAATTTAATGAAAGGTCAAATTTATATTCCAAGACTAACTTTGCGTACAAAAGTGAAAGTTAGTTTAATGACAGATTAAATGTATATTCCAAGACTAACTTTGCGTACAAAAGTGAAAGTAAATTTAATGACAGATTAGATGTATATTCCAAGTCTAACTTAGCGTACAAAGGTGAAAGTTAAATTAATGACAGATTAAATGTATATTCCAAGACTAACTTTGCGTACAAAGGTGAAAGTTAATTTAATGAAAGGTCAAATTTATATTCCAAGACTAACTTTGCATACAAAAGTGAAAGTTAATTTAATGACAGATTAAATGTATATTCCAAGACTAACTTTGCGTACAAAGGTGAAAGTTAATTTAATGAAAGGTCAAATTTATACTCCAAGACTAACTTTGCGTACAAAGGTGAAAGTAAATCTATAATGACAGATTAAATTTATATTCCAAGACTAACTTACTTTATGTTCCAACATAATAGCAGTAAGGACTCGAAGACAAGTATCCACTCCCAGCAATTCCAAGGGAAGGTGTAATGGAAAGTCTACTAAACTGAATCTTGTATTGTCAGGCAGAGCAAACACTAGTGGGGAGTGTAGCTCTCTAGTTAATACATGAACCTAGAAACAGAAAAACTGGATATGTAAAATGCCCATCTACAAAATTAATAAAATTATGAAACACTATCTTACAAGCTGGACTTTATAAATTAAATATAAAATATAACTGGGCAATCACATGCATGCACACGCGCACACACACACAGAGAAAGACTACATTCAGAGAAGGGTCAAAATTCTGAACTTTAAGGAAGACAAAAGTTGGATAAAAATTACAAAAGCTTATTAACAAACACCAATCACAACATCAAATGGTGCAATACTGATAGTTTATAACATGCCCACTGCATGATGTATATAACAACAGGTAATGAGTGAGTCAATGATTCAATTCTCTGTCACACATGTCAAAGAAAAAGTATATAACAAAAGGTAATGAATGAGTCAATGATTCAATTCTCTGTCAATGTCAAAGAAAAAGTATATAACAAAAGGTAATGATTGAGTCAATGATTCAATTCTCTGTCAATGTCAATGAAAAAGTATATAACAAAAAAGAGATGTGACTCAATTCTCAGTCGCTTCAACAGAATGTAATAAACTGTTGTCAATGACATTGGATGAACATGTTCTTGTCAAGACAGTAACTTTTGTTTTACAGATCTGATCAATAGCACTTTGAAATTGAAGAACACTGTGACACAAGCTAGATTATGTAGCCTTCCTTTAGGATTAACATGTCAACTTATTTTAAGTGCCCACATGAGGAGTTTCAAAAAATCGTTTGCAAGAGAAATAGAGCAAGAAGTTCAGTAGGAGCTCTGAGTTAGGAGAGGGGGGCGCATTGGAGTACTGGGAAATATGGAGGGAGGTAGGAGTACTGAGAAATATAGAAGAATGGAAGGGAGGGATAGAGGAGTACTGAGAAATATGGAGAGACAGAGGAGTACTGAGAAATACAGGGGAGGGAGGAGTACTGAGAAATATGGAGGGAGGGAAGGCGGAGTACTGAGAAATATGGAGGGAGGGAGGGAGGAGTACTGAGAAATATGGAGGGATGGAGGAGTACTGAGAAATATAGAAGAATAGAAGGGAGGTATAGAGGAGTGCTGAGAAATATGGTGGGACGGAGGAGTGCTGAGAAATATGGAGGGACAGAGGAGTGTTGAGAAATATGGAGGGACGGAGGAGTGCTGAGAAATATGGAGGGACGGAGGAGTGCTGAGAAATATGGAGGGACGGAGGAGTGCTGAGAAATATGGAGGGATGGAGGAGTGCTGAGAAATATGGAGGGACGGAGGAGTGTTGAGAAATATGGAGGACGGAGGAGTGCTGAGAAATATGGAGGGACGGAGGAGTGCTGAGAAATATGGAGGGATGGAGGAGTGCTGAGAAATATGGAGGGACGGAGGAGTACTGAGAAATATGGAAGGAGGAGTACTGAGAAATATGGAGGGAGGAGTACTGAGAAATATGGAGGGAGGGAGGAGTACTGAGAAATATGGAGGGAGGGAGGAGTACTGAGAAATATGGACGGAGGAGTACTGAGAAATATGGACGGAGGAGTGCTGAGAAATATGGAGGGACGGAGGAGTGCTGAGAAATATGGAGGGATGGAGGAGTGCTGAGAAATATGAAGGGACGGAGGAGTACTGAGAAATATGGAAGGAGGAGTACTGAGAAATATGGAGGGAGGAGTACTGAGAAATATGGAGGGAGGGAGGAGTACTGAGAAATATGGAGGGAGGGAGGAGTACTAAGAAATATGGAGGGAGGGAGGAGTACTGAGAAATATGGACGGAGGAGTACTGAGAAATATGGAAGGAGGAGTACTGAGAAATATGGACGGAGGAGTGCTGGGAAATATGGAAGGAGGAGTACTGAGAAATATGGACGGAGGAGTGCTGAGAAATATGGAGGGAGGAGTACTGAGAAATATGGAGGGATGGAGGAGTACTGAGAAATATGGACGGAGGAGTGCTGAGAAATATGGAGGGATGGAGGAGTACTGAGAAATATGGAGGGAGGAGTACTGAGAAATATGGAGGGATGGAGGAGTACTGAGAAATATGGAGGGAGGAGTACTGAGAAATATGGAGGGATGGAGGAGTACTGAGAAATATGGACGGAGGAGTGCTGAGAAATATGGAGGGATGGAGAAGTACTGAGAAATATGGAGGGAGAGAGAAGTACTGAGAAATATGGAGGAAGGGAGGGAGGAGTACTGAGAAATATGGATGGAGGGAAGGCGGGAGAAGAACTGAGAAATATGAAAGGAGAGAGGAGTACTGAGAAATTGGAAGAGAGGAAGGGAGGGAGAAGTCAAGAAGGAAATGAAAAACACGTGCAAAAGAAATCATCAGCAAAAAAAAAAAAAAATTAAATACATGAATCACAATAAAAGAAAGCGCCAGAAGATGACAGTGCAGCACAAGCATACACTGGCATGCATGTGTAGCTTATAGTTGTGTTAGTGTAGCCAGGGGTTAAGCACACCCCCCAACCGGAAGACAACGAATGAGGATGTTTCTAGAGAACTAGAGTTACAAAATATATGTGCTTGATTAGGGAGAAAATAGCTTGTACCAAATGCGAGCAGTCTTGGCGTGACTTCACTTGTGTAACTTTTCTCTGGCGCTTTTCATGTCCGATAATCTGATACGGGGAAAAGCACTAATCAGTAGCCTGGCGTTTTTACAGCTCTGATAGAGAAGGGCAATTATTCCTAATTAAGGGATGTGGCTCGATGCAGATTTTATAATGTTTGGGAAAGAGGGGTGGGGGGGATTAGACCTTGTGTGAATTAAGAGAGAAAAGGACAACGAATGGGGTGGGGGTAAAGCCTAGCTTGACAGTTTATTAACGAATAATGGCACTGCATAAACATATAACGTGTTTGAGGCTGAGTTCATGGCAGAATGAGAGAAGTAAAGCGCTTGTAAATATTTGCTCACGCTGCTTTAATGCTAGGTTAAGGTCAATGACAGATGGAAGCGAGAGGGGGCGTGGGGGTTGTAAATACCTACTTATGTTAGCTATTGCTTCTGTTTCCAGGTTAAGTTAATGACAGATATGAGAGAAAGAGAGAGAGAGAGAGCAGGAGAGAGAGAGAGTGTGTTTAAATATACGATTACAATTGAGGTTGATATAGACAAATATAGGTCACAGTTTCCCTAGACGACTGACTACTCGTCACATCGAGGACGAAACAAAAGTATCAATAAGGTTGCTTGGAAACTGGAGGAAAAAAATTGGGTGGAAACTGGAGGGAAAAAAATGGGTGGAAACTGGAGAAAAAAAATTGGGTGCAAGCACAGACGTCATGTGGGTCATGATTTGGGGTCGTAGAAATTGTGTGGATGCTACGCTACAAAACACTAAAACGTGTGCTGACATAATATGTCGATCTGTTAAACACTTTCTGTGACGTTCTACTGACTAGTCAACAGCTGTCAATTTCAGATTTCTTTTCTTCACTTTATTATTGTTAGAAATGTGTGGTGAAGTGTGTTAAACGAATGACAGGAAATAGCCTGAGAGACAAGATCAGAAATAAAGAACTGAGAAAAAAGTTAGGAATAATCCCCGCCATATAATATATAAAGAACCAAGATATAACATGGTTTGGCCACGTGATACGGCAGAAAGATCAAAACACGAGCCTTCAATAAACGTTGCGAGAACACCGGACCCAAAGGCCGAACACGAAAAATATGGATACGGAATATTAGAAACACTAGGAAACATAACAACAGCAGCAGAGACGAACAGAAGAGTAAAAGACCGCAAATTATATCTACTCTCAACGCTGAAATGCAAATGAGGAAGGAAAGTCGAAGAAGACTTAATATTTCGACTTCCTTCTATTGAGATCATCATAGTTCACCCTCAATATCTTGTCGCTTTATTGACTTCACAAGTCGTATTTTCCTAATACTGTCATGTAGTTTATTTCCAGAAGTACAATCTGTGGCCATTATGGCAAGGTCAGTTGCCCACACCTGGCCAAGACCTCAATTCACCTCCCAGTTGGGCTGCAAAACGTCTACGTAAAAACAGACACGCTAATGATTGTAGTAGGTGGGGACCTGTTGATAATTAACGAAGTGTGGATCGCAGTAGATGGGGATCTGTTGATAACTAACAAGGTGTGGATCACAGTAGATGGTGATCTGTTGATAATTAACGAGGTGTGGATCGCTGTAGATGGTGATCTGTTGATAATTAACGAGGTGAGGATTGCTGTAGATTGTGATCTGTTGATAATTAACGAGGTGTGGATCGCTGTAGATTGTGATCTGTTGATAATTAACGAGGTGAGGATCGCTGTAGATTGTGATCTGTTGATAATTAACGAGGTGTGGACTGCTGTAGATGAGGATCTGTTGATAATTAACGAGGTGAGGATCGCTGTAGATTGTGATCTGTTGATAATTAACGAGGTGTGGACTGCTGTAGATGAGGATCTGTTGATAATTAACGAGGTGAGGATCGCTGTAGATGGTGATCTGTTGATAATTAACGAGGTGTGGACTACTGTAGATTGTGATCTGTTGATAATTAACGAGGTGTGGACTGCTGTAGATGAGGATCTGTTGATAATTAACGAGGTGTGGACTGCTGTAGATGAGGATCTGTTGATAATTAACGAGGTGAGGATCGCTGTAGATTGTGATCTGTTGATAATTAACGAGGTGAGGATCGCTGTAGATTGTGATCTGTTGATAATTAACGAGGTGTGGATTGCTGTAGATTGTGATGTTGATAATTAACGAGGTGAGGATTGCTGTAGATTGTGATCTGTTGATAATTAACGAGGTGAGGATCGCTGTAGATGGGGATCTGTTGATAATTAACGAGGTGAGGACTGCTGTAGATGGGGATCTGTTGATAATTAACGAGATGAGGATTGCTGTAGATGGGGATCTGTTGATAATTAACGAGGTGAGGATCGCTGTAGATGGGGATCTGTTGATAATTAACGAGGTGAGGATCGCTGTAGATGGGGATCTGTTGATAATTAACGAGGTGTGGATCGCTGTAGATGGGGATCTGTTGATAATTAACGAGGTGTGGATCGCAGTAGGTGGAGGTGTCTGTTTATAATAAACATGGTGTGGATAGCAGTGGGTGTGGAATCTGTTTATAAGTAACGTGGTGTGGATCGCTGTAGGTGTGTGTGGGGGTGGGGTGTCTGTTGATAATGAACGGGGTGAGAATCACAGTAGGTGTGGGATCTGTTTGATAATTAACGGGGTGAGGATCGCTGTAGGTGAGGTCTGTTAATAAATTAACGGGTGAGGATCGCTGTAAGTGGAGATCTATTGATAATGAAAACCTAACACTGGAAACTTCTAGGATTAACACAAATCAAACGAAATTTAGAAGCAAAAGCCCAGGAAATCAAGCCATTGCAGTCGCCATGACGACACCCTGGGAGCTGCGATAGCTCAGTGGTTAGTGAACTGGACTACAAAGGACAAGAGTTCGGGTTCGATCCTGATCGACTGCTTCCGGATTCACCCAGCCTTAAATGTGTACCGGAAATTTTTTTTCTGGGAAAGTAAAGCGGTACGGGAGTAATACCGACCACATGACCCTAAAAATCATGTGCCAAAGGTCTACAGAAATTATGGTCACTAATATCATACTCTCTATACGCCACTTGGCGTGACGGGGCTCTTTACTTTACTTAATTATTGGCTACATGATTCTTCAATTGCTTGGTTCTTACTTATGTCAGAAAACATGGCATCCTATAACTCTGTCTCGTTATCATTTTAGGAAAAATATATTATTTTTTTGGTTTAAATAATGTTGGCACCAGCCGTAAACATTTCAAGGGTCTGCATAAAGTCAACCAACATGCAACGTGTTATATAAGCAGGTTTGATCCATCAACAATGGTGCAAAATCGTGTCCAAAATATAAATAAAAAAACAAAAAACGGAATCAATCTATCTTCTTCGAGCCCACTTGCACACAAATGATGATAGCCATTGCTGTCTGTCCTGAGCCAGTTCGGGTCAAAATATAGTTACTGTCTTTCAGATAGAAAAATGGGTTGTTTGAAATGTCAACTTCATACCTCTTTTTTTTTTAAATATCATATGCGAATATAAGGAAAGTATCACATCAGGAAGCATACCTTGGTATTTAAAAAAAATAAAAAATAAAAAGGCCGAAAATAATCTTTTGATTACTTTTGGATCTTTTGCCAAATTTTGTATCTTCTGTTTTGTTTTGGATATCTAGACATATAGTTGCATTCACAATATGCAACCTAGATTCACAAGAAACGTATTTTATATAAATTTTCGTGACATCACGACACCAAACCTAACTATATGTTTTAGATTTAATTATTGTGGTAACCATAGAGAAGAATACACCTTTCACATGGAATATATTCAAGATGGACAGGAAGAAATGGAACCAAAGGTTTTTTTTTTAAAGACAGTTGCTGCCTCGGGCGCAAATACTGGGCTGGCCGATACTGTCAAGCCTGTACAAACAAACCCTGCCATTAGTCGGCCACAGACAAAATCCTGTCATGTAGTACGGCCACAGACAAAATCCTGTCATGTAGTACGGCCACAGACAAAATCCTGTCATTTAGTACGGCCACAAACTAAATCCTGTCATTTAGTGCGGCCACAGACAAAATCCTGTCATTTAGTACGGCCACAGACAAAATCCTGTCATTTAGTGCGGTCACAGACAAAATCCTGTCATTTAGTGCGGCCACAGACAAAATCCTGTCATTTAGTGCGGCCACAGACAAAATCCTGTCATTTAGTACGGCTACAGACAAAATCCTGTCATTTAGTACGGCTACAGACAAAATCCTGTCATTTAGTACGGCCACAGACAAAATCCTGTCATTTAGTACGGCCACAGACAAAATCCTGTCATTTAGTACGGCCACATAAAAATCCTACCATGTAGTACGGCCACATAAAAATCCTGCCATGTAGTACGATCAGATACAATCCCTGCCATGTAGTACGGCCACAGACAAAATCCTACCATGTAGTACGGCAACAGACAAAATCCTACCATGTATAGCACGGCCACATAAAAATCCTGCCATGTAGTACGATCAGATACAATTCCTGCCATGTAGTACGGCCACAGACAAAATCCTACCATGTAGCACGGCCACATACAAATCCTGCCATGTAGCACGGCCACAGACAAAATCCTACCATGTAGCACGGCCACAGACAAAATCCTACCATGTAGCACGGCCACAGACAAAATCCTACCATGTAGCACGGCCACAGACAAACCCAAAGGCCAGGGAAGCAACCCGAACAAGCCCATGCTAAGATGGATACATTGGGCTCTAATGTGCAGAACAACGTCAACCCGTGACAAAAGAACATAGAAGAAACCACACAGAGAGTTCGTTAGGATTCTCCTCAGATAACCTTGATATTCTCGGAGAGGGGGGGGGGATATCGGAGCACCCATGGGTTTGTCCGGTGTACAGCGATGATGATCCTAATAACAAACAATAAGATGTGCAAACAATCGTATGCGGTATATAAAACATGGCTTTTAATTCGCACATTTTTCACTTGACGGTACAGTAACAAGAAGACGATACCCCACATTTCTTCTATGGCAGGCGCGGGGAAAGAGTAACTTATCTAAAACGGCGAAACAAAATTAAATCGGCGTGAGGGAGAAATACGAATTTTAAAATGCATTATAGTTATCAAACTCATTCGCATTTTAATTGTTTCGCCCACACCCCCAAATTTTAATAGATAATGATAAATTCATGCTTTTATAAAAGTAATTTCCTTTATAATTATGTCGTATGATCTTATCAAAGACGCTATTTCGGCATTTCCGAAAGCCTCTATTAAGGCCTAGACTCCCGACTAGGAGCACACGCTAAGCGCAGTAGGTCTCCACTATTGATTTGTGCTGATGATGTCATCCTTTCAAACGACATCTATTCATATGTAAAAACTAATTCTATTATTCTGCTTTGATTTCCTACTCCACGTTATCGGGCGAACTGAGAGGTGTAGATATGCTATTTTCCATTGCGAGTTTGTTTTCTATTCCTTTCAGTTCTTGCCATTTTTTAACCTTCATTGGGGCACCTAAAAGAGCTCTCCAGCCTTATTACTGGAATCAATCCACTGAAAAAAACAAGGAGGCGAAAACGTTCGTATTTTTTACTCAACTCGTCTAGTGATCTTCTGATCCGTCAATGGTGAGCACGGTGAATGACGTTTATGTGGATGACGAGGTGTATCTAAAAATAAAGTTTATTATTTTATTATTATTATTTTTAATTTAAGTTTAATTAAAGTTTTTATTATTGTTAATTTTCTGAAGTGCTAAAATAATGAGTTCTCTCAATTGTGTAAATCATAATGAATTTAAAGTGTAAATTCATCAGTATGACAAAAGTAACTTTAATCTTTAATATTGTAAAGACACTTCGGTAAGGAAGACAAGAGGGGTCTATTATATCACAATATACAAGAAGCAGACAAGAAAACACATCACACCCTGGGTGTAGATAGCAAAATCGATCATCCTTTCTCTCTCCTACGGATCGCAATAATCGGAAGGCAATATTAAACTTTCAAAAACTATTCTTGGAAAGTTGTAAGAAGCGTTGGTTTCACTTTTCGAAAATCTGCAGGTGGCAGGAACATTGTTAGTGAAGAGCCATGAATGATTACCTCTCGTAGTAAATACACGAGGCAGATCCGAGAGAGAAGAATGGAAGGTTATGGCATCGTAATTTGGATGAAACGTGGGATAGAGAAATAATGATAATCTCTTGACAGAGAAAATAAAGAAAATGAAAATACCTAGCAGCAAAGGACAGCGCATTATAATACAACATACTATTGCAGAGACATGAGTACTGGAAGAAATATGAAAGAGCATGTGCTCCGGGATGAGGAACAGCCCTAGCAGCGAGATGGTTTGCATGTTCTCCACCCGTCAACAATTGTGAACCTCCTAGATTCGGAATGGATCAAGTCACCGGCACATCTCTTCCCATGACATTCCAACCCACTGTATTATCCATTTATCGTTAAAATAAAAGGTACAAAGTGACCAACATGCTTTGTTCTGATCAGGAAAAATGTTTATGTCAACGAGAGAAACGGTCTCTCTATGAAGTGTGGATACGCCTTCACATCACTGTCATAATTATGTGGTGTTATACTGTAAAATATGTTTCTTATGTTTTAGTTTTAGTGCACAATTTATAACAGAATTACTCGTGTGTGCAAAATCCACTTTGTCTTCGGGCTTTTTGTTTACAAATTTCTAAGGTCGAGGAAAATTTAACACTGCATGCAAAAATTCCCAGCAATACACCTTACAATTTCCGAGAAAATTGATGGTGAGTTTTGGCAAAAACTTGTGAACGAGCCAGAGATGTTCAACCCATCAAAGAAGAAGCCGCCCGTTCTGATCTCTAAAAAGCGTGGACTGAGAGTCGCCGGTAGCAATAAATACTGCTTTGGAAGGTATCTTAAAAAGAAAAAGATAAGCATCAGTAATAGCCTTCACCCCCACATCGGCCCTATACTTGAGCTAGTTATCATATAAGCTATGATCTGTGAAGATCTTATGTCTCATCCAAGTAGACTTCAGCGCGCGCACGCACGCACACACACACTTATATACACATATATATAACAACATCATTCATAGCAACATGCAAATTAACTAGCTGATCGATTTCAAGGTTCGTTCTCCCTAACACTACTCTCCGGCATGCCCTTACAAGATTACCAATATGGTTATGGAAGACCCCGGTATCACTGCAAATGAATTAAAATCCATAATTGCTCAACCGCCCGTGCCAGTCGAATCATCCGAATTACTATCTCCTCTCCCAAACAAAGAAAGGTAGCTGTAGTTCCCATCATAACAGTCTCAGCACACGCCAAAAGACATAAGACAAAACCGCACAGAAAGTGAACACAGCCATCTGTTCCCCGTCATACGATGTCATCATTCATTGTAAGCAATCGGAATATCGAAACACAATAAAAAAGATAAAACGCACAGCTCACAGTGTGCACAAAGCACTTAACTCAGTAGCTCCTGCAACAAGCCGGCCTTGGAATATGATGAAACTGCAACAAGGAACACTTTTCAGACACTCAGAAGTTCACGTCCTCCGAAAATGATGATCGTTATATATATATTTTTTTTAATGTATAGCGCTTGGTGATGTTAGGACATCGTTTTTGACTCCAAATCCGAACATATGAAACACAGTTAGTCGTCGGATTATCCCCGTCGCACATCAAACAGACCATAAGATCTCCCTGCAATGTGAATTTGTGAAATTATAAACCAGTTCACATTTCCATCCTCGATCTCACAGTAGCCCTTTCGAATCTAGATAATATCTCTCCTGACTAACATGGAACTCCGGGAGTCACCCCGGTGCTGCAAAGTCATGAACGAAACTCCATTTCGCTTTTCAATATTAGCGTACGGATGTTTTAGGGACATACAATCAGCCATTATGATGACGTAGCACACACAGCAATGGCTGTCCTCATAAAATCCCGATTACTCTAATAAATGCAGCCAACAACGCACGAAAAACGCTATCGTAAAACGATTTTGTTAATGAACCATAGACCTGATACAGAATGTGTAAATTAGCAGAACGAATTCAAAACAAACGAGGAAATTAGAGAAATCGCCATTCAACCACTAATATCTTCAGTAATCAAGAAAAGACGGTGGTCATATGTTGGACATGTGATTTAATGAGTACCAACAACTTGCTTGAAGTTTGCCATATCTCCAATATTCTGCCAACCTTCACCTTTGGTTATGGTATCGACTGAATATACAATACATGTTGTGTCATGATTGACTTGTGCAGTCTTATCTTGAGTAATTCATGTTGTGATCTGTCTCAGTCAAATCAATTATCCCGTAACCTTGTCGATCGGTAGGGCACCATTGATGACATTTTCACAATTTGCTTCCAAACGTTCCGATTTAGATCAACTCTCTGCGATACAACAAAAGACATCCCCGTCCATTCTCTGATGTTATCCATCCATCTTTTCTGTTATCCTCCTTGCCTTCTTTTGCTGGTACTGTGCCTCGCAGATTGATTCTGGCAAGGCCTGTGGACCGTGTCCTTACTAGGTCAGTTGTCCTTTTACTAGTGACAATAGGTCTTTTATTGGTCAGTGGATCATTGGATTCTTTCGCATTTCTTCATTGTTGATATGTTTTCTGGACGATATGTGTTATATCTTTCTATACCATTTCATCTCCAAGGGTTTTATTCTTCTTTGGAGATCAGTGGTGAGTGTCCACGTTTTACACAGGCAAACATAAATACAGATGTAACTACTGCTCGTATGATCTTCGTTGTTACGGACATGTGTGTCCTTATATAGTTGAATCTTGTCATGGCTGGGAGTCGCGATAGTTCAGTGGTTAGTGAACTGGACTACAAAGGACAAGGGGTAGGGTTCGATCCCAACCGACGGCTTCCGGGTTCACCCAGCCTTAAATGGGTACCGGAATTTTTTCTGGGAAAGTAAAGCAGCACGGGCGTAATACCGACCACATTACCCCAAAAATCATGTGCTGAAGGTCTGTAAAATATAGCGTCACTAACACCATATTTCCCTATACGCAACTTGGCGTGACGGGGGTACTTTACTTTACTTGTCATGGCTACTACCGCTTGTGCTATTCTGGCTAGTACTTCTGGTCTTGATCCTTCGTCAGCGACAATAGAGCCCAGATATTTGAATTTGCTGACCTCGTCGGTATTTTCTCCCAGTTTGGTTTATCTGCCTCAGGATTTCGTCACCATATGGCATATATCCTAAATGTATTGAGATTTTTTCTCTTTCATCTGTTTTTCTGTAGCTCTGAACAGTGTTATGTTCATGTTACATTATGGATACAAATCATGGACAATAGATTTTAAGATCCGAAAGATTGCAGCAACAGAAATATAGTTCTTGATATGAATGTTCTACATGTCATCAACAGTTGAGAAATATAATGAAGAAATGCTACATTTAATGAGGATCAAGAGAAGAATTGTAATCAGAACTGTAAACAGAGAGACGGGGCACACTTTATTGGACTCGGGAAGGAAACCTTGAAAAATCCAAGGATAACTGGAAAAATCCATGGTAAGGTAAGTACAAAAGAAAGAAAAATCCGAGGATAACTGGAAAAATCCATAGTAAGATAAGTACAAAAGACAGAAAAATCCGAGGATAACTGGAAAAATCCATGGTAAGATAAGTACAAAAGACAGAAAAATCCGAGGATAACTGGAAAAAATCCATGGTAAGATAAGTACAAAAGACAGAAAAATCCGAGGATAACTGGAAAAATCCATGGTAAGATAAGTACAAAAGACAGAAAAATCCGAGGATAACTGGAAAAATCCATGGTAAGATAAGTACAAAAGACAGAAAAATCCGAGGATAACTGGAAAAAATCAATGGTAAGATAAGTACAAAAGACAGAAAAATCCGAGGATAACTGGAAAAATCCATGGTAAGATAAGTACAAAAGACAGAAAAATCCGAGGATAACTGGAAAAATCCATGGTAAGATAAGTACAAAAGACATAAAAATCCGAGGATAACTGGAAAAATCCATGGTAAGATAAGTACAAAAGACAGAAAAATCCGAGGATAACTGGAAAAATCCATGGTAAGATAAGTACAAAAGACAGAAAAATCCGAGGATAACTGGAAAAAATCAATGGTAAGATAAGTACAAAAGACAGAAAAATCCGAGGATAACTGGAAAAATCCATGGTAAGATAAGTACAAAAGACAGAAAAATCCGAGGATAACTGGAAAAATCCATGGTAAGATAAGTACAAAAGACAGAAAAATCCGAGGATAACTGGAAAAATCCATGGTAAGATAAGTACAAAAGACAGAAAAATCCGAGGATAACTGGAAAAATCCATGGTAAGATAAGTACAAAAGACATAAAAATCCGAGGATAACTGGAAAAATCCATGGTAAGATAAGTACAAAAGACAGAAAAATCCGAGGATAACTGGAAAAATCCATGGTAAGATAAGTACAAAAGACAGAAAAATCCGAGGATAACTGGAAAAATCCATGGTAAGATAAGTACAAAAGACAGAAAAATCCGAGGATAACTGGAAAAATCCATGGTAAGATAAGTACAAAAGACAGAAAAATCCGAGGATAACTGGAAAAATCCATGGTAAGATAAGTACAAAAGACAGAAAAATCCGAGGATAACTGGAAAAATCCATGGTAAGATAAGTACAAAAGACAGAAAAATCCGAGGATAACTGGAAAAAATCAATGGTAAGATAAGTACAAAAGACAGAAAAATCCGAGGATAACTGGAAAAATCCATGGTAAGATAAGTACAAAAGACAGAAAAATCCGAGGATAACTGGAAAAATCCATGGTAAGATAAGTACAAAAGACAGAAAAATCCGAGGATAACTGGAAAAATCCATGGTAAGATAAGTACAAAAGACAGAAAAATCCGAGGATAACTGGAAAAATCCATGGTAAGATAAGTACAAAAGACAGAAAAATCCGAGGATAACTGGAAAAATCCATGGTAAGATAAGTACAAAAGACAGAAAAATCCGAGGATAACTGGAAAAATCCATGGTAAGATAAGTACAAAAGACAGAAAAATCCGAGGATAACTGGAAAAATCCATGGTAAGATAAGTACAAAAGACAGAAAAATCCGAGGATAACTGGAAAAATCCATGGTAAGATAAGTACAAAAGACAGAAAAATCCGAGGATAACTGGAAAAATCCATGGTAAGATAAGTACAAAAGACAGAAAAATCCGAGGATAACTGGAAAAATCCATGGTAAGATAAGTACAAAAGACATAAAAATCCGAGGATAACTGGAAAAATCCATGGTAAGATAAGTACAAAAGACAGAAAAATCCGAGGATAACTGGAAAAATCCATGGTAAGATAAGTACAAAAGACAGAAAAATCCGAGGATAACTGGAAAAATCCATGGTAAGATAAGTACAAAAGACAGAAAAATCCGAGGATAACTGGAAAAATCCATGGTAAGATAAGTACAAAAGACAGAAAAATCCGAGGATAACTGGAAAAATCCATGGTAAGATAAGTACAAAAGACAGAAAAATCCGAGGATAACTGGAAAAATCCATGGTAAGATAAGTACAAAAGACAGAAAAATCCGAGGATAACTGGAAAAAATCAATGGTAAGATAAGTACAAAAGACAGAAAAATCCGAGGATAACTGGAAAAATCCATGGTAAGATAAGTACAAAAGACAGAAAAATCCGAGGATAACTGGAAAAATCCATGGTAAGATAAGTACAAAAGACAGAAAAATCCGAGGATAACTGGAAAAATCCATGGTAAGATAAGTACAAAAGACAGAAAAATCCGAGGATAACTGGAAAAATCCATGGTAAGATAAGTACAAAAGACAGAAAAATCCGAGGATAACTGGAAAAATCCATGGTAAGATAAGTACAAAAGACAGAAAAATCCGAGGATAACTGGAAAAATCCATGGTAAGATAAGTACAAAAGACAGAAAAATCCGAGGATAACTGGAAAAATCCATGGTAAGATAAGTACAAAAGACAGAAAAATCCGAGGATAACTGGAAAAATCCATGGTAAGATAAGTACAAAAGACAGAAAAATCCGAGGATAACTGGAAAAATCCATGGTAAGATAAGTACAAAAGACAGAAAAATCCGAGGATAACTGGAAAAATCCATGGTAAGATAAGTACAAAAGACAGAAAAATCCGAGGATAACTGGAAAAATCCATGGTAAGATAAGTACAAAAGACAGAAAAATCCGAGGATAACTGGAAAAATCCATGGTAAGATAAGTACAAAAGACAGAAAAATCCGAGGATAACTGGAAAAATCCATGGTAAGATAAGTACAAAAGACAGAAAAATCCGAGGATAACTGGAAAAATCCATGGTAAGATAAGTACAAAAGACAGAAAAATCCGAGGATAACTGGAAAAATCCATGGTAAGATAAGTACAAAAGACAGAAAAATCCGAGGATAACTGGAAAAATCCATGGTAAGATAAGTACAAAAGACAGAAAAATCCGAGGATAACTGGAAAAATCCATGGTAAGATAAGTACAAAAGACAGAAAAATCCGAGGATAACTGGAAAAATCCATGGTAAGATAAGTACAAAAAGACAGAGAGTGGAAACAGATTGGGACGGAAGGACACAAACTTTGTAAAAAAAAAAAAACAGGTTTAAAAAGGGGGGGGGGGAGAGATTGGGCCGCAATGACAAAAAGTTTGGAGCAAAAAGATGGTACCTAAAAATATGTATATATATTAAAAATGAGACAGAATGACACAAAGTTTGAAAAACTAAGACAAGCAAAGAAGTTAAATGAGCACATGGTCATAAAAAGGTCAGCGTCCTACGGCAGAAACATAATGATGATGCCTATATTTAATGCATGAAATAGTAAAGGATCATAAAATGGTAAAGAAGTTCTGTAGCATTTTTGTCTATAAGGAGCGAAGCGTACGACCTCCACTATAAGTAAAAAGTAAAGTACCCCCCGTCACGCCAAGTGGCGTATAGGGAAATATGGTGTTAGTGACCCTATATTTTACAGACCTTCAGCACATGATTTTTGGGGTAATGTGGTCGGTATTACGCCCGTGCTGCTTTTACTTTCCCAGAAAAAATCCGGTACCCATTTAAGGCTGGGTGAACCCGGAGCCGTCGGTTGGGATCGAACCCTACCCCTTGTCCGTAGTAGTCCAGTTCACTAACCACTGAGCTATCGCGGCTCCTACTAATTTTTAGGGAATTAGTAAAACCCAGGTGTCCTCGCCAGGATTACGAACCCCGGCTGTTGCCGTGGTAAGCCAACCGCCTATCGATTGCGCTAACCGGACACCCACCTCCACTATACTTGGGCACATTTTTATTTGGGCCAAGTCTCTCTACTTTGATGTCTTTCCCTCCGTGACCACATGCCAGGAGCGACGTCTGGAGAGCCTGTCCTGAAATCGGGTGTTCCACAGGAAAAACCAAAGCTGTACGACTGTCTAAAATGACAAATAAGTTTGCAGAAAACTAACATACTCGGTCAGGACGTCGAAGCAACACCTGCAAGCTCTATCGACAACTACAAACTTGATATCGTGCGGCAGTATAACTATCTGGGGTCCATCATCAGCGACAGACTATCTTTAGATACAGTAATTGACACTCGTATTGTTAAAGTTGCTACCACCTTTGCACGGGTTTCTAGGCGTGTCTGGCAAAACAGCAAACAGACAATTAAAACAAAAGCCGCAGTGTACAATGCCTGCATAATTAGCACCCTCCTGTATGGCAGCGAATCTTGGACAACCTATGTAAAGCAGGAGAGGAGGCTACTTGCATTCCATATGCGATGTCTATGTCGTATTCTTGGTATCACCTGGAAGGATAAAGTGACAAACGTGGAGGTCTTGTACGGGCCTACCGAATATCTACACGCTGCTCAAACAACGTAGGTTACCCTGGCTTGGCCATGTACACCGTATGAAAGATGGCCTCATACCAAAAGATATACTCTACCGACAACTGGCATATGGTAAAAGAACTAGGGGGCGCCCAAAACCTCGATTTGTAGATGTGTGTAAACGCGACATGAAGACTCTGAACATAAACCCTGCAGCATGGGAAGACATAGCTGCAGACTGCAATTCTCTGGAAACACACTCTAAAGGTTCACCTCAAAGAAGAAGCAGACAGATTCACAGAGAAAGAGAACACACGACGAAAGAAAAGAAAGGAAAAAATAATATTTCTAGGGGCGTTGAAAAATCCAGTCAACTATGACTGACGGAGGCTACTACTACGACTGTCTAAGTCGCCATCGAAGGTAAATAGGTAAAACTTGGGAAATTGGTAGGCACTTAAATAACATACCGGGGTTCACTCAATGCATTCTAATAAGATGTAAAAATATATAGATATATCGCCCTCAATTTTGTGAGTTTTCATTTCAATCGTAGAGCCACACTTGTGCCAGTTATCGCTCTTATATAGTATGATGAAGCTTGAGTGATGTGGAAGAGGGAATTCACATCCCAGTGGACAGTCTGGCCTCACGTTGTAGTGAACATAGTCTGGTCTCACATCACAGTGAATATATTCTGGCCTCACATCATCAATGAGTGCCGTCTCCGCAACGAAGGTTGGCTACCATGGAGCGCCGTTCCACTTTGTCTCTTAGATTGTCATAGGTTGACTTGTCCATCTTTTGATGTTACTTGTCCATGTTAGTCTTGGTCCGCCTCTTTTGCCTTGTATTTTCCCTTCCAATATTACTTTTATTAGGCTGTTGTGTCTTTTAACATGACCCAAAAATTTCATTTGTCTTGTTCTAATTGTGTTAAGTAGTTCTCTTTTCATTTTTAATTGTTTTAAAACTTCATCGTTTGTTTGGCCTCACATCATAGTGAACATAGTCTCGCAGCAGCAACCCCCTCCTCCTCCCCCCCCCCCAATAATACAATGGTCATATCGAGATAGAGGCATGTGCGAAGTTACTCTAAACCTCTACAATACATCAAGACCAGTGTTCTTATTATAGAAACAAACTCGGGGATGTTGTGGACCCACCATTATATTCGATATTGTTAGAGATTTGGTATCACGGACTCCCGGCAAACTCAGCAGCTCTCAGTAGTTAATGAAATGTATGCACGCTGCTGATGTTTCCAGCATCTCGCTAGTTATGCGCACCTAGTTCGCCCATGTACGATATCGATTCTACTTTCTCGGCACTATTTTCCAATTTGCTACAACCTCAAGACTACTTCTTCACTGACAAGTGACTATTTACAACAACAACAAAAATACAGCTGTTGATGTCCTTAAAGAATTATGTTATACGTGTCCGAGGCAGCCTATCAGTAAATCTTCAGCCACGAACTCCCACGTGACTTAATATATCCACACGATTTTTGTTTAAAGTTCTACCCTCTCATGTCATGCCGGACACATCGGCTTCTTTCAAAGGTTTCTAGACCCCCACAATAATTGTCTCACTAAATTATGTTGTTGTTTATTTTTATAGGTAGCAACTTATTATGTTAAAGTCAATCTTGACCAGAGTATTTAGAAGAAAAAGAGACACTGCACGCTGACTTTGCTGTTTGCTTGGAAAGAAGCCAGAACAACGCCCAACAAATGGGCCTGGAATGAATACACTCACCAGACAAAAGACTAGAATGTGCCATAATGGCAAAGTGACTTTTGGCTGCTTGTCTGTCTAAACATGGGCATAATTATGAAACATTAGGGGAACCTGACGCTGTGAACACACTATCGGGTCACAGAAGACCGGCGCTATTTAATGACATTCCAGAATTCTCAGTCTTGCTTCCTAGTGTCTTCACTGGCTGGGAATGATACACATATACCACAGACAAGTAACCGAGCCCAGGCGATAGCGGATTGATTAGCAACAATCGATCGTTGACTCGAAACATTTCCTCGGCCTCCATACCCAGCACTTGCGATTGTCTGCCCTTTCACGTTGTGCAGAATGAACCAGTTCTTTCCCATGGGACCTGTCCCAGCGGAATATCTTGTCAGTAATAGCTCGTCTGGTTTGTATTCCATCTTATAACGGAATTCTGTGGTTTGTCTGTTTAACATCAAGATGCAAATAAAGAGCACTCTTGTCTCTGCCTTTCGTTGACAATTTGAGTGTTCAAAGTGTTATCGCCCCTTACTTGATCAAGGCCACTTGCTGCAGAGAAAAGTCATTTATAGGTTGTTGTTTTTTTTTTAAAGAGAGGCTATGATTTTGTGGTCGAAACAATGACAGGATGCCGGCTTTAGTGGTCATTAATGTGAGCAGAATATTTCAGCCAAACAAAACCAACAACTAAGAACTGCAAGTTGACAGACGGAGAGGCGGGCACGCACACACACAGAGTAATTACAGGCAGACAATCGAGACAGAATGGTTATGTGCTCAGCAGCTACCCAGAAACAATCGCAAGAACTTGGAGAATACCGGAGAGCCGGCGAAATAGAAGCAAACCAACAACAACCTGGCAATAGACAGAAAGGTTGAAAATGTGAGCTAGACCGAGACAATCCTACGGAAGTAAAGAGATTTGTTGTTGCCCTAAAAGACACCACAAGGCGTATAGATCACTCACTGACTGTTCTGTCGATCTGTGAACAAGGGAAAAAAGAAACAAAACAAAAAACGTGCAGTAAACTAAAAGTAAACTTCTCTCTCCCCTATGAATTCTTAAAAAAAAAAACGATATGCAAACTTAAAATCACTGTAAGCTACTATATCCTCTATAAATCCTTTAAAAAAAACGATATGCAAACTTAAAATCACTGTAAGCTACTATCTCCTCTATAAATCCTTTTTTAAAAAAAACGATATGCAAACTTAAAATCACGTAAGCTACTATCTCCTCTATAAATCCTTTTTTAAAAAAAACGATATGCAAACTTAAAATCACCGTAAGCTACTATCTCCTCTATAAATCCTTTTTTTAAAAAAACGATATGCAAACTTAAAATCACCGTAAGCTACTATCTCCTCTATAAATCCTTTTTTAAAAAAAACGATATGCAAACTTAAAATCACCGTAAGCTACTCTCTCCTCTATAAATCCTTTTTAAGAAAACGATATGCAAGCTTAAAATCACTGTAAGCTACTCTCTCCTCTATAAATCCTTTTTAAGAAAACGATATGCAAGCTTAAAATCACTGTAAGCTACTCTCTCCTCTATAAATCCTTTTTAAGAAAACGATATGCAAGCTTAAAATCACTGTAAGCTACTCTCTCCTCTATAAATCCTTTTTAAAAAAACGATATGCAAACTTAAAATCACTGTAAGCTACTCTCTCCCCTATAAAAATAAAAATATGAATTGTATTGATTGTAATAACCTTGTTTCCAGCCCTGGAGATTTTTCAGTTGTCTAAAGCCGTAAGTTTAAATGACGGACAAAATATAATAACCACATCAAGTGAGCAAATCAATAATCGATGAATATTGAGACGTAATGCAAGGTAGGGGAAGTTTTCATGTAATGATCGTTTGTGCACGTAACTACATGTATTAATAACATGTGAAATTCTAGTATAACAAAGCTGGTAGTTGTATTGTGTGGGTTTAGAACCGCTCTTTGCTAATCCCTGAAGCTAGATTTTGCAAAGAAGCCAGTTTCAAGTAGTAAATTGCCATCTATGATTGTCGTTGCAGACTGTAGCTTTTAATTTTCAAGGCCCAAACATTCTGGTCACTCCTTTCAAGATGTTTCTTCTCTACCTTCCACAATGATTCTTGTCTGCGATCTTTCTGTCAGGATCGTTAATAACGCGAAGGTTAGCACACTGGTTTACCACTAGTCTTTTCCCTGTCTTCCAATAACACATAGACTTTCACCATTTTGTAATTTTAGTTGTCATTCGTCTCTCAATGCTCTTTCTTTCAATTTTACTTCATTCAGGATTGATTTCTGTCCATGATACTCCAAGACTGCAGTTCTGAGAAATCAGAACTCTGTTACTTTAAGTAATCTTTTGGTTTGAGAGTTTATTCCCAATATATAAAACAATGACGGTTCTATTTATAATATCACAATGAACCTGCGGAGAAAGAATTTGATGATAAGACAAAGACAGTATTACCACCAAAAATGATGTAGGGAGAATTAGAAAACTAGACAGTATTGGATAAATCCTGCATCAAGAAGAATTAGATTAGATGAATCAGACAGTGTTACAAAAATTGTACAACAGAAAAAATTAGATGGCTAGAAAGTATTACAAAAATCCGTGTCAACAAGAGATAACTAAAAGTGCAACATATGTGACAGGATAAAAAATGTGCAGCTCCAACTGTTTCAAGGTAAATGTAGATAAGTACAAACATCACATCATATTACATCCAAACATGTTTTTACTCCTTTACAATTCCTATTTTAAACGAATGCAGACACATGGCACGAAACAGTGAATAAATACTGATACAAATATACAATAAATAAAGCAGTAGCACCTTTTGTAACCGAAACTGCACATTTGGTACAGAATGATGGATTGATTGAATGATTGATTGCTCAAGAAGACTTACTTTGTGCAACTTACACAAGGGAATAAATCTCTGAATCCCCAACACTCACAACAATTGTTGAGATTGTGGCTAGGTATAACACTATTGTGGCAAGGCTTACAAATTTATAACTGACTTTTAACAGATATAATATTTTAAAATGTAGTTTTAATGGCAATTTTTACATGACAATTGCGGTCCGGTATAGCCTATAAGTCATAGTCTAAGGCTGAACGAATTATGCTTTTTCCAGGAATAAGGCAAAAACCCCAAAGCCAACAACCCACAAAATCTCAATGCATTATTTGCACTACTAGAGAAAGAAACGATTTCTGTTTACAGAGGTGGTGGCTGTGATGTGGGAATTAGTGGTTAACACGTTATATGAAGAGGCAAAAATCAATAACAATGTGGCTAAATGTATGCAAAAGATAGAAATTTCCGGAATTCTGGTGTCATACAATAAAGCTGATGGTAGAATCGAGGAACAGAAGCTTGTGGAGATTTCAACCAGGATGACAGTGAACTACTAAGCAACATTACATAAAATATTAATATTTGTATCCAGAAAATTTTTTTTAATTAAAGAACATTCTCAAATGTTATGCTGTGGCATAAAAAAATGACTGATGTATCTCAATCAACACTAATACACGCACATGGTGATTGATGCAAAGAAACAATATATATCACATCTTTTCTCCTAACAATGTCAACATGGACATTATTGTCAGCTAAAGACAAAAACATGTGAGCAACGTTTTTACGACACCTTCGTAAAAATTACAAACTCTAGTTGTTACATTTGGAGTTTGGAAAACAGTATTTTCTTTGAAATTTTACTACACAGCTGTGAAGTGTTACATTGTCTATTGACACATCAGCAGTCAGTCCGTCATTCCAGACATACGTTCTGTTTCCTTCTAGCATCGTTCGCCTGTTTTGCCGAGAGTCAAAAAGATTTTCCCGACATAATTTAAAAAAATAGAAAAAAGAATGTCTTGAAAATTTGCCACATTTATATATATATATATATATATATATATATATATATATATATATATATATATATATATATATATATAAAAGCAGCATTTTTACTACACCTTCATAATTTTTAGGGAGCACACGTGGTGTTTGAAAAAAAGGATTCCAACACTCAAGGGTCACCAGAAGCGATAATTAGGAAGGTATATGGAGGGGGGAAATGTTTTCCCATAGCAAACTGTTAATTCCAAGAATTTGTATTTGGAGTTCAAAATTGTTATGAAGGTGTTGTAATCTAGGGTTAACTAGTGAAATATGACATGCAGTTTGATGACCTCAAGAGAATTGACCACTGCAAGCATCTCGTAGCAGCCAATGATCTGGCTTGCAGACACGAGAAACACCAACAGCAGTTGTAATAATACCAATATCACAGAAATGCAGCAACATCACAGACCACTAGCAATGGCCAGTGCAATACACTCCAGCTTTCCACAAGTGCTTCACAGAATACATGTATAAAACAAGTCATCAAATTTTCTAAATTACGGAAAAGGTTAATCCTCATAAAAATACAATTAACATGAGGATGGTATTAACAATAGCACATGGAAGAAAAGAAAGGGGGAAAAAAAAAAGTAGATGTTTAACAATGTCAAAAATTATGGATAGTACAGCCATAAAAAGGGATCCGCGATAACTCAGTGGTTAGTGAACTGGACTACAAAGGACAAGGGGTAGGGTTCGATCCCAACCAACGGCTTCCGGGTTCACCCAGCCTTAAGATGGGTACCGGATTTTTTTCTGGGAAAGTAAAGCAGCACGGGCGTAATACCGACCACATTACCCCAAAAAGCATGCGCTGAAGGTCTGTAAAATATAGGGTCACTAACACCATATTTCCCTATACACCACTTGGCATGACAGGGGTACTTTACTTACTTTTACAGCCATAAAAAGGTTTATCACAATTAAAAAAATGTATAATTTAGTCAACATTCTGATACCAATGATAAACCTGGACATTGTTTGCCAAAGAAAAACATCATGATGGAGTTGAAATTCCTAAGAAGAATACTGAAAGTGACAAGAAATAGAAGCATACGTAAAGATATAAGTAAGAGTTTTAGGGTAACTAAGTGCTGGATCATATTAAGAAACAAAAGATAAAATTGTTTGGACATCATCTGACAGCACTCTCACAGAGCTTTAACATTTCGAAACAAGAGGAAAAGGTAGGTTTAGAGAAAGATGGATTAATGTAATAGCAGACCACCATTATGTGCATCATGCAAGAGACGCATTTCAAAGCAGTGACCAGAAATGAAAGACAATAGAGCAAAGTAGTAAGGTAAATTAAAGTTAATGAGTTATTTGCGGGTCATCATCATTGCACTTCGAACTTGTCAATAGTAAATAAAGTTGTTTTCAAACAACCAAAAGTCATAATTACTTTAGGGTGCCTTAAATGTAAAACGTACAAAATAATACTGAAATAGAAGTTAAAGAGTTAATAACATGTGAATATGACAATGACATATGATAGCAAATATGACAGCAAGTGATGAAACAAGTATGAGGTTGCATGCACTGAAGTTTGTGAAATTCCCTTGAGTGCTGTACCAGTAATCAATAAGATTATGTAATCAACTTATTTATTCTATATTTGCAAACTGTATTAGCATTCTGTACCCTGCAAAAACTGTTTTTATTGCAATGATCAATTTTCTAAAAAGCGTAGGAGTGAAGCACAGCTGGGCAATATTACTTGTGAAAATTCAATATCTAATGTTTTTTGGTATACAAGACGGTGTGGACAAAGTGGTTAATGTCCTCATCTGCTAATCACCTGGTCTGGGGTTTACCAAGCCATCAAAAACAGATAGCAACAATTTTCTCTGGGGAAAGTAGCACAACCTGGCAGGCTCTGAACAGATAAATCTGCTGATGGTCAAGGAAATATTTGGACACTAATATCATATTTCAAACAACCAGCCCTGGAAAATCCTCAAACGATATTGGGGGGGGGGGAGAGACACACAGCCCAGTACAATGTGGTCTAATTTTGGGGCATTAAGCAAAGGGCAGACACACACATTAAGCAAAATAAGGAACATTTATAACTTCTGTACAAGATACCACCAAATGGCTACTGACGGATTGTCAATATGTGGCCAAGAAAAAGAAGACCACCACATTCCTCATACACTAAAATATGTGACATGCACTTTTTATTTATTCACTGAAACATCTGTCAACCAACTGTTAAAAAAAAACGTTAAAAATACATTTAATAAAATTACCTGTTAGATCAAATATTGTTAAAGCCTTGAGTAAAGTTTATCTTCCACACTTCCAAAATAATCTTAAAACAGCCCCTTAACCTATGACAACCCTGCATAATCTATTCAGTAGCTCAATATTCAGATAAAATCTCACATAACTTTCCATCAACTTGACTTTTTTTTTTAGATTTTTAATCCAGGGAGCATGTAAAACTGAGGAGCCTGAGTGGTTAGTGTGCTTGCTTCCTGATCAAAAGGATCGGGGTTCGATCCCCAAAAGTGGCAGATTTTTTTTTTCAGACTGACAAGGCTCCAGGGTTCACCCAGCCTCTAAAAATGTGTACCAGATATATTTCTAGGAAATTTCCTGTCATGAAACCGGCCGCATCACCCAAAAATGTGCCATCATCTTTGAAAAATATGGTGACTAACACCATCGTTTCCCAAATGCATAGTAAGGCATGGAGGGCTATTAATTGGTGCAAAAGCATGAGTTGTAGTAACCAGTGATGAGCATCCATGCAAAATTGTAACTTTTCAGTGAAGTGCACAATCCTCTAAGTGAATGCATACCTGCAGATTCATGTGGTTTAAACATCACACAACATGTGCACATTTATTTCTGTGTTCTAGGGAAAACTGGTGTTTCAATTTACAAAATGTTACAATGTCCTCTTTGTGAGTCCTGCCTAAGTCTATCAAAGACATTTGGGATTATTTTCCTGCTTCAAGTGTGGATGCTGATCATTTGAAGATGATCACCACAATAGCAGATCATCAACCCCTCACACCAATGAGACCGTGGTACTTGTGCAAGAAATCATTCACTCTAACCAATATCTAACAGCCAGAGAGATAGCAGAGGATGTAGGAACGGCAGCCGCTACTTGCCATAAAATTATAAGTGAAGATTTGGGTACGAGACATGTCAGCAAAACTCGTACCCCTTCTCCTTACTGCAGAACAAAGAGAATATCACAAGTCACTTTGATCTTTCTGAGCAAACCCACGATGATACCAGTATCATGTCATCAAAAATTATGGGTAATGAAACATGAGCATACGGGCATGATCTGAAAACAAAGATAATGTAATCCCAATGGAGAACAAAATCTATTCGACTGAGGGACGCACACCAGAAGTCCAATGTTAAGACTATGTTTATATCTTATAAAGTGACTTTCAAAGGTGCTTTGATAAAAAGAAGGGCTTATAGAATATGTACAATTAATCAAAAGGATAGTTGAAGGAATCATCATCATCAAGTGCCGTGCCTACTGGCGTAGGTGATCATGTCTCTCCACAATTGTCGATCTCGGCAGCTATTTATCATTTCTGTTGTTGACATTCTGCCAAGCCATTCTCTTAAGCTGTCTGTTATTTTTTTCTCTTTGCTTCCCTCTATCTCTTCGTCCCTCAATTTTTCCAGTTGTTACAATATATTCCAGTTGTTCTCTTCTCATTACATGACCAAAAAAATTATGATTGTCTCTTCCTAATATTGGAAATTAAGTTCTCTTTTTGCTTTGACCTCTTTCAGAACTTTTTCATTACTCTTCTTAGCTGTCCATGGTACTCTCAACATTCTTCTGTAAAACCATATTTCTACAGACTCCAGTGATTTTCTTGTCTGTTGTCCTATTGTCCATGATTCGCATCCATATGTTAAGACTGGCTCTATATAACATTTAAGAACTCTTTTTCTTGTTTCTATTGTCAAAAATGGATTGCATAGTATCTTCCTCAATTTTTGGAAAGCTGCTTTTGCCTGAGTCATTCTGCATCTCACCTCCTTTGCACATCTTCCGTCTGAGGTTAACAAAGTTCCCAAATATTTAAATTAATTTACCTGTTTTAATATTGTTCCACTTGTCTTTATTTTGCACTGAGGTGATGTCTTTTTCTTTGTTGTTACCATTACCTCTGTCTATTTGCTATTGAAAACAAACCAGTAGAAGAGATCGACCACTTTATCTATCTTGGAAGTCACATTGATCGAGAAGGGGATACGAGCAAAGAAATTAGAATCAGACTGGCTAAAGCAGCAATGTCTTTCAGAAGCCTTGAAAAGTTGTGGAAATCAAAACTCATTAGCACAAACACAAAACTTAGGCTATTCAAATCAAATGTACTATCAACCCTTACGTATGCGTGTGAAAGCTGGAAAACAACAAGAGATATAGAAACAAAGTTGAACGCAAAGAAAATAAATGTCTAAGGAAAATACTTGGTATAGAATGGAACGAATTCAAAACAAACGAGGAAATTAGAGAAATCGCCAATCAACCACTAATATCATCAGTAATAAAGAAAAGACGATGGTCATACGTTGGACATGTGATGAGAAGAGATAATAATCGAATAGCAAAGCAAGCCCTCATATGGGAAACAACAGGTAAAAGAAAAAGAGGAAGACCCAGGGAGACACTGAGAAGAACATTGATGAGAGAGGCAAGAGCAGCAGGAATCGGCTCCCTCAATGAGATAGAACTGCTTGCACAGAACAGAGACAGATGGCGAGATTTAATAAAATATCTTTAAAAGAAAACTGCTAGAACAAAAATTCATATAGGAGAAGGTGTATCTTGGTCTACGCCCTATGGGCCGGTTACGGCTCGAAAGGTCAATAGATAGATAGATTTGCTATTAAGGCTGAGTCCTTTATTTTTGCTTTCCTTCACTACAATGTCCAACATTTCTTGTAACTCATTTTCACTCTTAGTGATTAAGACTGTATCATCAGCATACCTTAGATTATTTATATTATGACCTCCAATTTTTATTCCAGGCATGTCCCTTATGGATCTTAAAATAATCTCACTATAAATATTAAACAAATCTGGTGACAGCACACAACCCTGTCTAACACCCTGTTTTATTTGTTGAAACATTCCCATTTGGTTTCCAGTTCTTATGGCCGCTGTTTGTTGCCAGTACATGTTCTTTATTATTCTTAGATCTTTGCTGTCTACGTTTATGCTTTCTAAAATTTTGATTATTTCTTGGTGCTTTACTTTATCAAATGCCTTGGTGTAATCTATGAAACATAGGTATAGATCTGTTTTCACCTCTATGGCTCTTTCTACTAAAGATCTTATGATATAAATGGCCTTGCTTGTTCCTTTATCTCTAACAAAACCACACTGTTCATCGCTAATTTCTGGATTGATTTTGTTTCACACTCTTCGCATGATGATTCTTAGTAATATCTTAGTCATATGACTCATAAGGCTTATTGCGCGATGATCATCACATTCAATCACACCCGATTTCTTTGGTAGGGCTATGAATTTAGATTTTAGCATGTCGTCTGGTATATATCCGCTTTTATAGATATCATTCAATATTTTTGTTATTATTTCTATTCCAAAATCACCCATGGCTTCAATCTCTTCTTTAGTTATATTATCACTTGAAGGAAACTAGATTTAAAAAAATTGGTAGGTCTACTTATTTAGTTTTTAATAAAAATTCAGTCCTAGAACCTTAATAACTCTCCTACATTTTATTGACTTTTATAGATTTATATAAGATTTTATGCATTAAGTACTAAATTTTCTTCTTCTGCGTACACATTTAGACATTAATAAGTTTAAAGATACTTTCAAAGCTGGCGACAGAACCATACAGCTTGTCCCAATATGGTGCTGATGATGGCCACATGCCTTCTCTGTTCATATGTTGAGATTGATTGTAACAGATGTAGAGCAGTCTTTCTGCCCACGCTGCAGTCACATTCATTAAAGGTTACCATCCTTTAAAGTGTTTAAAAAATGGTATTTTAATCTGTTGTGGCTTGTTTGGAGTGTAAAAATTGTTACTTGTTCTTTTCTGTTGAGCTAGTATTTAGCATGGAGACAAATAATAATAAATGAATATTATTATAGAGGGAAACATCTGAGGTGATAATTCAGGGAATCATAGGAGGAAGAGGTATGTACTACAGCACTCAGAAAAAAAATGACAAATAAACAACAAAAGAAAAAAACAAAGAACAATATATAGTCCGAAGCAGGATCAAACCCGTACTCCATGGCACTGCGCCTTGCCACGAGAAGCCGAACGCTTAGGAACACTGCCACTCAGCTAAGTTTAGTTAGCCGAGTCTTAAGTTAGCTGAGTGGCAGTGTTCCTAAGCTTAGGAACACTGCCACTCAGCTAAGTTTAGTTAGCCGAGTCTTAAGTTAGCTGAGTGGCAGTGTTCCTATGCGTTTGGCTTCTCGTGGCAAGGTGCAGTGCCATGGAGTACAGGTTCGATCCTGCTTCAGACCATATATTGTTCTTTGTTGTTTTCTGTTGTTTATTTGTCTTTTTTTTCTGAGTGCTGTAGTACATACCTCTTCCTCCTAAGATTCCCTAGTATTTAGCATCATTTTTCTGGTAGCACTGGGGCTCTGTACTCTATTTGTTCATGTACTGTAGATCTATATATGTTATTATAAAACTCTGCCTTGAGAAAAGTATCTTGACATAGAGTACAGTCAAGTTTCTAACCCTTGACATAGAGTACAGTCAAGTTTCTAACCTATGTCTCACAATGATGTGTTAGTTCTATTTATCCACACGTCCGAAATAAAAAACACTCCAAAACGGGGAATAGCAGCACATAATTTCATAACTCGACTGTCACGCAAATCATTTAAATAAATATATCGGCAAGAGCCGAAATATAAAAACGACTGCACGTAGCCGCCATGACACCGGAATACTCCTTAATAACAATAAAAGTACAGATAGGAGAAAGACCTGATAGAACCACAATTTACAAAAATACTATAGTCCGTTCAGATTCGTTTGCCGAGATGTTATGATTTATAATTCAAAAAGTTCTTGATGATTTCACATGATTTTTGGCATACGGTGTTAAAATGTCCATGTCACGAGAACATATGTGTTACTCGATGTCTAGCTATAACGGTTTTCTTAAAGCGGCGAATTCCTTTGATCTTTGCCCATGTAACTATTATTTTGACCCTAATCAAAATGTTTTACAGTAATCTAGTGCAACGATGACCCATAGGCGTGTCCATAAAATTTTACTTGGTGGCAAGTATACAAATTTTAAATTATATATAGAACTTTTGTTCGTAGAGTCAATTTGATATAGTTCCATGCTCTTGGTGTGAGTTTCCCAAATGTTGTCGCTGCCTTTCAAATACGTACATTTAGTTCCTCATCTAAGGAAAGTGTGGCTGTAATAGTGGATCCAAGATAGCTGAACTTCTGTACTGACTCAAGCAGGCTTCCATTCAAAGTAATGGTTGTTGGTTTGCTTATAACATATTTTGATTGCTTGGGTGGTCTTGAACAATAAACTGTTTAACAAATCAACTAGGAAATTTTGCAAATCAAACTATTTATCTGTAGACTTAATCAGAGTAATGATCATTCAGAATCAGACGAGTCAAATAGGTCGATTACTGCTTTCGGCTGAACAAACAACAAACCATCCTTTTTCCAATATTCCTCTTCTTGTCGTAACACATGATCCTGACATTTTACCCAGTAGTCTTATTTATATTTGATAGAGCCTGATTTGTAAGTGTCTCAACATCGCATAATTTGAAAGTTTTATTTGTATATGCTACGTGTCCTTTAACTTTTGCCCAAACTAGTTCTATAGGATTTAAGTGTGCATGATATGGAGGTAGTCTCAAACATCTATGGCCATGTTCTTGAATTAACTTGTCTATTTTAAATATCTTTGTACGTTGTGTCTGTTTTACAAGGCTAAGCAATTCGGGTTTCAAGTAGCTGTCGTTAACTTGTATGTGTTCTTTTATGAGCCACGTTTTGATTGCATCTTTTGTACTTGATGATGTTGGGATTCTATCTTCTACGTTAACTACGTTATGGTATGAAGCATTGTCCATTATCAGACAAGAAGGTCGATCTAATATTGGAAGGATACTTTTCTCGATCCAGTCTTTAAATATGTGCCCATTCATTTCGGAGTGGTAGTCTCTATTGTCTATGGATTTTGGACTGAAAACGAGATGAGCATTCTGCAACAACCCATTATGTCTGCTACCTGCATGTGCAACTATCAAACGTTGCCCTTTACTGCTTGGTACTGATCTTTTAATACTTCCATCTGCTAACTGCCATTCCTTTCCATTTGTATGATGAGCGTTGATCCAAGTTTCATCTAAATAAACAATATCATAATCATTTTCGCGCATTTCCTTCACTTCACGTAAATACTAGCTTCTAAGAGTTACTAGATGTGGCTTCTCACAAATAATGTTTTTTCCACCAGCATACTTTCTAAAGGTGAAGCCTGCACTTCTTAATATTTTCCATAATGAAGTTTTTGATATTTCAATGTCGTTGTTAGTTTTCAGCCAAAGCTTCAACTTTCTAAGTGTCACTTCTTCGTTTATATCAAACATTCGACAGATTTCTCTTTTTACTAGGTCCTTATCAAAACTGTCTAACGTTTCTTTCCTTCCTTGCTTTCTTGCATTTGTTGGCAATAAATATCCGCTTCCTTTAACTATTCGGTCAAATGAATGTTTACACAAACCTAAAATATGCATTGTTCTCTTCTCAGGGTTTGATAAAGAACAATAAAGATGTCCCTTTTTACGCTTTCTGCAGAAGTATTGATAAATCTTTATAGCAATGTTATGCTCAGTAAAATATTTTGCCTTTATATTCATTCTCACATAGACTTGCAGAAGATAATATGGATAGTGCCGCCTCCTTTCTGTAAATATTGAGATTTGCCTCTGAATTATGACTCAAACTCGAGTCTACGGCCGTGATTTTGACGTCACATAATTTCCGGTTTCGGCTAAAATGTCATTTTGTGCTAAACGTGAAATTTCATATGTAACATTTCTTTATAAAAATTTATAGTGGAAACATAACTATTTTAGGACGGTGCGCATTCAGCCGTGAAGGTCATGCCTATATGTTAAAGAATCAGCTGTGAGATGTAAGCATCTACATAATCCCGCCGGTGTTTATAATATCGATTAACTTTTTTTAAATATAGGTTAAATAAGGCATCTTTGAAACTGGATCACATTTCTTTGATAAAAAAATATTTTTATAGCGACATTAGTATTCTAAACCTAACTTCAAAAGATCAATGCAATTGAACAATAAGTTTTTGAAAAAAATAAATTAATGTCTAGGCAAACGAATCTGAACGGACTATAGCTGGATATTATATGTAACATTCTCAGACACTCACCTCAAATAAACACTGTAAGGACCATAGAACAAACAGTAAAGAAACAATACCAACAGGAAGTCACAAGATATGGAGATATGTGTTAAAGAACAAAAAAGATAATTTAACCCTAGATTGCTATACATATATGTGAGTCACATTTTCACGATACCACTGTAAAAATTACTACCACTTAATTGTTACATTTTGAGTTAAGAAAATAAGATTTTCTGTGAACTGTTGCTACACAGGTGTGTTTTTACTCAAGCAGACACATGTAAATCAGACACTGTAGTCATTTCCCATTAGATTTTTAGCCTGAAATTTTAACGCATGGCTACTGAAGGTGTTAAGTTGTCAATTCACACAGCCACCATAAATTCATCAATCCAGCAGTATGTTCATTGTCTATCCTGTCTTACAAAGGTTTGTTTGATGTCAAGCTGATGGCCAGGAAGCCCCCCCCCCCCCCCCTCTCATATGAAATAAAAAGAATTTCTTGAAATTTATAAAAAAAAAATTTTCAAAATTTATATTTTAAAAAAAAAATCCCCTTTCTATGATATCAGCGTACCTTTTTACAACATACTTTTTTAAAAATCTAATATGAAAGGAAATCCATCACTCAGGGGTCACCAGAAGTAATAATTAGGAAGGTGTATGGAGAGGGGAATATTTGCCTCCAGCAAACAAATTTCAAGAACCTGTTTTTTAAGGTGGTAATTTTTAAGAGAAAATTGTAATATATGGTTAAAAAATGACAGAAAAAACTTTAAAAACATACTCATTTACAATAAACATACAGCACAAGCCAGATGTTATATTAGGAAGTAATGGAGACAAACAAAAATAGCTATGACAAATCTGAAGAATAAGGAGAGGTGTTAAAAGGTATGGAAGCTTGAACACAATTCTGAAAGAAAATTAACCTAAAACCTTTAATACTATGTCAAACCATAACAAGAGAAAGAAGAATAGTCCAAACTTCTTTTAAAAAATACCATAACAAGAGAAAGGAAAAATAGCCTGAATCCACTAATAACATGTGATTGCAAAAAAGCATAACAAGAGAAAGGAAAAATAGCCTGAATCCACTAATAACATGTGATTGCAAAAAAGCATAACAAGAGAAAGGAAAAATAGCCTGAATCCACTAATAACATGTGATTGCAAAAAAGCATAACAAGAGAAAGGAAAAATAGCCTGAATCCACTAATAACATGTGATTGCAAAAAAGCATAACAAGAGAAAGGAAAAATAGCCTGAATCCACTAATAACATGTGATTGCAAAAAAGCATAACAAGAGAAAGGAAAAATAGCCTGAATCCACTAATAACATGTGATTGCAAAAAAGCATAACAAGAGAAAGGAAAAATAGCCTGAATCCACTAATAACATGTGATTGCAAAAAAGCATAACAAGAGAAAGGAAAAATAGCCTGAATCCACTAATAACATGTGATTGCAAAAAAGCATAACAAGAGAAAGGAAAAATAGCCTGAATCCACTAATAACATGTGATTGCAAAAAAGCATAACAAGAGAAAGGAAAGATAGCCTGAATCCACTAATAACATGTGATTGCAAAAAAGCATAATATGAGAAAGAAAAGTAGCCCAAACCTCTAGAGAATGAAGAGTAGGCCAGAACCGTAATAAATTGTAAAAAATCATAAACAAGCAAAAGCCAGAAAAACTAAATACATGATAGATATAAAATAGTGAAGGTCAAAACAAATATACATTAAAATGTTGCTGGGGCAAGTTCATTCACTTTTAAACTCACCAGTCAGAATATGAATATATGTAACATTTTAAGTCTTCAAAAGACTGGAAATAAGCAGATGCAGAACTTCAATAGTAACTCTCCTCCACTGTTCTGTCCAGCAGCTTCTTTAATAACTTTGTCAATATTAGAATGGCAAATTTGACAGCAGAATGAACAGGGAAGTTTATTGTTCAGGATCTCACCTCTTTTCTTTTGCATTTTTCTTTTTCTAGCTTTGGCATAATTTATTTTTCAAATGCTATTATGATTATGCCATTTCTAACAATTCTCTATTTGATATAATCATCTGCTATCTTTTCCTGTTTTTTTTTTTTTGTTCACTACTAGAGAATTCAAACAGGGAAGATTTGCATATATATTTGTATCTCAATTTTGGTCTGCCCAAAGGCCATTTCCCCATCTATAAGTTCCTCACACAATATATGCTTGGGATGCAATCATCGTCCATTCTTCTAACATGTCCCAGTAACTTGAACCTGAGTGTTGTCAATTTGGATCAAAGCCTAAATAGCTGTGGGATATGTGAGTTGGTTACTTGTCTTATTTGATATTCATTGTTTTTCTACTGCACCTTACATGGAAGCTTTTTAGTCTTTTTTCATGCCTTCAAGAGGCGGTCCAAGTTTCAGATCCATACAAGAAATGTATGATAAGCACACAATTTAATGTGCCAAGTTAGAAAGAATTATTTTTCTTTCAAAGTATATTTGTGTAGAAAATTTATTATGGAGCTAATTCTTAGTATGAACAAGACCTTTATAGAAAAAAACTACAGATCAAGCAGGATACAAAGAGAGGTATGATCACTACAAAAATTTTCTATTACAGCTTGGTTCAGTTGTAATGTAAAACCAGCAACTTAACAAGCAAAAGTGCTTTTTACTTGTAATTTTGGATTGCAATTGTGGTCTAATATAACCTGAAAGTCTGAGTCTGAGGTTGAATGGATCTTGCCTTGCCAAGTAGGCAAATCCAGCAAGACAACAACAACACAAAACAAACACTTGCAAACTATCCCAATAGAAAATGTGACTAAAGCAGTTTTCCAACAACTTGAATCACTGCAAAACGTAAACCATATTTTAATACAGTATAGCCATCTGAGAAACTACAGATCTCAAAAAATAAGCAAACTCTGTGAAAGAATAGTGAACAATCAGTTATACCAGCTGGAGAGCAACAAGAAAACAGACATCAACCAGGCAAGTTTCAAATTTTGCTAAGCAAAAATACTATACACCTATACTTTGTGCTAAAGATGTTAGACACTTTCTAAGAGAAAAGGATACCAAACAAAACACTTACACTCTGAGCTATAGATTTTAAACAATTTCCAAGAAAACAAACACAATTCATATGAATTGATTGAACCAAGGTCAACAGTTGAATGTCAAGTACTTCATGCAAAGAAGAGACAAAAATCTAAATAGAAAAATGGAAAATTTGCAAAGATGACAAAACTGGAAAAAATTTACAAATGTACATATGAATCACAGTTTTTTTTTTTTAAATATATAACAATAATGAAAATACAGTTACATACCAAATGAAGTCAAACATCAACTTTCATTGCTATGTCTAAAAAGAAATGCAGTTGAATGCTGTTATTTTAGAACAATAAACCTAAAGAGCCAGGTAACAAAAATCTTGCAAAAAGTTTTACGAGAAGAATTCAAAATAAAATCAATATGGAATTAGAAGATCATCAACAATTTGGATTTAGGAAAAACAGTGGGACAAAAGAAGCTGTCATATTCTGCATGAAGATGTTAATTGAAAAGTACACAGATATAAACAAAGCAATATATGCCTCCTTCATAGACTACACCAAAGCTTTTCACAGAATAAAACCATAAATAACTTATCTATCTATCTATTGTCCTTTCGAGCCGGAGACGGCACATAGGGCAGAAGCACAATCTTAAAAACAGAAACCTTGCGTGCCAAAATGTCACATATTGCAGAGATCACTGCTTCCAAAATCTATGGCTCTGTTTCCATAACAATACTTTTTACAATGACAGCTTGTCAAGCCATCGATCAACCTCCTTAGTCGCCTCTTACGACATGCCTGGAAGGTCACAGTGTCACTATTCTTTACTTCCCTCATGAGGCCCCAGTAACACACGGGAAAAATAACTTATAAACTTCCTGAAAGATATACATCTAGATGACACACAACAAATGTGTAATTTATACTGGGAGCAAACAGCAATAATAAAATATAACAAAGTGAACTCTACACATATTGATATAAAGAGAGGAGTAAGACAAGGATTTTAACTCTTTTTCTGTTAAATTTTTTTTTTTAAATTTCAACTCCAACGTTAAGTAAGTTTTATTATATGGCTGTGAAACATGGAGAACAACAAAAACGACAACCATGAAGATACAGATCTTTGTTAATGGATGCTTACGCAGAATAAAAGGATGGAAATGACAGGACAAAATCACTAACATAAAATTATGGAAAAGTACGTCAACTACCAGTGGATAAAGAGATACAGTGAAGACGATGGCACTGAATAGGACACACTGCGAAAGCCAACTGAGAATACTACACAACAGGTCATTTTTTTTAATCCGCAAGGAGAAAGATAAAGAGGAAGACCAAAATATTCTTGGAAAAGACGGAAACAGAGATGAAGATGATAGGGAAGACATGTAATGATCTTAAAAGAATGGCAAGAAACAGAAGAGCTTGGAGAGTGTTTGTTGAAGACCTATGCTCTACAAGGAGCTAAAAGGTTGAAAAAGAAGGCAAGGACGCATCCTATCACCAAGATTGTTCAATCTATGCACTGAGCAAATCTTTAAAAACATCACAGAAATTCCAGGGTTAAACATTAATGGAAAGATAATCAATAACTTAAGATATGCTGACAATACAGTATTACTAGTTGAAAATCACAAAGATCTATAACAACTCATCATCATCAAGTACCGGGCCTGCTGGCGTAGGTGATCATGTTTCTCCACAACTTTCGATCTCGACAGTTCTTTATCATTTCTGTTGTTGACCTTCTGCCAAGCCATTCTCTTAAGCTGTCTGGTATTTTTTCTCTTTGCTTCCTTCTATCTTTGTCCCTCAATTTTTCCAGTTGTTACAATACATTCCAGTAATTCTCTTCTCATTGCATGGCCAAAAAATGATGATTGTTTCTTCCTAATATTGGAAATTAGCTCTCTTTTTGCTTTGACCTCTTTCAGAACATTTTCATTACTCTTCTTAGCTGTCCATGGTATTCTCAACATTCTTCTGTCAAACCTGTTGTTTCTTCCTAATACTATAACAACTACTAAATAAAATAAATATGACAAGCAAAAAAATATGGATTAGATATGAATATCAAAAAGACTAAAACTATAATCATAAAACAAAGATAATACTTAAAACCTACAAGAGGATATCAAAGTTGAAAGAATAGACCTGGAAGACAGTTCAGAGTTACAACTACATTGGACCAATGATAACCAGTGATGGAAAATGTAAAACTGAAACAAACAAAAGAATAGGAATGGCAAAAAATCATTTTAACGTCATGAAAAATATACTAACATCAAAATAAATAACACCAGGGCTAATACTAAGAATAGCAAAATGTTATATCTTCTCAGTATTTCGGTTATGGTTATGGAAGGCCCTGGTATCATGCAAATGAATTAAAATCCATAATTGCTCAACTTAGTGGATATAGTGCCAGTGGAATCATTGAAAATAATCTCATCTCACAAGCAAAGAAAGGTAGCTGTGTTCAGTCCCCATCATAGCATGTCACAAGTGAACACAGCCATCTGTTCCCTGTCATACAATATCATCAGTCATCGAAAGTAGTCGGAATATCAAAACATGATAAAAACGGATGCAACGAACAGATCACGGTGTGCACAGAGCACTTAACTCAGTAGCTCCGGCAGCAAACCTGACTTGGAATATGAGGAAACTGCAACAAGGAACACTTTTCAGACACAGCCTTTAACGGTTAGGATAAGATCTACAATTGATTAATAAAATAAACATGACAAGCAAAAAAATATGGATTAGAGATTAATATAAAAAAACTAAAACTATGATCAAGGTTGTGTGCTGTCATCAGATTTGTTTAATATTTATAGTGATATTATTTTAAGATACATAAGGGGCATGCCTGGAATAACAATTGGAGGTCATAATATAAATAACCTAAGGTATGCTGATGATACAGTCTTAATCGCTAAGAATGAAAATGAGTTAAAAGAAATGTTGGACATTATAGTGAAAGAAAGCAAAAATAAAGGACTCAGCCTTAATAGCAAAAAGACAGAAGTAATGGTAATAACAAAGAAAAAGACATCACCTCAGTGCAAAATAAAGACAAGTGGAACAATATTAAAACAGGTAAATGAATGGAACTTTGTTAACCTCAGACGGAAGATGTACAAAAGAGGTGAAATGCAGAATGGCTCAGGCAAAAGCAGCTTTCCAAAAAAATGAGGAAGATACTATGCAAAACATTTTTGACAATAGAAACAAGAAAAAGGGTTCTTAAATGTTATGTAGAGCCAGTCTTAACATACGGATGTGAATCATGGACAACAGACAAGAAAATCACTGGAGTCTCTAAAAATGTGGTTTTACAGAAGAATGTTGAGAATACCATGTGCAGCTAAGAAGAGTAATGAAAATGTTCTGAAAGAGGTCAAAGCAAAAATAGAGCTAATTTCCAATATTAGGAAGAAACAATCATCCATTTTTGGCCAAGTAATGAGAAGAGAACAACTGGAAAAATTGAGGGACAAAGTGATAGAAGGAAGAGAAAAAATACCAGACAGCTTAAGAGAATGGCTTGGCAGAAGGTCAACAACAGAAATGATAAATAACTGTCGAGATCGAAAGTTGTGGAGAGACATCACCTACGCCAGCAGGCCTGGTACTTGATGATGATGATGATGATCATAGACAAAGATAATACTCAAAACCTACAAGTGGATATCAAAACTGAAGGAATAGGAGGAATCAAGTCATCATACTTCGCCTACGCACTAGCCACAATTGAATGAGAAACCACAAGTTCACAAAACTCAAAATAGGAACCACCAGCCAATGCCACTGTACACTGGATAATATGACAACAAAACATGTTCTGCAGGATTGCCACCAGTACACAGACCTGAGAAGGACAATGTGGTCCACACCCACCTCCATGAAAGAGAAACTATATGGGGTAACCGAATCACTTAAACAGACAGCTGCCTTCATAAGAGAGTCTGGAATCCTAGTCTGAATGAGCCATGATCGCAGAAGAAGAAGAAAAACAGAAGGAATAGACATGGATATAATTCAAAGCTACAACTACCTTGGATATACTATAACTAGTGATAGAAAATGTAAAACGAATAGGAATGGCAAAAAGAAATTTTAATGCCATGAAAAATATACTAACATTTAGACAAATTTCAACTCCAATGTTAAGTCAGTCTTATTATATGGCTGTGAAACATGGAGAACAACTAAAATGACAATCATGAAGATACAGACTTTCATTAATGGATGCTTACGCAGAATAAAAGGATGGAAATGGCCGGACAAAATCACTAACATAGAATTATGGAAATGTACCAGTCAAATACCAGTGGATAAAGAGATACAGCGAAGATGATGGCGCTGGATAGGACACACACTACGGAAGCCAACTGAGTATTACACAACAGGCCCTTTTTTGGAATCCCCAGGGAAAAAGACAAAGAGGAAGACCAAGGAATTCTTGGAGAAGACAGATAGAAACATAGATGAAGATGATGGAGAAGACATGGATTATCTTAAAAGAATGGCAAGAAACAGAACGGCTTGGAAAGTGTTTGTTGAAGACCTTTGCTCCACAGGAGCTGAAAGGTAGAAGAAGAAGAAGAAGAAGAAAGAGGATTTAGACAAATAACACCAGGGCTAAAACTAAAAATAGTAAAATGTTATATATTCTCAACATTCCTGAATGATGCAGAAACATGGACATTAGGCAAGAAAAAGAACAGAAAATTGAAGTCTTTGAAATGTGAATTTATAGAAGAAAATGAAGAACTGGATGGAAAGAAAATAAAACAAATGAGGAAGTCTTAAAACAACTAAATGAAAAGAGAACTGCTAAACACAATTCAAACAAGACAAATGAGATTTTTGGGGCATGTTAAAAGACACAGCAGCCTTCTAAAAGTTATATTGGAAGGGAAAAATACAAAGTAAAAGAGGCAGAGGCAGACCAAGACTAACATGGATGACATCAAAAGATGGACAACCTGCACTATCAAAGCAAGAGACAGAGCTGAATGGTGCTCCATGGTAGCCAACCTTTGATGCTGAGACACCATTCAATGATGATGAACAATAATAATACCAACAATGTTTTCAGAGACCAAAGCATTAGAGCATGAATTATCAGGACCAGCATTTTCTTCTTCTTCATGCATGACATTCCCACTGCCTTGATTGCCAATTTGGATTTAGGAAAAACAGTGGGACAATAAAAGCCATATTCTGCATGAGGATGTTAATAGAAAAGTACACAGATATAAACAAACCAATATATGCCTTGTCTTATTATATGGCTGTGAAACATGGAGAACATGTCTTGATTGACTTGCGAGCTAACATTAGCTGTTATAAATATATTCTGCAGATTTTGGAAATAAAACAATAAGATATTCAGTTTATACAAGGAGAATCAAGAAAAGTTAGAAATTTTACCAACTAGAACCTGAAGGGCAGTTAATGTATAAAAGAGTAAATTCAACCATCCCAAGGAACAGAACTCAACAGAGAACTGTGCTATATCAGATACAGACATCAGACTAGTAGTTGATAGAACTTAGTTAAAAATTCTCAAACCACCGCATGGAATACAGATAAGAGAAATCTCACACACATCACATAGAGGTAGTTATGATCTACAATCTGCCACTACAATAAACATGTAAGACTGCTTACAAGCCAAAAACAAGCTTTTTCACTCATGTGTGAGGATGTGATACCTATAATAACAGCAGTCAGCGAAATACTGAAATTAATGCAAAGTATCAATAGATTTGTTAATGTGAACGTTCTGTATGAGAAGGAGCAGAAGGCTACAGAGGAAAAATAAGAGAAAGCCACTCAAACACTTTTTAAAAAATAAAAAGAAGTAACGTGCTCACTGTAAGGTGTAACAACCAAGTCAGACCAAACATCTCTTCCTAGATACATAGAAATTGCTTGTTTTAATCTCAAGGCAGCAGTATTTTAACTACTGTGAAACCTTTCCATTCGTACACATTTCATTTCATGAATCCATTTGAATCATGATTTTTTAAATTACAGAATCAATTTTTTCCCAAAAAAGGCAAATGTAAATTAAAGTTTCAGATCACCAATAATTGTTTATTTAAGCTTCTATAATAATACACGTACAGTACACAAAGCTTATAATCATACACAAAAATGTCAACACTAAAAATGAAAATTTAGCTGCACTCTACCTGTACTGATCAGAACAGGTGGATTAAGAGGAAGGATGGGAAGCTTTGGTTTGGAAAGGAAGCTTTTGTTTGGAAGGATACCTTCCATAAAAACAACAGGTACCTGCTCTTAAATTCTTTCTCGTTCTTTCCTTGCACTAGATGATGCTTCGGATTGAGAAATACCTTGGTTTAAGAGTCATTAAGTCTTCTCTTTAAAATCTGTTCATTGTTTTCTGCTTTTGACAAATTTTCAGAAAGTCTCTAAAATGATCAACAAAACTGTCACTGAACAAACTGATGCTCCTATAGACTGCAGCAATTAAATATTTCTTCACCAAGCTCAGTGTATTTTCCCGCAATGCTAACACAGTTCTGATTTATGCAGCAGAAATGCTCCACAAACTCATTTAATATTATTCCTTTGAAGACAGTTCCTCAACTATTTCTTGCTAATACAATTCTTGGAATTCTCTTGCAGTTTGTAATTTTAGTATAGCAAATATTTAAAAAGAAGAAAAAAAAATTTCAAACAAGAACTGATGTGGAAAAAAAAGTTAGGATGGATAAAATACTATATAAATTCAGAAGCAATTTACAAATAAACACCAAGCCAAATTTTACAACAAAAAGTTTTATGAATTTCGAGTTGTACATGTAGAGGCATACAAATACAAATGGAGAGTGTACTGAATCTGCTGAGCTAGTGATCAGTGATCCAATTTTCAACTCTAGCAAGATTTTTTGTTTCTGACACAACCTCTGAAAATAGGGACAAGAAATGGTCTCTGGAAAAGTATGTTGTATGTGCACCACCTGACATGGTGCTCACAACATTATGTAAAAATTGTCAATCATCAAGCAAAAATATGAGCACTCATACTATGTTCTCCGTACACCAATGCTATGATAGGTACCTTCATTTTTGCTTATTACATTCTCATGGACATTCACTGTTACAATCATACAACTTATCAGACATTTCTTTCAATCTTTGAACATGGTGTTATCTCAGAGAAGTTCTCATTGCAACTTACCTCGACTCGTGTTTTTCCTGGAACAGGTACAGGGGCACTCAATAGCCGAAGTATCCATGTTTCAATTTCTCTGACTTCATGCATCACTAGTGAGGAAATATTGTCACTCGTCTGTCCTGTCAGAACTCCCCACACTGTGTCCCTAAATTAAAAAAAAAATACTACAATAGTAAACACTAAATAGTGAAAGTTCAGTTACCATTTACTTAATTTACAATTGTAACCCTAGATTATGACACACTAACAAATTACTGCATCAAAACACAAATTCTTCAAAATTTGACATTTTGTTTGTGTTCAAACATTACCCCCATTATTTACCATTCATCATTACCATTGATTTATTTTTATTGTTTTTGAATTTTTTTTCCCCTCGATTTCATGAGATTCGATCTCATATGATGCGAAAAAAATGCAATAATTTTCAAGAAATTGGCAAATTTTCCTTTCCATTAAATTTTTTTTTTTTTGCTGTCACCAGGGAGATTTCCTCGTCATCGGCCAACATCAAACTCTTTGTAACTCGGGAAATGCAGTAAATAGCAGTATAAGATAGCGAAGCATACTGAGGGGATATACCAATAGACAATGTAATACATCCAACCCATGAGGTCAAATTCAGGTCATAAATCAACCTGAGACAGGAAATTAGAGCTCCCTGTGTCTGTCCTAGTTCAAACACACAGCTGTGTGTCAAAAAGTTCAAAGAAACCACAATTTTTAGAGCTCCTATTGTTACAATTCATCATCATCATTGAGTGCCGTCTCCGCAACGAAGGTTGGCTACCATGGAGCGCCATTTTGCTCTATCTCTTGCTTTGATGGTGCAGGTTGTCATCGGTTGATTTGTCCATCTTTTGATGTTACTCGTCCATGTTAATCTTGGTCTGCCTCTGCCTCTTTTACCTTGTATTTTCCCCTCCAGGATCACTTTCAGTAGGCTGTTGTGTCTTTTAACATGGCCTAAGAATCGCATTTGTCTTGTTCTAATTGTGTTCAGAAGTTCTCTTTTCATTTTTAGTTGTTTTAAGACTTTGTCATTTGTTTTCTTTTCCTTCCATCCAATTCTACCTATTCTTCTATATATCCACATTTCAAAGGATTCAATTCTCTGTTCTGTTTTCTTGTCTAATGTCCATGTTTCAGCACCATATAGGAATATTGAGAAGATGTAACATTTTGCTATTCTTAGTTTTAGCTCTGGTGTTATTTGTTTTGATGTTAGTATGTTCTTCATGACATTAAAATTACTTTTTGCCATTCCTATTCTTTTGTTTATTTCAGTTGTACATTTTCCATCACTGGTTATAGTATGTCCAAGGTAGTTATAGTTCTGAACTGTCTCAAGGTCTATTCCTTCAATTTTGATATCCACTTGTGGGTTTTGAGTATTTTCTTTGTTTATGATCATAGTTTTAGTCTTTTTGATATTCATATCTAGTCCATATTTTTTGCTTGTCATGTTTATTTCATTAAGTAATTGTTGTAGGTCTTTAGGATTTTCTGCTAGTAGTACAGTATCGTCAGCATATCTTAGGTTATTTATTATCTGTCCATTAATTTGTAGGCCTGGCATCTCTATGATGTTTTTAAAGATTTGCTCAGTGTATAGATTGAACAAGCTTGGTGATAGGATGCATCCTTGTCTTACTCCTCTTTTTATATCAATGGGTGTAGAGAACTCTTTGTTATATTTTATTATTGCTGTTTGCTCCCAGTATAGATTGCATATTAGTCGTATATCCATGTCATCTAGATGTATCTCTTTTAGGCATTCTATAAGTTGTTTGTGGTGTACTCTATCAAAAGCTTTGTTACAATTAAGTGCTAGTAATTTTTACTATGGTATCGTAAACATGTCAGTCACAGACAGACATGATAATCTAGGGTTAAGATGTAATTCAAAACATTTCTCCCTAAACTCTAAACTTGTTATTTAACGTGCAATAGTAATATCATTACTAATTCATAATATCACTAATATTACTAATTTCATTAAAATTAAACTACATTTTGAATGTTATTAGCAAAAAGCATTTCATTAAATTATCAAAGATTTTAATTACTTTTATAATTTCATTATAGTAATAAAATAATAATATGGCATGAAAATTGTGCCTCACCTTGCAGTAGCTTTTGAACCTCCAACTCTTCTTACACAGCTTCGATCATGGCATGCTTCTATCAAACGCCTCAGAATGAACAGGCACTCACGGAACATGGAGAAAAACGGATGATGACTGATAATACACAAGGAAGTCAAAGTATTATTTCTGACTCTAGTCTTTCTCCTAGCTCTGCTAGGAGACCGAGGTCTGTCACATTCTGATGAGCTTAAAGTTTCAACTGAATGACTTGAACCTGTACTTGATTTCTCCACTTTTTGCCAAGCTTCAGATGAATGTGATCTCTTCTCAAATGGCCGATAGAAATTTATGCATATTCCATAGCGAACTATACCTGAGTCTTTTTCTGTCAAAGTGAAGACAAATGATGTTGTTTCTCGCAAGCTCATCCTCTTTGGGCCAACACTGATGCAGCCTTCTGGCTGGCAGAAAAAAATCACATCATTTGGAAGAGGAAAATCACGCTGATCTTCCAACGGGTAGCGTCTGAGAAGTTCCGGTGTCTGTGACATCTGATTGTTTCCATTTGGAAAACGGCAGCCTGCAATCACCAAATAGTCCAGCAGGCGAGGACAGAAATACTTTCCAGCATCACACATTGTTGGAATATGATTTATGTTTAATTGTTCGATATAAAGGCACTTGCAAAATCACTTAAGCTAGAACGGTTTTCACAATACTTGTTCCAGCAAATTTTGAAACTCTGAGCTTGCAGTGATAATTAACCAAGTCCTGAAGAAAAGGCACTCATTTTTTTCAAGTGGCTGAACATGCTGCTTGTTGAATCAAATTAGCATTCTCCTTTCATTCTGAAGTGTAAATCCAACTTATTTAACAGACCTAAAGAAAAGAAATTTAAAAGCATTATAAAATAAAAATATACATATTTATGTTTTTCTAAAAATATACTTCCTCTATCAGTTATTAGCAGATTGTGCTGCAATATGACTGCACTACAGTTTACAATATATCCATCATAAGCATGTATTGGAATCTACAGCCCTAGTTTTTGGTTTTTCTTCACCTATATGTAAAACAGCAGCTGTTTGTAGTCACTTGTCTCTCCTGGGAAAGCAGTTGTACTAGACAAACAAGTCTTTCCCACCCAAATATGTTTAAAATTGTTCCTCTCTTAGGTTGTCCGTCAGGACTATTATGGTCATTCTGTGAGGACTTTTTATGGGTTTTCTCTTTTAGACTGAGAAAAAATAAGGCTCAAGATGCAAGTGAATACATGGACTAAAAGTGGTCTACAACTCATAACTGACTGCTTGTGTCAAGAAAGGAGAATCAGAGATGGTCAAGTTTCTATTCCACTTCCAGTGGTAGCCCTGGAAACAGACTAACAAGTAGTGATCAAATGTGATGGACCAAAGGTGCAAAAATAACAGCTTGTGTGCATATCATGTCTCAAGGGACAAAACTGAGGAGTAATCACTGGGTGAATGCAGCAAAAGAAATTACAAACAAACCATAAAATCTGTATTAATTATCCCCTTAAAATGCACTAAATGGATTATGTAAATGAAAATCTAGTTATCTGAACAGTATGTCAATTGTACACTTTTTAAAGCAATATATCTACAAATTTTGTCATTCATTTTAAACACTACAAAACAATGGGTAAAATTCATTAAACAATTTATATTTCAGATCTGCAAATTGAATATATAATTGATGTGAGGTCTGATAGTGTTGTCACTTATATGGCTTAACATGATCCTGCAACATGGATGCTCAACTTTTACTCTAGGTATGTTCCATTCACAGGAGCCACGATAGCTCAGTGGTTAGTGAACTGGACTACAAAGGACAAGAGGTAGGGTTCGATCCCAACCAATGCCTTCCGGGTTCACCCAGCCTTTAATGGGTACCCAGATTTTTTCTGGGAAAGTAAAGCGGCATGAGCGTAATACTGACCACATTTCCCCAAAAATCATGTGCCGATGGTCTGTAAAATTTATGGTCACTAACACCATATTCCTTATAGGTCACTTGGTGTGACGGGGGCACTTTACTTTTTGTTCCAATCACAGGTGCTCTACCACATAAGCAAAAAGACCTTGATCGTCCAGACTGCATAGTCAAGGTGTTCCTTCTGAAGATTATGGTGCATATAAGTAGTAGTCCTCCCTTTAGTCAATACATCAATTTTTAGCAATTGTAAAGAAACATTTTTTTTTTGGGGGGGGGGGGGGGGGTTGACCTGCAGCCTGTGGACCTGGTGTACTCAGAAATATTGCATGAGCTATCTATAGAGACTTGTATACTTGTGTGTGTGTGTGTGTATATATATATATATATATATATATATATATATATATATATATATATATATATATATATAACCCCACCTCCTCCCCAAAACTCACTCTGAAAATGTAAGCTTTTTATGTTACACAGTTTTAGCCCTGTGATATGTAATACATCTTGAAGAAAGCTTTCAATAATCGAAGGAGTTAATTATTTTGATATTATACAAAAGGAAGTAAACACAATCTTCAATAACAATGGTATTCAAAATAAAATACAAATATAAACCCTGAAATATTCTTTTTAATTTCAATGTTGCTGTAAATATCATAGAACAATCTTACGTTCTTTAAAAAAGAAAATTGATCTAAGTAGCAAATTATTTCAATAATATATTTATATAAACATATATAAATATATATAAATATATATAAATATTACAAATGTCCACGTCTGGAGAAGACTAATTTAATTAATATTTTATAGCAAAGCAAAAATAGCATGTTATGTGCAGTCATTAAATATATTTTGAAAATTATATAAAGAATTATTGCGGTATTAAGTTTCAAACTTTGCTGATATGGTAAAAATAAAATAATTTATTAATAGTAATAATCAGTGTGATTATATTATTTTATTGCAAAACTAGCTTTTAATGTATGAAACTATGAAACAGTTAGTACCATGGAAATTCCCAAAATCTATCACAAATAAAATAATATTTTTGGATTTTCAACAACAAAATCACAGTAAGAGTAATCACTGTAATGTACTAATTGTACTGTTGTACAAGCAGGAGGATGTTTGAGGTCCCCAATTGATTACAAGAAGTGGTATGCCTGCCATATTACTGAGAGTGTGCTGTACAGAAATGGAAATGAGGAAAATCATAAGTCTATTACACAAAAAAAACTGTTGCTATGTATGATAAATTTAAATAGTCATGCTAGTATGATGATCAGAACATGTTTGTTTGTTTTTGTATTAATGTATATTATTATTATTATTATATTTGTTTTATTATATATTCTTCAATGCGCTTATTATTATTCAAAAATGTTTGTTTCATTCAATTCATCATTATGAATTAGAATAACTAATATTTAATGCATAATTTAAAAAATATGAAAAATAAAATAATACATTTAATGTAATTAATTGGTAACAGAGTAACAAGTCGTTACAAGTTAAACGAGACTTGTTAAATAAAATATTGTTATAATAAAATGTATTTAATAATAAAATTGAACACGACTTACACGTCAAAGTAGTGCTGGGGCAGATTTTATTTTTATAATATTCCAATTATTACTATGCACTTTATTATTAGCAATAGCGATCACTGATATTGTGATAATGTGATAGCTAAGTTAAGTTTTGTTGACCATGATCACGATGATGACACAGAATTATGATGAGAGAATATAAAACAAATAATAATTAAATTCTTTTCATCCCCGTCCATTTTTAATGAATGACCGCAATCGTCACAATCACAATACATAATTTGACAAAGCATGAGTGATCAACCTGCAACATTTGATAATATTTTGACGACGAAAAGGTAAATATCTAATCTATGTAAGAGATTGTCCGTGCGACATTAGAATGGTGACCAGCCAGGGACATATTGCCTCCTCACAGTTTATGATAAACACCGTTTGACGTCAAAACTGGAGCAGCGACACCGACATTATCAGGGGACACAACTCACACAAATCGATACATTATTGCGCCCTTTATTTTTGTTTTCTGCACTTTCAGCATAATTTCACAACATATGTAAATAAACATGCAGTATGGGAAGAAATAGCTGCAGGCCGCAGGATTTGGAAACACACTTTAGAGCTCCAACTCAAATAAGAAGACAGATTCATAGAAAAAGAGAATCATCATCATCATCGAGTGCCGTCTCCGCAACGAAGGTTGGCTACCATGGAGCGCCATTCTGCTCTGTCTCTTGCTTTGATGGTGCAGGTTGTCATAGGCTGATTTATCCATCTTTTGATGTTACTCGTCCATGTTAGTCTTGGTCTGCCTCTGCCTCATTTACCTTGTATTTTCCCCTCCATGATTACTTTTAGTAGGCTGTTGTGTCTTTTAACATGGCCCCAAAAATCGCATTTGTCTTGTTTGAATTGTGCTTAGTAGTTCTCTTTTTATTTTCAGTTGTTTTAAGACTTCATCGTTTGTTTTCTTTTCCTTCCATCCAATTCTACCTATTCTTCTATATATCCACATTTCAAAGGATTCATTTCTCTGTTCTGTTTTCTTGTCTAATGTGCATATTTCTGCACCATATAGGAATATTGAGAAGATGTAACATTTTGCTATTCTTAGCTTTAGCCCTGGTGTTATTTGTTTTGATGTTAGTATGTTCTTCATGACATTAAAATTACTTTTTTGCCATTCCTATTCTTTTGTTTATTTCTGCTATACATTTTCCATCACTGGTTATAGTATGTCCAAGGTAGTTGTAATTCTGAACTACCTCCATGTTTATTCCTTCAATTTTGATATCCACTTGTGGGTTTTGAGTATTTGAAAAAGAGAATACACGGCGACAGAAAAGAAAAACATCTCTAGGAGTGCTGAAAAATCAATATCTATGACCAACAGAGGCTACTAACTAATTGACAATGGTAGTAAATATCTCGTCCGTTGATAACCTCAGTACGATAACAGTAATTTACACACAAGAGACAGAAAAGAAAACTCACAAGCTAAAAAATGTGAAGGTAAGCCTATACTCTATAAATATTCTTCTTCTTTTTCCTTTCAGCGTCGAGGAGAGAGATCATTTGCGGTCGTTTGCTCTTTTATACGCCTCTGCTGCTATGTTTCCTAGTGTTTCTAACATTCCATCCATCCATCTTTTTCATGGTCGGGTCTTGGTTCTGGTGTTCTCGCAACATTTATTGAAGGCTCGTTGTGCTGTGTTTTGAACTTTCTGCCTTGTCACGTGGCCAAACCCTTTTATATATTGTTTCTTTAAATATTCTATAGCGGGGGTAATCCCTAGCTTTTTTTTTCTCCTCAGTTCTTAATTTCTGATCTTACCTCTTAGGCTGTTCCCTGGCATTCGTCTAGCACAGTTCATTTCAGTAGTGGTTATTTTTCTTATGGTTATTGTGTCTAATGTCCAGGTCTGGCATTGGTAGCACAGCGATGGGATGAAGATTGTATTGTAGAGTGCTCTTTTTGCATCTAGAGTTATTTCCTTGTTGGACAATAGTGGCGATAGCTGTCTGATGATTTGACAAGCTTTGTTGCATCTATATCTGCTGTCTGTGAATTGTCGTTCGTCACTAGACTTCCTATGTATTTAAATTCCTCTATTTGTTTTAGTTGCCTGCTGTCTATACTTATGTTGATGTTCTGTTTCTCTTTTGCGATATTCATAACTTCTGTTTTGTGGATGTTGATGTTGATTTTCATATTGTATTTTGTGTCTGTGCTGTTGAGTCTATTTAAGAGTTCTTGTATGGTCTTCTAGTTGTCCATATATTAGTGTATACTCAGCATTAGTTGGTGGGAAAGAACGAAAACAATGAACGAAGTTTCGAAGCAGCTGACAATTAAGAAAGAACTGAATAACAAAACTGGCATCTAAGACAAAATGAATATGTAGAACATATGCACAAATATAATCATCATTATTCATTCATCATTAGCCCAGTAACGTTGGCGGTCGTTGGAGCACTCGTGATGACGTCTTCACAATTTTCCTCTAACCTTCATGAACTGTTGAGACGTGACGAAGGTTAGTCCATTCAATGGATGTCGTCTCCCACTGCTTTCTCTGAATGGCTTGTTTTCTTTTGTTTGGTTCTATGCTCCGCGGAAAGGTCTTAGCAAGGCCCATAGATTGTGTAACATACCTGTATATTAGTGACATTTGGTAACATACCCGTATACTTTTCATTTTCTTTCTTTTACCGTTGACAGTCTCTTTAATTAGTCATATGGATCGTTGGATTTTGTACCACAATTAACAGTAATACAATCTATTTAATATATGCGCAAAATCTCATTTCCAGAGTCTGTATTCATCTTTCAGGATTGGCAGCGGAGAGGCCATGGGTTTCCAGGCATATAGAAATACAGAAGCCACTTCTGTTTGTAATAATTTGATTTTTGCTCTTATGTAGATGATTGTGCTGCTATGTATATTATTTATATCCTTTTGAATGACAGCGAATCATTGATAACTTAAGCAAAGAAATAGAAAATGCAAAATGCATTCCATACGCAATGTCAGCGCCGTATTTAATGTATCACCTGGAAGGAAAAAGTAACAATTGTGGAGGTCGTCACTTGCATAGGCCTCCCGAACATCTGCACGCTACTCAAACAACGTTTGTTACGCTACTGCCATATACCAAAAAATGTACTTTATGGTCAACCAACAGATGCCAAAGGAACTAGAGGGAGGGGGGAGCGAAAGTTCGATTCATAGACGTGTGTAAACGTTACATGAAGACTCTAAACATAAACCCTGCAGTCTGGGAAAACATAGCTACAGACCTCAATATATAAAAACACATTATAAAGCTCCAACTCAAGCAAGAAGCAGATTCATAGAGAAAGAGAAATTCACGGCGAAAGAAAATGTAAACAAAATAACATTTCCTAGTGGTGCCTTGATCCATAGTCAATTATTACTGGTGGAGGCTACTACTACTCTATTGTTTAGTCTTATCATAGTTGTCATAACCTGTGCAATTCTAGCTAATACTTCTTATTTTGAGCATTTATCATTGTTGGACCGTTTCACATAGCTCAGTTTATTGTTATTATTTTTAAAATGTCCAAGGTCTTGTTTGTCATCAGTTTAGTTCTGCAGCATTGATCTAAGCAATCTACTATATCTTCGAGCTCTGATATATTACTTGCTAGCCCATTTATATCTGCAAAACGAAGGCCAGTGATAGTTCTGCCTCCGAAGCTGACAATCTTGATGAATTCTTCGAGGGCGTTTATTGATATATATATAATGTTGGCGATAGCAGGTATCCTTGTCTTCCTCCCAAGGTAACAACTTGCTTAGCATAACATTCACGAGCACTGCACTCCTGGAATGTTCATTTGGTTTGTTTGGTTGTATCGATTATTGAGTCATTGCCGATACATTTGTTTATGATTGCCCTGAGCGCTTCATGCCAAACTTTGTCAAATGTTTTCTCTCTTTCCAATGTCGATAAACACGTCAAACGTTTTTTTTTTTTTTTGGGGGGGGGGGGGGAGTACACGAAGGTTGAAGATTACTCTCCTATATACTGCACTTTTTCTTCATGAAAACCCAGCTTTTTCCTCAGTTTTAATGTCACATCATTTTGCAATTGGCCCAGTAATTATTATTTTCAGCATTACTTTGCTTTTGTGGTTTGTGAGACTGATAGAACCATAATTTTAGCAGTTTTCGATTATGTTGTTTAGAAAAGGGGATTCTAAGTGACTGGATGGATCCACGATGTTGGCCATGCTTCTGTCTACCCAATTTTATTACAAACATTTGTTAAGGCTTTAATCACATATTCAGCTTCTTGTATAAGTCCAGCTGGTACGTAGTTGAAGCCAGGATGTTTTCTTCCGTTTTCAAAGTGTTTATTGCTGCAGTTACTTTCTCTTTTATAATAGGATCTTTTTCATCGTATGGAGGACAGTTTACGAACGCTAGGTTCTTAGCTAACTTGTGACAGTAGAGTTCTGGGCAATGCTCCGTCCAATGTTTGATATCTTCATTCTCAATTAATCATTTACCTGCCTTTGATAGGTAATATGACTGGGAATCAATTATTACTTATCGCCGTTAGTTTTTTGACCAGTTGGTATGCATTTTTAGTGCGATTTTGATATTATGTTGTTCTTTATCCCTTGACATTTCTACGTTATCCAGTATTCTTTGGCTTCCATCATCATTTGTTTAATTCGATGGGTTAATGTTCGATATTTTATTGCTTCCACACACACACACACACACACACACACGCACGCACGCATGCATGCACGCACGCACGCACGCACACACACACACAAACACAGCACGTATCATTACATACTGAAAACCAATGTTGTTTTTATATGCAGGGTAAATAATTAAATGCAGTCAAATATTTGTAATTGATTAATAAGACGAAGAGATGAAGTGAGAAATCAACTCTGTGCCATTAGGGCAAGAAGAAAAAAAACCTATTTTAAATGTAACATAAACGGAAGATGTTGCTAATAACCAAATTTGTATAACCGTCCGGATGTCTTAGTAATGTGGGCAGCACTATGTCTGGTCTTCTTTTCCAGAGACATCGTTGGTACCCTTTTAAGACTGAGTGAACGTTGTAACGCGACCTTCATTTGACCAGTTCACTAACCATTGTTCTACACTGGGTCCCAGCAAGACAAACGACAACATAAAATAGCATTCCACGCACGATGGCCAACCTTTGACACCGAGACGACGACAGATTATAACCAAATGGAGACTAGTATTCGCAGGCCAGATTATTTGTTAAGCTTATTAGAATTAAGGGAGCCGCGATAGCTCAGTTGTTAGTGAACTGGACTATAAAGGACAAGAGGTCCAGGTACACCCAGCCTTAAATGGGTACCGGATTTTTTCAGGGAAAGTAAAGCGGCATGGGCGTAACATCGACCACGTTACCCCAAAAATCATGTACTGAAGGTCTATAAAAATTATTGTCGCTAACACCATATTCCCTATTCGCCGCGTGATGTGACGGGGCTCTTTACTTTCTTTACTTATTAGAATGAAGCCGCTGTGTTGAAGTGGCTAGTCCGCTAATTTACCGTGCATGTGGTCAGGGTTCATTTCCTATTTGGAATGAATTGTTTGAATCGACATTGATTCGATATGCCTCTTCATCCAACAACTGAAAATGTGTATGGGTATTTACTGTGAAATTAACACTGACAACATCGTCCACAGAAGTGTCAATGGTCGTAGAAGTGTGTGGGCATTAGCACCGTATTCTTCATAAAATGTGTAGTTCAACAGACACCCACAAATGTGTTGTAGAGCTTTTGTGAACACGGGCATAATAGAAATATAATCATGATTTTGTGAAACTGTACTAAAATAGGAAATGCCTTTACTCTAAGTCTATAATAACATTATATTTATAAAGATTACACTTAAGTATCGTAAATATTATTCCCGATATACCGTCAATGGTATAAATTGAACTAAACAGAAGAGAACAGAGTGAAAGAAAAAGAGAAATATACTCGCATTAGGGCTTTCAACCCATTTTTAAGTCTGTCCGGGGTGGGGGAATGATACTATATGGGTGTTAAATAAAGACCGCATGTTCGGGTCAACATGTTTAAATCAGCCCCGATATTAATTAATCTATATAATCCTTCGACCCTAGCGTGATTCGAACCCTCCCCCCTCCCCTCCCTTCCCCCTTGTTTGAAGAATATTCGTGGCTTTTATCCATTGGACCACTCGCACTTGAACAAAATAGATAAATCTGCATTGGGTTTCTGCACACCGATCCTTCCCAAGACAGGAGGGGTGGTCTTCCACTTCTACCTTTCAGCTCCCTGTGGAGCATAGGTCTTCAACAAACACTTTCCAAGTCGTTCTGTTTCTTGCCATTCTTTTAAGATCTGGTACATTTCCATAATTCTATGTTAGTGATTTTGTCCTGCCATTTCCATCCTTTTATTCTGCGTAAGCATCTATTAATGAAAGTCTGTATCTTCATGATTGTCAATTTTGTTGTTCTCCATGTTTCACAGCCATATAATAGGACTAACTTAACATTGAAGCTGAAAATTTCTATTTTTGTATTTAACCTAATTTCTTTGGACTTCCATATCTTTCCCAGTGCAACAAAAGCTCCTTTTGATATTCTTATTTTGGTATCATTTTCTGTTTCTTCCTCTTTATCTATATTACTACCCAGATATATGTAAGATTGTACGTCTAGTTGAGGTGTTTCTCCTAGTTTTATTTGGTCTTATCTCTATTAATTTTCAGTCCTAGCTGTTGTGGTCTTTCATCAAGTATGCTCATTTTATCCTGCATCTGTTGATGGCTGTGTGATAGGAGAGCTATGTCATCCACAAAGTCTAAATCATCAAGTTTCTTGGTCAGTGACCACTGGATTCCATTTCTGTTGTTTGGGGGCGGGTGGGGGGGGGGGGGTTGGTAGTTTAGCAAAAATAGAACTGTTGAGAGATAAACAATAATTTTGTTTCAATAAATAGATTATAATTTGTTTTAATTTCAATTGTAAAGCATACGCTATCTGTGTTTGTTTAGGTGGCATTAACGTGATACGTAAGCCTTGCTAATTGCTAGCGAAAGTCTTAGTCTTTTTACCACCTGGCTCTTTTCGTGTTTGCTATTTTGATTGTTTCAATGAGTGTTGCCAACTTGTCTTGCGCCCATCGTCTATAAATTATTACGTCCTCTGTCATTCTGTAACCATTTGTGTGCGTGCGTTTCTTTGTTTGTTATTACTTAAAGTATAAAGCAATTGCTTGTCTTGCTATTTTACATTTTTCACTGGGTGCAGTCTCCACATTGAAGGTTGTCTACCATGAAGTGCAATTTTACTCTGACTCTTGTCTTGATGGTACACGTTGTCATAGGTTCACCTGTCCACTTTTTCATGTTATCAGTCCACTTTTTCATGTTATCAGTCCACTTTTTCATGTTATCAGTCCACTTTTTCATGTTATCAGTCCACTTTTTCATGTTATCAGTCCACTTTTTCATGTTATCAGTCCACTTTAGACTTAGCCTGTCTCTAGTCTGTCCACCTTGTACCTTCCCTTTCAAGATGATTTGTAAAAGGGTATTATGTCCTCTGTACATGTCCAAATAATTTCAGTTGTTTTTTTCCGAATTGTGTTAAGTAGTTCTTTTTTTCATTTTCAACTGATCCAAAACTTCCTTGTTTGTCTTCTTTTCCTTCCACCCAATTCTCCCCATTTTCCTGTAGATCCACATTTCAAAATCTTCAATTTTCTGCTGCTTTCATATTTAATATCCATGTTTCTGCACCATACATAAATGTTGAGTAAATAAAGCATTTTGCTATTCGTAGTTTTAGTTCTCATGTTATTTGCTTTGATGTCAATATATTTTTCATGACATTACATTTGCTTTTTGCTAGTCCTATTCTTTTGTTTATTTATGCTTTACATATGCGTCTCGATGTTATCTTTTCTAAACAATATCCGTCAATAATGAGTGAACCTCGCAACTGAACATCGCTTGGATCATATCATGAAAGTTCGCAAAAGGATACAACAAATAAACGGAGATGATCTTTTGACTACTGTGAAGAAATGCAAGATGAATCAGTTTGGTCACGTATCTTCGACCATCTGGCTTGACAAAGACCGTTTTGCAGGGAACTGTGAAAGGAGGAAGAAGGAGCGTTAGACAGAGAAAGAGGTGGGATGACTTTTTAAAAAAATGGATAGGCGCTGGCTTCGCGGAGTTTCAAATAGAATGGATTTAGATAGAGATCAATGGAGAAGGTTGATGAAGTCTGTCAGTAGTGCCTTAATGACCTTCTCCCAATGCCACTTTACCACGGTTACTGGATGAGGAAGGAAGGACCTTTTATAGTCAGACTGTTAACCACCTTATCATTTATGATTTCTATATCTGAAACTTGTTTGTCTTTTATTGGTTATTATATCTACATGCTCATTACATTCTGCATTTCACTATATTTCTGAACTCATATATATATATATATATATATATATATATATATATATATATATATATATATATATATATAATTCTTGGTTACAACAACAACAAAATATCTGTGTCGCATATTATGTGTGTGCGCGTGCGTGTGCGGGTATGTGGGTGTGTGCGGGCGCGCGTGTGCGTACACGTGACGTAGCTCTGCAATACTGAGAGGATTTTAAACTTCGTAAATTTCTTCTCTAATGTTAGTTATATTTTGTTACATAACAAACGGATGCGAAAAGGGCAGTGCCCTGGTTTATATTCTTGCGACTGCCTGTTGTTTTTGGTACACTGCGTTGATCAATGTAATCGTGTGTAGAGTGAATCCCGTGTGTCATTTATTAGTAGTTAAGAGCTTATTAAACAGGTACAGACATAATATGGAGAGCATACCTGTTGCTTAACATGTCTATTAATACAGAATGCAGATTTACACACGTTCAACACACACACTACTAGTCTGTTGCCACTGAAAGATGTTTTGGGGATTACATGCTTTAGAGTGATGTTTGGAGAGGGAGGGGGGACTTTTAATAGTTTAATCAGTCTGAAAGCAGTTTAATCCGGTCATTTCTATAGCAGTGGCGTAGCGTGGGCTGCAAGCGCCCGGGGCATGACAATTATGATTCCCCTTAACCCGACGTCTGTTATATAGTAAAACCTGGCTGTTCACCATTTCAGTAACAAAATCGCTTAGCTCCTACTCTCAAATATATGTATTTATTTTAAGAAAATACTGAACTAATATAATTAAAACAAAACGCACATTCAATACATTATTACATTTATTTTAAATAGCGTGATTTTAATTTGTGCACGTTTTTCTATATATATTTTTTAATGTGCACATCATTTAAATGTACGCAATATTGAAATATGTACAGTATTGAATTGAAATGTAAAGAATAATTGAATCTATATTGAAATCGCTCTCAATTGACAGTACTGAAAGGTTACTCGGTTTTTCTTTTGGTTTATTATAGGTATTGGGTACGATTTGGATAATTTAAGTTTCGAGAAACTTGACAGTTGACACAGTGTAGTTTAAAATATTATAAATGTCACAATCAATTTAGCAAAATTTTTTTACGGCTTCCACCTCCACGCCCACGGTTGAAAATCTTTTATCTGTTTATTAGGATCGACTTCCAAATCATCATCATCAAGTACCATGCCTGCTGTCGTAGGTGATCATGTCTATCCACGACTTTCGATATCGACATTTATTTATAGTTTCTGTTGTTGACCTTCTACAAAGCCATTCTCTCGAGCTGTCTGGTATTTTTTCTCTTTGCTTACCTATATCTCTTCGCCCATCAATTTTCCCAGTTGTTACAATATATTCCAGCTGTTCTCTTCTCAGTACATGGCCAAAAATGATGATTGTTTCTTCCTAATATTTAAAATTAGCTCCCTTTTTGATTTGATATATTCATTATAATATATTCATTAATACAATCACTTTGATGATGACGCGTGTAGTACGTTTTTGTGAGCTAACTGGTACATGTTTCATAAAACTATACCGCCTAAGAGTTGAACTCGAGGAATGTGACACGCCTTTTCCTCAGTACCAGAGTCCCATCACTAACGGTATGAACACTGGCAAGGCTGATTGAGTGATTGATGCATATCACAAACACTGCTTTGGGATTCTTATCTGAAAGATACTTGTGTTATATAACCACTAACGTGTCCAGCCACAGTTGCGGCTTTGTCGTATCGTAGGCCGTAACAGTGTTAAAAAAAAAAAGTAAAGTACCCCCGTCACGCCAAGTGGCGCATAGGGAAATATGGTGTTAGTGACCCTATATTTTACAGACCTTCAGCATATGATTTTTGGGGTAATGTGGTCAGTATTACGCCCATGCTGATTTACTTTCCCTGAAAAAATCCGGAACCCATTTAAGGCTGGGTGAACCCGGAAGCCGTCGGTTGGGATCGAACCCTACCCCTTGTCCGTGGTAGTCCAGTTCACTAATCACTGAGATATCGCGGCTCCTCCGTAACAGTGTACCAGCTTAAAATTCTATCTGTTTGCAACTTACTCCAAATCTCGACTATAACATTAACTGCCTTTATGTGAAACTAAATCAAATCAATGGTATTTGGTTATGGAAGGCCCCGGTATCACTGCAAACGAATCAAAATCCATAATTGCTCAATCGCCCGTGCCAGCGTAATCATCCGAATCTCATCTCCCAAACAAAGAAAGGCAACTGTTGTCCCCATCATAGCAGTCCCAGCACACGCCAAATGACATAAAGCGAAACCGCGCAGAAAGTGAACACAGCCAACTGTTCCCAGTCATACGATATCATCATTCATCGTAAACAATTGGAATATCGAAACATGATCAAAACGGATGAGACACACAGCTCACGGTGTGCACAGAACACTCAACTCAGTAGCTCCTGCAACAAGCCGGACTTGGAATATGAGGAAACTGCAACAAGGAACACTTTTCATGCATATCCTTCAATAGTTCAGAAATTCGTGCCCATCATCATCATCATCATGTGCCCTGCCGGTTGGCGTAGGCGACCATGTCCCTCCACAATCTTCTATCTACAGTGCATCGTATCAGTTCTGTTGTTGACTGTTTTCCCTGCCATGACACTAAGCTATCCAGTATTTTCTCTCTTTGTCGTCCGCGATCTCTCTTTCCTCTTATTTTACCAGTTGTAACCAAGTATTCCAACTTTCCTCTTCTCATGATGTGCCCGAAAAATGTATATTGCTTCTTTCTGATGTTTTTTAAGAGCTCCCTTTTTGTGTTGGCCTCTTTGATAACTTTCTCATTGGTCTTTTTATCTGTCCAGGGAACTTTCAACATTCTTCTGAGAAATCCCATCTCTGTGGCCTCTAATCGTCTTTTCATTTGTTTGTCTACTGTCCATGATTCGCTTCCATAGGTCAGAATTGGTTCTATATAGCACCGATGAACTCTCTTTCTCATTTTTATTGACATAGATTTGTTGCATAAGATATTTTTCATTTTCTTAAATGCTATTTTGGCCTGGGCTATTCTGCTTTTTATTTCTGTGGTGCATCTCCCATCTGATGTAATTATTGTGCCAAGTATTTGAAACGTTGTACTTGTTTCAGATTTGTCTCGTTTATTTTTATGCTGCATGATGGCGATGATTGTTTCTTCGATATAACCATTACTTCTGTTTTCTTACTATTCAAACTGAGACCTTTCTTGTTGCTTTCTTCTACTATTATGTCTATCATTTCTTGTAGTTCGTTCTCTGTCTCTGCTATTAAGACTGTGTCATCCGCATATCGCAAATTATTTATGTTGTGACCGTTTACTTCAATTCCTTTTATGTCTACTATTGATCTCATAATATTTTCGCTGTAAAGTGAAAACAAATCCGGTGACAGAACACAGCCTTGTCTGACTCCTTGTTTTATATATTGGAATTGTCCTGTTTGGTTGTTAATTCGTATAGCTGCTGTTTGTTGCCAGTACATGTTTTTTTTATGATTCGTAGGTCCTTGCCATCAATGTTTAATTTCTCCACCATATTTGATGTTTCCACATGCTTTACTTTGTCAAATGCTTTCGTGTAGTCTATAAAGCACATATATAGATCTTTCTTTACCTCTATAGATCTTTCTGTCAATGCCCATAGTGTTTATTAATTATCTCGGAAACTGTTTGATGAATTTCTGTAATTCTTTTTCATGAAATCTTATTTTTTCACCGATCTTAAGTCTAATTTTGTTCTCTACTGACATGCATTTAAGAAAGATTTTTGCTTCTATGAGGTATATAAAAATATGATTTTCTTGGTTGTCCTAATTTTTAGGATTTTACAATACCCAAAGTTGTTGTAATCAACTCGCCGTTTAAAAAGGAAAATTTCACGTGTTCTCCACAATCTTAGCACCATCACACGCTCACTGACCCGTAACTTGTAAGACGCAATTCACTGAGATTTTGTTAGAAAATTAACATAATTTACAGTGAAATCTAATGTTTAGAGCATATGGTTTGATATTTTCCTAAAATTATATAACAAAAAACGATTTGTACAAAATTCAGTCTACCTTTGTAGTCAAATATTATAAAATCTAAAGGTCAGTGAAAAATACATGAAAAATAATTACAGAAATTCATCAGTTTCAGAGATAACTGATAAACTCTGTGGGCACGAATTTCTGAACGAACTATAGTAGACACTCATGCAGCAGTGGGGTTGTAAGACACTCCTACAGCACTAGGGTTTAAGACACTCCTACAGCACTAGGGTTTAAGACACTCCTACAGCTCTAGGGTTGTAAGACACTCCTACAGCAATAGAGTTTTAAGACACTTCTGCAGCACTAGGGTTGTAAGACACTCATACAGCACCAGGGTTGTAAGACACTCATGCAGCACTAGGGTTGTAAGACACTCCTACAGCACCAGGGTTGTAAGACACTCATGCAGCACTAGGGTTGTAAGACACTCCTACAGCACCAGGGTTGTAAGACACTCCTGCAACAGTAGGGTTGTAAGACACTCATGCAGCACTAGGGTTTTAAGACACTCCTGCAGCACTAGGGTTGTAAGACACTCATGCAGCACTAGGATTGTAAGACACTCATGCAGTACTAGGGTTTGTAAGACACTCCTGCAGTACTAGGATTGTAAGACACTCCTACAGCACCAGGGTTGTAAGACACTCATGCAGTACTAAGGTTGTAAGACACTCATGCAGCACTAGGGTTTTAAGACACTCCTACAGCACTAGGGTTGTAAGAGACTCCTACAGCACTAGGGTTTTAAGACACTCCTACAGCACTAGGGTTATAAGACACTCCTACAGCACTAGGGTTGTAAGACACTCCTACAGCACTAGGGTTGTAAAACACTCCTACAGCACCAGGGTTGTAAGACACTCATGCAGCACTAGGGTTGTAAGACATTCATGCAAAACTAGGGTTTTAAGACACAATCTTACAGCACTAGGGTTGTAAGACACTCATGCATCACTAGGGTTGTAAGACACTCCTACAGCACTAGGGTTGTAAGACACTCATGCAGCACTAGATTTGTAAGACACTCATGCAGCACTAGGTTTGTAAAACACTCCTGCAGCACTAGGGTTGTAAGACACTCATGCAGCACTAGATTTGTAAGACACTCCTACAGCACTAGGGTTGTAAGACAGTCATGATGCACTTGGGTTTTAAGACAATCATGCAGCACTAGGGTTGTAAGACACTCATGCAGCTGTAGGGTTGTAAGACACTCATGCAGCACTAGGGTTGTAAGACACTCATGCAGCACTAGGATTGTAAGACACTCCTGCAGAACGAGGGTGTAGATGCAGATTTACAACTGACCAATATTTAGTAATTAACTTGACATTTTCTACAAAAATGCCATATCTTCCTAGCTATATTCACATGTTCAGAGGGACCAGACAAAGGTAAGTAGTTTGCCTGACTAAATCCTGCACACACATAATAATTATAGATCAGATTGCCGTACATTTCTGAAGTGACCTTTATTGTGCAAGCTGGTCAACAGCAAGAATATCATTTTCTATGTTAGCCTCAATTCAAATTGCTTTCACCTTGTAAATCCGCTGACGTGATATGAACTGATCTCATTGAGTTGTTTGCGGGTCATCATCGTTGCACTCCGAACATGTCCATAGGTGCTCAGATCCCCTCCTCAGCAAGTCCCGCAGTGTCCAGCGACTGACGCCTCCAATCTGTTTTAATTGATAAGTCTTCTTACGCGCTCACTAAATTGTTCGTGTCTGATTGTGGCCATCCGAAGGAGTGACGTCGAACTCATTGTTGTCGAAGTCCTGTGCCCTTCCCACATCTTGGAGGGCGTTGATGACGTGCACGTGATCCATTTGTTGACCGTCTTCAACGACAGCGCAGCTGTCCAGGAACAATCTGTCCGTTCTTCCATTTCCCCCTACTCCCGCATGTCCTGGGACATAGACAAAGGTGATCCTACGTCTTTCTGCAATGACTCTACCCACTGCTCTCATGCTATAGTACTTCATGTTTTAAATATGATTGGATTTCTAAGGGAACATTTTTCCTTTGGAATTTCAGGCCAAAAAAAAAAACATAATAATAAAAGCAATATGCGGCAAAATTTCCATGAGAAAGTATCAGCTATACACATAACACAGTATCACTATTGTTCAAATCCATGTAGAATTAATCATTGGATAGTAACCTGCCACCAAAAGTTGAAATAATGTCTCGTTAATCTGCAGTTCGGTTGTTGCTCCCTTGGCAAAATCACGTTTGAATGCCACTTTTCAGTTCAGTGGCCTGTATCGATGACAACTTTTAGCCAAATACTACTCTCTGGCAAAATAGTTTACTGACCAGAAGTAAAAGGCTTCCGCAAGTGAGGCTGTCTCTGCTTCTGTAGCAACAACGGGAATTTGCACAGACATTGCAGCAGACTTGTGGGGCTCCTGTAGCTCTGTTTGTTGGCACCAAATTGGGGTTGGGGGGAGCATTACTTGGCGGCGGTAGTCATGATTAGTGGATTATTAATATAATTTATGTCATTCACCGTCACATATTACATGAAGACAGTATGGATATAATTTAAGCATAAATTGTTACATGGCATTGCTTATTTGCCCAACCATGTTGACAACCTTTGTAGAATGTTTGAACAACGGCATTAAAGGGAGATTTTGTTTAAAGGGGGGGGGGGGAGTGGCCGAGCTTTGTGATTTTTGTTTCCTTTGCTACATTTTGTTGCTATTGAAATTGTGCGTCCTCAAGAATTTTGTACCCTGTTCAACCGCCCCTAGTCCCCTCCTTCCATATATTCCCAACACTATGCATCACCGCTGGTCTATAAATACTGTGACATTGGTAATGTCATTTTGTGGACAAAAGTATCTCGCCGATGTTATTTGGTCTATGTTTGTAAGTTACAATTATAACTGTATGTAAATTAATTCGTGGAACCGCATGGACCTAAAGCCCGTGTCACTAAGATAAGAGCGTACGCGGCGGCAACTGGTTTGTAGGTCATCTCCGTGTAATGAACGCACTTCAAAAGGCTAAATAGACAGATGGTGCATATGGAGGAAAGCTAATGCATTACTGTCCTGAAACTGTTTCATTTCCTCTTGTTTTGACAATAACGTCGTTAAATTGTTAACAGGCACGGCTATGGCCTAATTGTGGCTAGATAATGTTCAATTCAGTAAAAGAAATACAAAATGTTCTTCTGAGAATGTCTTTGCTCACTTGGCGAGACATAAAACTCGCTGATCACTGAAAGAAACGCTGCATGGCGTATAGGGAAAAATAATGTACTCTAGTGGGTATATTCTGTCAGAGACATGAACCCGAAGCAAGTCTGGAAGCTCTTTCATGATTTTAAACCTTGGATTGGTACCTATCGAATGTCCACAAACGCCACTGAAGATTCGGAGCTCAAATTTCCCTGGAATCAGCAGACACATAGAGTAAATGAGCTTATGGTTACAGCGACCTATAGCTAACTGATAACGTCAGGGCAAGTGAACCAGATATGACAAAGATCCTACACCATCTTCTAGTGATCTTTTCTAAAATAGTCTATACACATTTGCCAAATGGATTGTGGTAAAAAGGAAAACAAACCTCGTCCCAAAATATCGTGCTGACTTTAAATGTATGAGGTCGGCATGCGCAGATATCACAACTAATTGTAAACTATTACACTGGTAACTGGGTGTCCGGTTAGCGCAATCGATAGGCGGGTGGCTTACCACGGCAACAGCCGGGTTCGTTCCCTGGCGAGGACACCTGGGTTTTACTAATTCCCTAAAAATTAGTGGGAGCCGCGATAGCTCAGTGGTTAGTGAACTGGACTACTACGGACAAGGGTAGGGTTCGATCCCAACCGACGGCTCCGGGTTCACCCAGCCTTAAATGGGTTCCGGATTTTTTCTGGGAAAGTAAATCAGCACGGGCGTAATACCGACCACATTACCCCAAAAATCATGTGCCGAAGGTCTGTAAAATATAGGGTCACTAACACCATATTTCCCTATACGCCACTTGGCGTGACGGGGGTACTTTACTTTACTTACACTGGTAACTGTAAGAGTAATTTCCATAACATATGGCGCAGAACAAAGTCATCGTGTGATAGCAACATAATGAATTCATGATGTGTGTAGTCTATCAGTGTAGCATGTTTCGTAGCACGAACCGGATGTCCTCAATGTTAAATATCTTCGTTTTAATTTGTAAACAGGCTTCATGAATACTGAAAGCCACCATCGTTGCGATGACTGCCTCCATTTTAATAGTTCGTAATGTACAAAAAATATCCGCATTTTCGGTATTAATTCCATCTCTCTCTCTCTCTCTCTCTCTATCTCTCTCTCTCTCTTTCTCTCAGTCTAGTCCAAAGTGTTCGATGTGATATCAGCCCCCCCCCCCCCCAACAGATTCGGTAGAAACTACAGCAAATGTTATTCTGACCAGCGAGAACTCAACAACGCATCAAAGTCGATTTCAAGATTTGTTGTTCTGTTCGCCCACAGCAAACTGTGAAGATTACCGCTATTAGTTGCCATCGTATTTCGTGTGTGCAGTCATTTCCCCACCTGATTATGTCACCAAAGATCATTTCCAATGCAAAAATGATCCCTTTTTGTGCCATCTACGATATGTTTGTGAACTGAATCCGTGACGTCGATAGAATGGTGTTTAAATGAAAGCAGTCTAGGCAACAGCCTTAGGCGATCAAATTCTAGGCTGCTGAATGGCAAAAGCGATAATTGATCTCCACTATTTGAGGTCCTTTGCGTTGTCTATTAATCTCGTTTTTGTATTTTTAAATTTCTTCAACGTCATGATGTCTTATTGTTCAGAGTTATACTTGCCTATCGTATGCTGCTGCATCTATAAGTGTCTGTGTCTATAAGTTCGGAATTGGAGTCAACAAAGATGGCCTAACATCATTAAGCGCTCTACATTTTTAACAAATACGACGATCATCATTTTTAAGAAGACGTGAACTCCTGGTATATGGTGGATAGGCGGTGGGAACAATTGAAGGCTATGCATGAAAAGTGTTCCTTGTTTCAGTTTCCTCATATTCCAAGTCCGGCTTGTTGCAGGAGCTACTGAGTTAAGTTATCTGTGCATACCGTGAGCTGTGTGCCTCATCCGTTTTGATCATGTTTCGATATTCCAATTGTTTACGATGAATGATGATATCGTATGACAGGGAACAGTTGGCTGTGTTCACTTTCTGCGCGGTTTCGCTTTATGTCTTTTGGCGTGTGCTGAGACTGCTACGATGGGGACTACAGATACCTTTCTTTGTTTGGGAGATGAGATTCGGATGATTCCGCTGGCACGGGCGGTTGAGCAATTATGGATTTTAATTCGTTTGCAGTGATACCGGGTGTATCCCACAAATTTTACCACAATGTTTTACAACTTTCCCTTCAATATACCACCAAAGTATTACTGCATCGTGTTGATGATTTGCCATCTACGAAATTTCCACTACTCCTCTTTGATATTACATCGTGTTTGTCATCATTGATTTTTTCTTATTAATTGTTCATGACTCCATTTGAATGTGCCAAGGCTGACACAACACAATTTATGTGTCTTAGCAGCTCTGCCACTGCGGGTCCCGGACGTGAATGTGAACACCAGAAAGAAATGAGCGAAAAGTCTGCAAACAAATTCAGTAAAAGCAGCCCAGTTAAGAAAACTTCAGCATAACCTTGATAACGAACCAGGCCAGGAAGAGAAAGAACCTTGGACACGAAAATTGATGACGTAATGTGGTCAAAGTCGACCAACTTTGGCGGAATATTAGCAGAGGCAAACAATACAATAAATACCTCTGGACATTAATAGAGTGGAAGGGTACAAGAGGGGGGTTAAACAATACATTTCATGTCCCTTATAGAATCGGAATAGGATGACAACAATCTTAAATAGATAACATATGAGTATAAAATAGATAACATACGAGCAAAACAAACAAGGGAACAACATCAACATGCATAAAAAACATGGGGTAGAATAAATCCACTAAAATAAAGAACCATAAACATTAATCATCATCATGTGCCATACCGGTTGGCGTGGATGGTCATGTACTTCCACAATTCTCTATCAAAAGTGCATCGTATAAATCTTTTTGTTGACTATTTTCCGTGCCATGACACCAAGCTATCCAGTAGCTTCTATTTTTGCCGTTCACGGTCTCTCTTTTCCTGTATTTTGCCAGTTGTAACCAAGTATTCCAACTTTCCTCTTCTCACTGTTGCCCTAAAAATGTCGATTGTTTCTTTCTGTTTTTAGAAGCTCCTTTTTGTGTTGACCTCTTTGAGAACTTCCTCATTGGTCTTTTTAACCGTACATGGAACTTTCAACACTCTTCTGAGAAATCCCATCTCTGTAGCTTCTAATCGTCCTTTCATTTAGTTTGTCTGCTGTCCATTATTTATTTCCATAGATCAGAATTGACTCTAAATATCACCGATTAACTCTTTCTCACTTCCATTGGTAGAGACTAGTTGCACAAGACGTTCTTCATTTCTGAAATACTATTTTGGCCTGAGCTATTCTGCTTTTTATATATGTGGTGCATCTTCCATCTGATGTTATTATTGTACCCAAGTATTTGACTCTCTACACTTGTTTGAAATTTGTCCCGTTTATTATTATATTGCATGGTTGTGATGATTGTTTCTTCGATATTACTTCTGTTTTCTCACTATTCAGACTGAGACCTTTTTTGACGCTTATCTTCAGTATTATGTCTATCAGTTCGTTCTCCGTCTCTGTTATTAAGAATGCGTCATTCGTATATCATAGATTGTTTACGTTGTGATCTTCATAGACATTAAGGAGAGCCTAACTAGCGGAAACAAAGAAAGTAATCGTTAACAATTGAGCTAGGAACCGTAAAGCAAAGCCGCAATATGAATATAATGCAGCAAGTAAGACAAACGAAATGTATTAGAGACAAACAGAAGCATACTGGCAACATTGCAAGTTTAAGAAAAGGAACATTGGATAAGGAAACATGAATAACCTAAGCAACTCTACTAAGATTATTTCTTGCAAATACAGAAAGAGAAAGCTTTGTTGATTACTCAAAACCATTTGACCGTGTACCTGAATATGTATTGTGGAGAAAGACAAGCAAACAGCTGTCAACGGTGAAAATAAAACACCAGCCTAGTTTGGCATGAGTCAGAGAATTATATAGATACGGGCGCGTCTTATCACTTTATCTGTGTGGCAAGTCAGGGCCGCCATTAGGTCTAGGCTAAACAAGCTATAGCTTAGGGCCACACAGTCTGAGGGACCTCACAGATTTTCAGAATTTGTTTCTGGGACTACACTTTTTTTCAAATTTGTTTCAAACCGAGATTTTGTGGTGTTTATTTTAGGGGGGGGGGGGGGGCCTCACAGTTTAGTTTCGCTCAGGCCTCATTGAGTGTAAATTCAGCCGTGTATGTAGTAAATATAATTGGAGACATTGTAGAATCTTATAATAAGGAAAAACTATCACGCTCATATGATAGACGATCAACAGAAATAAAATACGTTGATTAATGTCTTCCACTTGTCTTCTCCAAGTCTTTGTTTTTCTTTTTGATTTTCTGCCCCCCCCCCCAAAAAAAAAAAAAAAAAAGTCCCATGAAATTGTTCTCAGTTGGTTTCCGCAGATACAACGTGGAGAATGAATATTACCAACAATCTAGGGTAGGCCAGGTTATCATACCCCGCCTTCACACTTGCGACAACAGTATGGGACACCAACTGTACTCCATGCTCAACATATTAATCATCAGCCTATACTATTGTGTCTAGCAGACATGACAGCGAAACATATCCTACTAGACTGACATCGGTTGGCACACCTGTAGATAACAAGTGAATCCGGTAATCCCAGTCTGGACGGGTCATGGTAGCAAAAGAAGACAAAAGAATAGATCAGTTCAAGAAGACAGAAGAATAGATCAGTTCCAAGAAGAGTTCCAATAAGACAGAAGAATAGATCAGTTCCAATAAGACAGAAGAAAAGATCAGTTCCAATAAGACAGAAGAAAAGATCAGTTCCAAGAAGACAGAAGATAGATCAGTTCCAAGAAGACAGAAGAATAGATCAGTTCCAAGAAGACAGAAGAATAGATCAGTTCCAAGAAGACAGAAGAGTAGATCAGTTCCAAGAAGACAAAAGAATAGATCAGTTCCAAGAAGACAGAAGAATAGATCAGTTCCAAGAAGACAGAAGAGTAGATCAGTTCCAAAAGAGAAGAATAGATCAGTTCCAAGTATTACACAAGAGATACGGTTTTGCGAAACTGTCCAGCATAAAGATAATAACTGTTTTAACAAGACTGAGATACAAAAAAGCGATCACCCAACAAAGAAGAGTGAAAGCACCATGTCCATGTAAAGTTCCATTCCTGCTGAGGCAGTAATGATATGTGTTGTTCTAAAAGATATGGGAAGTGAACACATATTACCAGGCTGAAAACAATCTAGATAAAATCTACTTAAAATCCAAAGAAGGACAACATTCGTGCATTTTTCTAATTAGAGAAGAATACGGTTTAACTTACGTCTCCGTCCATGAAAAAGAAATATTTCACACGGTCATCTTGGAGTAAAAGACAAAGCTGATGTACACATACGAGATGAAAAGGTTGGCTTTAACTGTCCTAGTTCCCACGTTAAAAAAAAAAAAAAAAAAAAAAGTAAAGTGCCCCCGTTACGCCAAGTGGAGTATAGGGAATCTGGTGTTAAGGACCATATATTTTACAGACCTTCGGCACATTATTTTTGGGGTAATGTGGTCGGTATTGCGCCCGTGCCGCTTCACTTTCCCAGAAAAAAACATCCGGTACCCATTAAAGGCTGGGTGAACCCGGAAGCCGTCGGTAGGGATCGAACCTTATCTCTTGTCCTTTGTAGTCTAGATCACTAACCACTGAGCTATAATTCCCACGTTTACTATAGCTCGTTTCAAATCACGTGCCCAACTTCAAAACGCTATTACTCAGTAACCGTTTGTTAAAAACTGTTGAAATTTTCCAAATGTTATTAGAATGCAAAAGACCCTTTAAATGTATATTTAACAAATATCTTGCAGCTGCAGTTTTCTAAAGCGGCGAATTTCTTTGATGTTTGTCAAAATTGTAAATTGTGAACCCCTAATTAATAGAAATTACCGTAGTTGCTGGTCAATGATTAATTTTTACTAGGTAAAGGCGTGGCCGTAATGGGGAAATAACCTAATAAGACAAAACACCAGGAGAATTATTGTCTTCTCAGTTCGAGGACGGACGATAATATCAAGGTATACCTGTATGTCCAATTTTCATAGTTGTGTGGTCCTGATAAGGACCGTTTGTTGAACTAATTTAAGGTAATATAGGGGCCAACATTGTGGGGGCTATATACTTTCATTCTGAATCAGACGAGTCTAAAAGATTAATAACTGTTTGGGGTTGAACATTCCACAAACCATCATTTTTCCAATATTCCTCTTCCTGTTTTAAGACGTGGTCTTCACATTTAGCCCAATAATCTTTGTCTATATTTAATAAAGCGAGATTAGCAAGAGTCTTTACATCGTATATTTTGAATGTTGTATTTTCATCTGCCACTTGTCCTTTTAATTTTGCCCAGATTAGTTCTATTGGATTTAAATGAGCATGGTAAGGTGGCAGCCTCAAACTTATATGACCGTGCTCTTGGATAATCTTATCTATTTGAAAAATCTTTGTCCTTTGTTTTTGCTTTACTAGAGATAGTAATTCAGGTTTTAAGTACATGTTATTAAATTGTATGTGCTCCTTTGTGAGTCATATCTTAATAGCATCTTTTGTACTGGATGACGTCGGGACTTTATCTTCAAGTGCAACAATGTTGTGGTACGCTGCATTGTCCATTATTAGGCAAGATGGTCGATCTAGTGATGGGAGAACAAATTTTCAATCCAATGTCTAAATATGTGACCATTCATCTCAGAGTGATAATCCCGATTGTCAATGGATTTTGAAAGAAAAATGAGCTCTGCATTCTGTATTAGTTCATGTTGTCGACTACCTGCATGAGCAATTATCAAGCGCTGTCCTTTGCTGCTAGGTATTAATCTCTTAATCTTTCCATCTGATGACTGCCATTCCCTTTGGTTAGTGTGGTGAGCACTGATCCATGTTTCATCCAAGTACACAATATCATAACCTTGCTTGCGCACCTCTTTTACTTCACGTAAGTACTTGCTTCTCATGACTATTATATGTGGCTTCTCACAGATGATGTTTCGTCCATTGGAATACTTTCTGAATGTAAAGCCTGCAGCTCTCACATTCCTCCATAATGTAGACTTTGATATTTCAATACTGTTGTTCTTTTTCAGCGATACTTTTAATTTTCTTATTGTAACAGTTTCATTCATACCCAACATTTTGCGAATTTCACTTCTAATAAGTTCACTGTCGAAATTATCCAACATTTTTGCTCTTCCTTGTGATTTTGTATATTTTGAACATTGACGGTCACGTGCTTGAATCCAGCGATTAAATGACCGTTTAGGTAAATCCAAAATGTGTCTTGTCCTATTCTCAGGGTTTTCTAAAGAATGAAATAATCTTCCTCGTTTAGCCTCTTTGCAAAAATAGTCATACATTTTTATTGCGATGTTTTGTAAACTGCAGAATTTCATTTAAGACTCGTGATAAATGTTATCGTTCCACGTCTCCACCTATGAATGAACGGAAATGGAACACACAATTTCTCGTGTTCTTTACAAGTGTCTAATTGTGTCAAAAAACCACGGCGAAAGCGTGCAAACACGTCAATTCCGTATTTTTACTCGCTATTTTTAACTTAAAATACTGTAAACATTAAGTTTTAACTACATCAATGGGTCGTTATAAATTTATATAAATCAAATAAGCAACAATAATAACCAAATGTTTTTTTTTAATGAAATTAATTCGCTGTTGGGTTCTAATCATTATAACTTTACATGCAAATTTTGAACAACTCACAACAAGCGGTTAAAAAGCTATCGATTTTAAAAGTTGGGCACGAGTTATGAAACAAGCTATTTAAAGTAACACTAAGCTCAATCTTGAATTTTGAAACATACAAAGTCGTGGAACTGCCAACTCTTCTTGTGTACAAGTTTCAATTAGACTAAGATAAAGACCATTGGCAGTGTAACAAAAATGTACCATGTGAGTTCTTTTTCTTTCTCCTTTCACAGCTTTGGATGTCGAGGGTTATACAAGGTTCTATTTTTACTCTTCTGTCTGCATCAGGCACTGACACTTAATTCTGCTGTAGATTCCCTGATGTTGTCACTCTAGCTTAATCTAGGTCTGTCTCAAGCTTTGTGTCATGTTCCTGTGTAAACCTTGTACGGGCACCACTGAACATTATCTCCAGGTCGGCAAACCATGTTATTTGTTATTTTTAAAAATATAATTCAGAACTGGCTCTGTGCCAAATCATTCTCCTAAAACCTCGTTTCTGATTTTGTCTCATCTGGCCAAAATGTACAAAAATCTCTTAATTTTGTGGTGATTAACTCACATTTCTGAGAGCGACCATGTTTAACGTTGGTAATAGAGTGACGGGAGCCGCGATAGCTCACTGCTTAGTGAACTGGACTACAAAGGACAAGAGGTAGGGTTCGATCCCAATCGACGGCTTCCGGGTTCACCCAGCCTTAAATGGATACCGGATTTTTTTTCCTGGGAAAGTAAAACGGCACGGATGTAATACCGACCACATGACCCCAAAAATCATGTGCTAAAGGTCTGTAAAATTTATGGTCACTAACACCATATTCCCTATACGCCACTTGGCGTGACGGGTGCTCTTTACCTTTTAATAGAGTGACGACTTTGTATAAGATGTTCTCTTTGTGCTTTACGGCACTGTCTTGTGTTAAAGTAGAGGAGCTAGCTGCCCCAATATTTGTTTTCCTTGCTTCAGCGAATGTTAATTTCTTTAACCACTTTGCCACCTACAGATAGTGTTGTTTCTAGATATCTGAACACTCTGATACCTGTTTTATACCTGGCGGCCTCTATTGATATATTTACTCTTTGCTTCTTTCTTCTTTTTTGCCAATACTTCTATTTCTTCTGTGTTGATTCTCATCAAAACTGTTATAACTTAAAACAATCAAGCTATATTGAGGATCACAAACTGTAAGATGAGAATACATGCAGTTATATTGGTATCAATGGCACAGAAAGGGGTACAGAAGAAGATGTTGCAGGAAGAAATGGAAAGTCCAGAGAGGTTATGTACAGTCGAAGAACAGGATATTAAAAGTCATGAGAATATCCGTAACAGACAAACTTATAGTCTTCAGTATAAACGTCAAATCCTATTATATGGATCACAAATATGGACATGAACCAGTAAATACAAAGAATATGTAAATAGTTATTAACGCTACTTACAAAGACTTTACAATTATAAAATGTAATCAAGAACGAACGAACTCAACGTGGTATTAAATGGTAAATAATAAATTGTGGTAATAGATAGAATACATGCTTTGAAGGATAGTTACAAGCTTTACGAGATATGCCCTCTGCCGAGACTCAGATAGATAGATAGATAGATAGATAGATAGATAGATAGATAGATAGATAGATAGATAGATAGATAGATAGATAGATAGATAGATAGATAGATAGATAGATAGATAATAGATAGATAGATAGATAGATAGATAGATAGATAGATAGATAGATAGATAGATAGATAGATAGATAGATAGATAGATAGATAGATAGATAGATAGATAGATAGATAGATAGATAGATAGATAGATAGATGATAGATAGATAGGATAGATGATAGATGATAGATAGATAGATAGGATGGATGGATGGATGGATGGATGGGGATGGATGGATGGATGGGATGGATGGATGGATGGATGGATGGATGGATGGGATGGATGGATGAGATGGATGGAGATGGATGGATGGAGAGAGAGAGAGATAGAGAGAGAAATAGAGAGAGGAAAGGAAGACCTAAAGGTCAAATGAGACGAAACCTTGAGTCTGCTGTTGCTGACCTAGGCACACAGAATAATAGAATAGAATAGAATAGAATAGAATAGAATAGAATAGAATAGAATAGAATAGAATAGAATAGAATAGAATAGAATAGAATATTTGAGCATTTATTGATTGCTTCTTTAATTTTCCTCCCGGGCCGGAGACGGCACATAGGACGGAAGTCACAATTCTCCACAATTGACTATTCGCTGCTAGCTCTTGCTTGTTTTTTTTAAGTCCCATTGTTTAGCCTTCCCTAGTAATCGTCCTCCATAGTGTGTTGTTACATTTGGTCTTCCTTGCTTTCTTTACCAGATGATGTATTTTCGACGCCTTCTTATAAAGCTAGACACATACCGGTGTTTAGTTTCTTATCAGCTCGTTTAAAATGTATTCTCTCAAACTTATGTTTGAGATTTTTCGCAGACATTTGTTTTCTAAGGCATTTGGTTTCCTATATAAAGTCTGTGTTGATTTCCAGCTTTCATATCCATCTATAAACATGGAAGTTGAACGATCTTACATTTTGTACTTTTACGGACTACTTTGGATCTCCAGATGTTCGTCAGTTTCTTGAAAACATTTTATGCTTGAGCGATGCGTGTCACAATTTATTATGTTATGTCTCCATCTCTGGACATTTTGTTGTCTAGATAAGTAAAATGTGTAACATTTTTTGTAAAATTTCAATTATGTGTACATCACAGAGTATGATTGTGATTCTCAGGACTTTTGTTTTGATCATGTTGATGCGAAGGCGTATTTGACCAGAAATATTGAGTCTATTTTCACGTGAGCATCAGGATATGTTGAGCTCAAGAGTATCAGGTCGTCTGTAAAGTCAAGATCTTCCAAAAGTTTATAATCAATCTATTTAATACCTAACTTGTCTGTCTTGTATAGACTTTCGCATGAATTACAATTAACCGAAATGTTTTTAGCTCCTCGTTTTTACAGTAAGTGTGTATTACTGCCTTTCAATATAATGTAGCCACTACTTGTGCTGCATTCCGTCAATCAAATCATAATACACGTAGTTGGTTATTTCCAGTTAACTGTTAAACTGTAGCTGTAATTATTATGTAGCCTACCTTGAATAGTCTGCAACATAGACAATTGTTTTTTTTTTTTTTAAATAGCATATCCATTTTGAATTTACGGTGTGTATGATAGTTTTGGCACCCCTATATATGGAGCCATGAACAATTAATATGAAACAATCGAAGCAAATAGGGTGTAATTTTACAAAAGAATTGTGCATTTTCAGTGGATAACAATGTCAGAGTATTGAGAGAGGTTAGTTAGTTTCTCTCCAGCTGAAGTTGGTACAGAAGGCAGCAACCACAACTCTTCATGTCTAACGATTATTTACTAGATCTCGTTTTGTTCTCAAGCCCATAGCTGAACTTTCTCTGTTTCTTCTTATAATTTCTTTTGACCTTCCTTGTTTTTACATTTCGACCTGGTGTCCATAGAGGCATGTCTGGCGCGGGAATCTTCTTTCGCCCACTGAGCACAAGACCAATGTACTTGCACCGTCTTCTCCGTATATAGTTTGAAACGTATTTTTGTTTGTCTTGGGAGGACTGGTTGGTATCCAGCCAGGTAGATTGTGAGTTCAAATCCCGGTTGCACCAGTTGGGATTTTTATTTGTTATTTCTCTCTGCGGTAATCGCCCCTCGTCTCAGCAGTGTTGGTCCGCCTTGAAAAGTCAATTATTCATCGACGTAAAAAAATATGAGTAGTTCCGAGGACAGAGTTATCTGCCTGTGCGGCGAGGGGCCTATGTGCTTACGGCTGCCAGGGAAAACCGGATTAACACGCAAAATTCAGTTCCTGGTCTCTAGGGACTTTGCCAGAGGTGAATGCTAGCGAACACATATATATATACATACACACACACACACATATATATATATATATATATATATATATATATATATATATATATATATATATAGTCAGTAACAACAGAGTATCTTGTATCTTTAAATGTCCAATATAAAAATAATCATCGTATATCATTTCTTTATACAATACTTGAAATATGTATTATAATACTGAATTTATGTTACATTTCTTTGTTAAACTTTAGTTAGATTGTATACCAATGTACTAAGGGCAGCTACCTCCATTAATATTTTCAGTTCCAATATTGCCAATGCGATAAAATATTACCACTTAGTGGTTGCACAGAGTATGCAGCGTTTATTACTATCCCATCCCACACCCACAATTGAATACATGCCGCAATGGCATGTATCTGATAATTTTCGTATTCATGTTCTTTTCTATGCCAAGTAATGTTTCTTTAAAAAAAAAAAAACAAGATTCTATAGTAATATATTATATATTTACACACACATACATACATACATACGCACGCTTTTTTTTTGAATAGCAAGATACTGAAACTTTCAAATACAAGCCAATTATTAATACGTTTACAGTTTATTAACCTATTTTTTCCCTTGTGATTTCTATTTTGTAACTATTATCTTTTCGAGAGAAAGAACAATATCGTTGTTATTTATATCGTTCTTTATCTTCGATTTGAGATATTCATGGGGTTCCGAAAAAAACAGAGGACGTACTGACGCTCTATTCACTTTAAAACAGCTTGCAGAAAAAACGACAGAAAACAATCAAAATATATAGATAGCTTTCATTGACCAGGAAAAAGCATTCGACAGAGTAAACAGAGAACAACTGTGGGAGATACTAACAACATATGGAGTGAGCCACATCTAACCAACCTAATTAACAGTTGATACATCAACAGCAGCTGCAGGGTCAGAAAAGCAGAAAGCTACACAGACCACTTCGTAGTTAGATCAGGTGTAAGACAGGGGTGCGTACTATCCCCTCTACTGTTTATTACATACATGGACTACATATGCAAATTAGCCGGCCCATTAGAGACATCGGAGATCAACGAGCCTTTATTTGCAGACGAGCAGGCACTAATACATGAAACAATAGAAAACCTACAAGAATACTCAAACAAACTCATCAGCACAAGCACAAAAATAAACATGAAAATCAACATTGACAAAACATAAGTCATGAATGTCGCCAAAAATAAACAGAACATCAACATAACTATAGAGGGCAGGCAACTAAAACAAGTAAAGAAATTCAAATACCTTGGAAGTTTAGTGACAAACAATAATTCACAAACAGCAGAGATAGAATCAAGATGCAAGAAATCTTGTCAAATCATTGGATAGTTATTAGCACTATTATCCAACAAGGAAATAACTCTGGAGGCAAAACGAACACTATACAATACAATCTTCATCTCAACGTTGTGCTACCAATGCCAGACCTGGACCCTAGATGCAAGAACAATAAGAAAAGTAACATCTACTGAGATGAAATGTATCAGACGGATGATAGGAAATAGTATGAGAGATAAGATCATAAATGAAGAACAGAAAAAAAAGCTAGGAATAGCTCCCGCCATAGAATGTATAAAGAAACAACAGATAAAATGGTTTGGTCACATAACAAGGCAGAATGATCAAAACACAACACAACGAGCCTTCAATAAACGTTGTGAGAATACCAGACACAATGGTCGACCACGAAAAGATTGATGGATTGGAATATTAGAAGCACTAGGAAACATAACAGCAGCCGAGGCGAACAGAAGAACAAAAGACCGCAAATTATATCTCCCCTCGACGCTGAAAGGCAGATGAGGAAGGAAAGAAGAATAAGTTCTTCATCTTCTTTCCATCCTCATTTGCCTTTCAATATCGAGGGGAGATATAATTTGCGGCCTTTTTCTCTTCTGTTTGCCTCTGCTGCTGCTATGTTTCCTAATGTTTTTAATATTCCGTCAATTCATCTTTTTCGTGGTCGCCCCTTGGTACTGGTGTCCTCGCAACGTTTATTGAAGGCTCGTTGTGTTGTGTCTTGATCTTTCTGCCTTATCACGTGGCCAGACCATTTTATCTGTTGTTTCTTTATATATACTATTGCGGTGGCTATTTCAATCTTTTTTCTCAGTTCTTCATTTATGATCTTATCTCTCAGGCTGTTTACTGTCAATCGTCTAACACATTTCACCTCGGTAGTGGTTATTTTTCCTTATTGTTCTTGCAACGTATGAATGAAGATTGTATTGTAGTGTTCGTTTTGCCCCTAAAGTGATTTCCTTGTTGAACAATAGTGGTGATAGCTGTCTGATGATTTAACAAGCTTTGTTACATCTTGAGTCTATTTCTGCTGTTTGTGAATTGTCATTTTTCACTAGGCTTCCTTGGTATTTAAATTCATCTACTTGTCTGCCATCCATCGCTACGTTGATGATCTTGTTCTCTTTTGAGATATTCAGGACTTATGTTTTGTTGATATTGATTTCATGTTGTTCAGCAGTGTCTCTGCTGTTGCGTCTATTTAAGTGTCTTGTATGTCTTCTATTTTTTCATATATATATATATATATATATATATATATGGTTTTGCCACGTGAGAAGACAGAAATACCAGAACCCAAACACGAGTATTTAGTACGTAAACGCTGCGAGAACACAAGACAAAATCTCTATAGATTATCTATTCTCTATCTATTATCGTGGGCCGACCACGAAAAAGATGGATTGATGAAGTATTAGAAACACTAGGAAACAACAGCAGAGGCCAACAGAAGAGCAAAAGACTGTAAACTATATCTCCCGTTGACAGGCAAAATGAGAAAGGAAAGAAGATATACATTTACGCCTATATATACTTTTTTTTTTTTAAATAGAAAAAACCAACTCTGATTTTATTTTTTTAAAGACATCTGTCATCATCTGGTCGCATGTCCATTGTAGAACGTTGCATTCACCACTAGCTCGTCTTAAAGATTATCTGCCTCTAACCAGATCTTCCACTTTTGTTGTCATGTTCAAGGCCTCTTTGATGCCTTTAAACCACCTTCTTCTTGGTCTGTGGTCTGCCTGTGATGCGACGCGCAGGAGCCATGCCATCCATTAGCCTATCGTTCATTTTCCCAGCCTTTTGAAGTGGTCATAGTAATTTTATTTTGCTCTGTAGAATGGTGTTTATAAGCCAGTTCTTTTCAATGTTTAGATCTCTTAATATGTCGTCATTGCTCTTTCTTCATTATCCAATTGCCAAGATATCTTACTTAATGATTTTTTTCTGTATCCTTTTGTTTCGAATGAATCGATTTTTTCCTTGCTGTTTGAAAGAATGTTCTTAATTTACAACCATATGTTGCCATAGGAAAGATACACGCCCTCAGTAATTAATAATTGTACTACCTTGCTGGTATTGTGCCACATGTTCTTCATGCATGGCGTTTAATTTTGATTTCTATTGCCCACATGATAGTCGTTGGATGGAAATAGAAATTGTAAATCAAGAGAAATTTATTTGTGGTAAAGTTCTCGTCTAGGGATATCAATTATTACAGTTCGAAAGAGTAATGTCCCTTTGAGTAACATTGCACGTTTTTATGTGGTTCTCTAATCTGCCATTAACTTAACCCAAAAATAAAAAGATGGTGTGTTAATTATGAACATGATGAACACAGAGATAATTTTTAGTATTTGAAAGCCACTGTATTTTTGTTGTGACACCAACTAAGGAGATCACTTTAATTTATGTCCCTAAACTAGACGATTTTACCTTATTTTGTTGTTGGTCATTTATATAAATTTCCCACGTTAAAAGTTAAATAAATATTACGGATCTAAGTTGGATAATTGCACGTGTAATTACTACAGCTGGATTTGTACACGTGTCTCATGCCATATTCAGACTTGTTCCCTAATCTTACGCCATTCATCATACCAACCAGAATACATGATGTTGACCTCTAAACTTTGCATATGGCCTGATTGTCACGTGACGTGTCCCAAAATATCGTTAGATATTTATAAAATAAATTCAATGTCGATGCTAAGTAGCTAATACCAGAATCGAATACATACAACTATCATCATCGAGTGCCATATCGGCAACGAAAGTTGGCTACCATGGATCGCCATTCTGCTCTGTCTCTTGCTTTGATGGAGCAGATTGTCATAGGCTGATTTATCCATCTTTTGATGTTACTCGTCCATGTTAGTCTGGTCTGCCTCTTTTACCTTGTAGTATCCCCTCCAAAATTAATTTTAGTAGGCTGTTGTGTCTTTAAAACATGCCCCAAAAATTGCATTTGTTTGAATTTGTTTAGTAGTTCTCTTTCAATTTTAGTTGTTTTAAGACTTAATTGTTTGTTTTATTTTCTTTCCATCCAATTCTACCTATTCTTCTATATATCCACATTTCAAAGGCTTGAATTCTCTGTTCTGTTTTTCTTGTCTAATGTCCATGACTCTGCACCATATAGGAATGTTGAGAAAATATAACATTTTGCTATTCTTAGTTTTAGCCCAGGTGTTATTTGTCTTGATGTTAGTATATTTTTCATGACATTAAAATGACTTTTTGCGATTCCTATTCTTTTGTTTATTTCAGTTATACATTTTCTATTATACAGCTATACTAACTTTAATACTTACTATACTACGTTTTACGCGAATGTTGAGTTCTTTTTTTCATTAGTATCATTGTTTAGACAGTGCAAACAAACAAGTATTGCAAAGATGCACAATAATACGAAATAGACAGTCTTAAAATTATAACTAGAATGGACATCACCACTCTTTTATGTCATCGATTTCGTGTCTCAAGTATTTGTTGTCGGTGGTAATTTACTCTATTTCTATCTATCTATTGTCCTTTCGAGCCGAAGACGGCACATAGGGCAGAACCACAAACTCAAAAACAGAAACCTAGCGTGCCAAAATGGCACATATTGCAGAGATCACTGCTTCTAAAATCTATGGCTCTGTTTCCATAACAATAGTTTTTACAATGACAGCTTGTCAAGCCATCGATCAACCTCCTTAGTCGCCTCTTACGACATGCTTGGAAGGTCACAGTGTCACTATTCTTTACTCATAATGAGACCCCGGTAACACACAGTATTTCTAGAAGGGAGCAAACGGCAAAAATAAAATATAACAAAGAGAGCTCTACATCTATTGACATAAAAAGACGAGTAAGTGCATCCTATCACCAAACTTGTTCAATCTAAATACTGAACAAATCTTTAAAAACATCACAGATATGTCAGGCCTAAACATTAATGAAACGACAGTCAATAACTTAAGATATGCTGATGATACTGTATAGTAGCAGAAAATCCTAAAGATCTACAATAATTACTCAATGAAATAAACATGACAAGCAAAAAAATATGGATTAGATATGAATATAAAAAATACTAAAACTATGATCATAAATAAAGATAATACTCAAAACCTACAATTGATATCGGAGCCGCGATAGCTCAGTGGTTAGTGAACAGGACTACAAAGGACAAGAGGTAGGGTTCGATCCCAACGGACGGGTTCCGGTTCATCCAACCTTTAATGGGTACCGGATTTTTTTCTGGGAAAGTAAAGCGGCACGGGCGTAATACCTACCACATTACCCCAAAAATCATGTGCCGAAGGTCTGTAAAATTTATGGTCACTAACACCATATTCCCTATACGCCACTTGGCGTGATGGGGACACTACTTTATTTTACAAATGGATATCATAGTTTAAGAAATAAACCTGAGGACAGTTCAGAGCTACAATTACCCGGGACATACTATAAAAAGTAATGGAAACTGAAATAAGCAAAAGAATCATCATCATCAAGTACCGGGCCTGCTGTCGTAGGTGATCATGTCTCTCCACAACTTTCGATCTCGGCAGCTATTTATCATTCTGTTGTTGACATTCTGCCAAGCCATTCTCTTAAGCTGTCTGTTATTTTTTCTCTTTGCTTCCCTCTATCTCTTCGTCCCTCAATTTTTCAAGTAGTTACAATATATTCCAGTTGTTCTCTTCTCATTACATGGCCAAAAAATGATGATTGTTTCTTCCTAATATTGGAAATTAGTTCTCTTTTTGCTTTGCCCTCTCTCAGAACATCTTCATTACTCTTTAGCTGTCCATGGTACTCTCAACATTCTTCTGTAAAACCACATTTCTACAGACTCCAGTGATTTTTTTGTCTGTTGTCCTATTTTCCATTATTCGCATCCATATGTTAAGACTGGCTCTACGTAACATTTAAGAACTTATTTTCTTGTTTCTATTGTCAAAAATGGATTGCATAGTATCTTCCTAATTTTCGGAAAGCTGCTTTTGCACGTGCCATTCTGCATCTCACCTCTTTTGTACAGCTCCCGTCTGAGGTTAACAAATTTCTCAAATATTTAAATTAATTTACCGTTTTAATATTTTTCCACTTGTCTTTATTTTGCACTGAGGTGATGTCCTTTTCTTTGTTGTTACCATTATCTCTTTCTTTTTGCTATTAAGGCTGAGTCCTTATTTTTGCTTTCTTTCACAAAGAATATATATTAATAAAACAAAGAAACAAAGAATACATATTAATCAAACAAAAGAATAGGAAAGGCAAAAAGTAATTTTAATGCCATGAAATCACAAATGGTAGGAACTAAACCCTGCCAAGAGTATATAGAATAACAACTTAAATGGTTTGGCCACCTGGTCAGAATGAATCCTTTCCAATAACCATCACGGGCGTTCTTCTCGAGAATGCATGGAAAAAGACCAAGAGGAAGATCCAGAAGAAAATGGATAGATGCAGTGACAGAGACATGTAACAACAAAGGGAAATAATTAATTCAGACAGTTCGAACAGCTCAAGAACGACAAATGATATAAACCACGACACCTTTTAGGTATCAGTGAAAAGAGAAAAGAAGAAGATTGCCATGAAAAATACACTAACATCAAGACAAATAACACCCGGATAAAACTAAGAATAGCAAAATGTTATATATTCTCAACATTCATACACGGTGCAGAAACATGGTCATTAGACAAGAAAACAGAACAGAAAATTGAACCCTTTGAAATGTGGATATATAGAATTTTAGGATGGAAAGACAAGAATACAAACGATGAAGTCCTAAAACAACTAAAAATGAAAAGAGATCTACTAAACACAAGACAAATGAGATTTTTGGGACATGTAAAAGCCACATCATACTTAATTAATTAAAGTAATATTGGAAGGGAAAATGCAAGGTAAAAGAGGTAGACGAAGACTAATTAACATGGACGATTAACATCAAAAGATGAACAAGTCAACCTATGACAACCTGCACTATCAAAGCAAGAGACAGAGGTAGACGAAGACTAATTAACATGGACGATTAACATCAAAAGATGAACAAGTCAACCTATGACAACCTGCACCATCAAAGCAAGAGACAGAGGTAGACGAAGACTAATTAACATGGACTATTAACATCAAAAGATGAGCAAGTCAACCTATGACAACCTGCACTATCAAAGCAAGAGACAGAGGTAGACGAAGGCTAACATGGACGAGTAAAATCAAAAGATGAACAGTCAACCTATGACAACCTGCACTATCAAAGCTAGAGACAGAAGTAGACGAAGACTAATTAACATGGACTATTAACATCAAAAGATGAACAAGTCAACCTATGACAACCTGCACTATCAAAGCAAGAGACAGAGGTAGATGAAGGCTAACATGGACGAGTAAAATCAAAAGATGAACAAATCAACCTATGACAACCTGCACTATCAAAGCAAGAGACAGAGGTAGACGAGAGGACTAATTAACATGGACTATTAACATCAAAAGATGAACAAGTCAACTATGACAACCTGCACTATCAAAGCAAGAGACAGAGGTAGACGAAGGCTAACATGGACGAGTAAAATCAAAAGATGAACAAGTCAACCTATGACAAGCTGCACCATCAAAGCTAGAGACAGAGCAGAAAGGCGCTCTGCTCTACGGTAGCCAACCTTCGACGAACACATCGAGATTTATAATCGATTCCAAACTGCGATACCAAACCGATGACGCAAACCAGTTGGGAGCAACCGAGCCAACCTGGGAAGTTTTCTATAAATATTTGTACGGAGGAGTTCCTTTCATAGCTGCATCAAATTGCTGTTTATTAACTTATTCTTTTTCATAAACAGATACGTAAGTAATGATCATAATGTTGACGATAATGTAATGAAGTATGTTGAGTTTAGATGATGCCGGTCAATAGAGAGATTTTCCACTACCGGCAACGGCCAGAAACGCCAACAACGGAGATAACTAACTTGCTTAGAGTGTCGTCAGGGCAGAGTGACTGTTCTCTCTTTTTTTCTGTTTCATATCATTTGGTCAAAGGTGGAAATATTGCCTTTTGTAGATCTGATATATGCAAACGCTCCAGTGAACAAATTTGTGTACTCCAATAAATACTTCTTACCCTTACTATTAGTTGTATTTATTATTATAATTAGGTCATAAGTGTAATTTGTAAAGTAAGAGTAGTAAAATAGCACGATGACGATTCATTGATTGACACTACTGACTGAGAACACCGGTCCAGTTCGGAGAGTTAGTTCAGTTTGAGTTAGCCATGTTTCCTCTTAATTCTTAATTTTAGTTAAGATCTTTACATTTAATTGTGACCTACAAAGAAAATTAATTACAATTGTATGAATGGAATGCTCATAGTTTAGTCACATTCACACGCGCCCATCTCCCGTCCCCTGTAAAAAAAAAAAAGAAAGAAAGAAAGAAAGCCAGTAAGTAGTAAGTTTAAGTAAGCTCTTATATTATTTAAACACTTTTTGCTTGTTAAGAGTAAGAGTTTACCTACATTCTACATCTAAGACTTCTCTCGCAAGTTGCTACATCTAGGTACTTTTATAAAAAATTCAAAATAGTCTATTATGATTTAAACAAGTTAGCTGGATAGCCCTTGATGAATGCTAAACAATGATACCTTATTTATGGCTGTACGACAATTAGAAAAAAAGTTATGAATTTTTAACTGTATTAATTTGTGCATAAATTCATTAACAAAGCCATAGAGAAAAAAATCAATATGCCAGGTTGGCTTTTTTTCAGAGACTTAACACAGGTGTGCGGAATTTTCTGCCGTATTTTTTGTCTGTTTTAATTTGAAGCACATAAGTAACTGTTTTTAGCGTTGAGGGTGACAAAATACAACAAATTACATCACTGAAACCTTCCTGGAGCTAATTAATATTCAAAATGCCGATAATTAACATAATTATAGCAATAATCAGCGAAAAATGTCAACATAAAAATATTTTAAAATACTTTCACTTGTCCTACAGAGATGATTATGGTATCATTGAATTGGTAATTTCAAGGGCTATCTATCTGTTATGATTATGAAGTCATATTAAGAAAGAACAATTAACTGTAAACATATATAAATAAATAAATAAATAAAACCCAAACAACATTTTAATTAGTGTCACATAAGATATTTAATTACTCACATTAATTACTTACTGGTTAGCAAACATACATTACATTGACTTATACACATCACATTTCTTGCATGTGTTCGCCCAATAGCTAAAATAACACACCTCTATGTCATTTAACCGTAAAGGGCGTTAAGTGGGCGTGTTTATGTTGTGGTTTGCATTATAACTGATATTTGCGGCTTTCGGCCTATTTAACCAGCATAATTTAAAATGTTACTCCCACTTCATATATCAGAAAAATCATAAGTTATTTACATATCTATATTTACATATTATTTTTTAATCACATCATATATTATTTACATCGTATCATATTTACATATATTATTACAGCATATCATATACACCATTATATATATTTATCACATATCATATTACTTATAGCATATATTTACATCATATATTATTTAAAGCATACTTAGCATCAAGTATTCCAACTTACCTCTTCTCATGATGGGCCCAAAAATAATCATGGAAAAACAACTTAATATTTATATATACAATTTATATTAACATATCACATTATTTACATCACAGCATTATATATATCACATATTTTTATAGCATGTCATATTAAATCATATTATTATAGCATATCATATTAGTTATATCATATTATACTTACATCATACCATATTATTTACGTAATATATTATTTACAACACATCATATTAATAATATAATATATGATATAATCCGCTCTTAAAAGAGCATAAGTTTAGATGCCCTGTGAAGAAAAAATTCATATAAATGACGCATCGCCTAAAGCAAAATCTGTTAGAAATTTTGCTAACGGCATTTTGTAGTCTGTGCCACCCTCAGTGGGATCGTCTACATTGAAACATCGTAAATGTACATGTTTGTTTAGTTGGTCGTCTTTCGTCTCCTGTTACTTTTATAATTATCTCTAGGTAAACTACATCTTCACCATCCTTCGTCCAGGTGTGACTTATGTTCTGGCCTGTAATACAAATTTCACCTTTAACAAATTTATCTAACTTACTTAATATATCTCGATCTAAAGTATCAAAATCACCTAAACTGGCAATGGAGATCTTGCGGGATAAGGCATCCTTGATCGCTTTTTCTACTTTATTTCTTTCTTGAGTTTCAATCATTTGTTTTTTTAATTTCAATTTCCTGACTTGATCCTTATGGGCAGCTTCTTTCCTTCTACTTGTTAACAGCCTCATCTTTGCCCCGTTGCTGACAGCAAATTTAACTAATTTAGATTGTTCCTCTTCAGTAAGTTCATCAAGCCACTTGAGCATCCCGTTCTGTCTCGCTTTAACCTTTCCATTAATAAATCCAAGGGTGGCATTAGGTGCTCTTCTCCACAGCGCATCCATCATCCCCAGTGCCCTTTCAGCTTGCATGTTGTGTGCTGGGGCTGAAGCAGTGTCCTTTAGCATTTCATCAGTTCCTGTCAGTGTATTATATGGTTGCATCTGGTGCTGGAGTTTATCAATAAAAGCAGCAACCAGAGCTTTCACTGCTTCGTGAAGTTTGTCTACCTGGAAAGAAACATTCTTAAATTAGTCAGTACAATATCATTTGTATCTATACAGCGGCCAAAAGCATCATGAGAAGAGGTGTAAAGAATCTTCTCATTGTCCTTGATGGTCTTCAGGTTCTCAATAGTCTTCTTAAGTTCACCAGCCTGCAGAATTTGGTATAAAATAGACCTTGTGAATAAATGCCATGTAAAATTATTATTTTAAAATTTACCCACTAGAGGGCAAATATATATATATATATATATCTAAACCGTCAATTAAGAAAATTAGACCACTAATAATATCTTGATAGTAAAAGCAGCAGCACATTTTAAATACCTGGACAAATGGATATTTTACCAAATTAAGCAAGAAAAACTTATTAAACTCAAATATAATAAACCCTTACCAACGCTTGAAGGATTATGATCAAGAATAGTCCATATACTCTTCGCATGCAAAAGAAAGCATTTGTACAAGCAGACTAATTCCATCAAAGGTAATGGCTCTTGTAAGAAGTTTCCAATGAGACTAGTTTTAAGACAATAAGACCCATCAAATACTCCTATACAACACTCACCATTTGCAGATTAGATAATCCATCTTTATTCCCGTACACAACAGTCATCCATGGTCCAGTGAGATATTTTGAAAACAGGCCCAAAGCTTGGAGCTGGACCTGCGTATTGTAATCCTTGAGCTGCTCAATGATGGTATCCCTCACATAACCTTTACGGGTGCATCGGGTCTCGAAGAATTCGAGCAGCTCATCTCTCATGTTGTGTACAACTGCAGCCATGTGGAACAGAACATGCAATCTGTTGCCCACATATCTCAGAATGGTACCAGCTGCTATCCCCTTCTCCGTCAGGAATGTTGTAAATCCTTTTGGGTCTCCTGATCTTGCTTGAACCTGAAAAAATGTGAATATTGCATCAGCAAAGCAGATAAAGTGTAAAGCACTAGGCTCAGGGACACCATTCATAAACATTGCAAAATTCTAAAAAAAATTAGAAATAAAATGTCATTTTGAGATGAAAATAAACAAATGTGGGATAGCAGGTGTGAGATAGTAGACCTAGCAACTAAGGACAACTACAAGCATGTGTACCTCATCTTGGAGATGTTATGTATCAGTTTTGATACACAGCAGTCGGTTCCAGTTGGCTCCACGTTCCTCCAGCTCCTATCCAATGCTGCCAGTACAGTCCGGGCGGCTGTTGCCAGTCCATCCAAGGGGTGGACATGGCACTTGAGTTCCACAAGCTTCATCTTGAACTTCTCCTCCAGTCGTTGCACCACACAGTGGTTAACAGCTGCCCTGTCGGTGACGGTGCTCCTTATTGTCCTGGCAAAGTGCTCCTTGACCTCAGACTCATTGTTGCCACTGTATGAACTGTACAGCCGGATGACATCATGGAGAGTGTCGCTGATGTGATCCTCATAATCCTTAGTGGTTCCACCTGAAAGTAAACCTAAACAAAGTGTTAGAGATACCTGCTTACCCTTACCATCATCTACCATGGTGACATGCACTTCATTGATGTGGTTCCCACTGAATGAAGTTGCATCCCATGATAGGGTCGTAACTTGGGACTTATGCAGTAAGTACCCAGCATAAATATCAGATAGTACACTGATCTCATAACTCATCTCTGCTACAACACTTGCACTGGGAACATCTGAAAAACTAACATCACACAAAGTAGCAAACATATAAGAAATTAAATCAGAACAATTCTCAACACTTAAATTATTAATAAGACATCTATAAAAACTTTCCTGAGTACATGATTGTACTGTTTACCGTCTCGCTTTGCCTCAATGACACTGCTAGTGGTCTCCTCTAGGGTCTCCTGCAGTGCAATACTTCATTTTGTAAGTAAGTAATGGTCATTGAATCTTCCTTCCTTGACTTAGCATGATCATGACGCAGTCTTTTTCCATCACTGTCCTTCATGTATATGTCACATACAAGCTCATGAATCTCCTCTAACAATTGTTTGCTTCTCATCTCAGAATCATTTAGCTTTGTCTGTGAATCTTTAAGCTGTGATTTTAGGCCAGCAGTGGTAGCCAGGCACTCTCTAATCATAGCTTCTTTCTCCTGAACTTTTTTCTCCAATACATCAATCTTATTTTTCACATAAAATGAAGTATTATTTCCCTGAGCTACTTTCTTGTTCTTTGCAATCAAGTTACTTATTCTTTTATCCTTTCTCTTAATGATCCGGTTTGCCTCTGCCAATGTTGCTGGTTCCAACTTATGTTTCTTTCTCAATGCCGTTATCTTTTTGCGCAAACTTTCATTCAACCTCCTCATATTTATGATTGTACGCTGCTTATCCATACAGCGCTCACAGTGCTGTCTGAGCTCTTCGGGGATGGGGGTCTATCAATGGTGTCAATAGGCTGTGTACCTGAAAAAGATTGTGATACATCACTAGTGAAACAATCACCTGAAACTGAAAAAGATTGTGATACATCACTAGTAACACAATCACCTGAAAAAGAAGGTTCATTAGTTACGGCTACAGGCTGCATTAATTGAACAGAAACAGGCAACATTGTAAAGGGTACTGGAAATATTTCATTAAACATTTTTTCTACCATAAAGGACCATTCAAGAGTCAAGTTACTCATTTTTCTTTAAGCACTTTATCAAATTGCTGCAATGATGACTAAGATGACCATCAGCTATAATCTTATCCTGTTCAATGCTCTGTACAAAAGCCTTGACCGTCTTTAGCACATCTAGTCAATCTAGACCATAACTATGATAACAACTCCTTTTAAAAATACTTTAATGTAGTGTTTCATGGTCCCATTTTTCAGATATTTTTCTTCAGAACATTGCTTTCACCACAGCCCCTCTGGTCTGGTAGAATGATAAAGATGATATTGAGATAATGTCTGTCTCAGCTCTAACCAGCTTCCACTTTTTACTGTTTTGTGGTGTTCAAGGTCTCCTTGACCATGATGTCTTGAAAACACCTTCTGCCCCAGATGCATTGACCAGAAACCATGCCTTTTTTTCATAATTGAATTGTTTTTAGTTTGATCATTGATTGAAAAGTACATAGAAGTAAACAAACCAATATATGCCTGCTTCATAGACTACACCAAAACATTTGATAGAATACACCATAATCAACTTATAGACTGCCTAAAAGATATAAATCTGGTTGACACAGACATACGACTGATATGTAATTTGTACTGGGAGCAAACAGCAATAATAAAATATAACAAGGAGAACTCTACACCCATTGATATAAAAAGAGGAGTAAGACAAGGATGCATCCTATCACTAAGCTTGTTCAACTGAGATGCCAGGCCTTAACATTAATGGGAAGATAATCAATAACCTAAGATATGCTGATGATACTGTACTACTAGCAGAAAATCCTAAAGATCTACAACAATTACTTAATGTAATAAACATGAAAGGCAAAAAATATGGACTAGATAGATAATATGAATATCAAAAAGACTAAAACTATGATCATAAACAAAGAAAATTCTCAAGACCTACAATTAAATATCAAAGTGGAAGGAATACATCTAGAGACAGTTCAGAACTACAACTACCTGGCACATACTATAACCAGTGATGGAAAATGTACAACTGAAATAAATAAAAGAATATGTATGGCAAAAAGTAATTTCAATGCCATGAAAAATATACTAACATCAAAACAAATAACACCAGGGCTAAAACTAAGAATAGCAAAATGTTACATCTTCTCAATATTCCTGTATGGTGCAGAAACATGGACATCAGACCAGAAAACAGAACAGAAAATTGAAGCCTTTGAAATGTGGATTTATATAAGAATAGGTAGAATTGGATAGAAAGAAAAGAAAACAAATGAAGTTTTAAAACAACTAAAAATGAAAAGAAAACTACTAAAACAATTAGAGCAAGACAAATGAAATTTTTGGGTCATGTTAAAGGGCACAACAGCCTAATAAAGTAATATTGGAAGGGAAAATACAAGGTAAATGAGGCAGACCAAGACTAACATGGACGAGTAACATCAAAAGATGGACAAGTCAACCTATGACAATCTGCACCATCAAAGCAAGTGACAGAGTGGAATGGCGCCCCATGGTAACCAACCTTCGATGCAGAGACAGCACTCAATGATGATGATGATTATTTCCTATGCATAATGGTCTTTATAAGCCAATTCTTTTTAATGTTTAAATCTTTTAATGTCTTCATTCCATGGTATCTTGTCTTAAGTATTTTTCTGTAGCATTTTATTTCTAATGAATTTTGTTCTATATGTTCCTGATTGTTCCTCATGGCATTTAATTTGAGCGTTGCTATGCTATTGCTAATCTTCTGATCTCTTTCTGTCAGTCTCCATTGTAAACTACTACAGATCCCATCATATAAAGTAAAGTAGTAAAGTACCCCCATCACGCCAAGTGGCGCATAGGGAAATATGGTATTAGTGACCCTATATTTTACAGACCTTCAGCACATGATTTTTGGGGTAAGGTGTGAAGCAGCGAGGTAGCAGGGAGCATAGAGGAGGATGTGTAGTATAACAGTGGACCAAATAGTTGTAGAAGTCAGAGCGAAAAATAGTTGCGCAGCGAACAAAAGAGATTGAGAGAAAAGCGGAAGAAACGGTGCACCAAATGGAACGGGTGGTAGACAGGGGAGTGACGTAGTAGAAAAGACAGTTAGAAGTTAGAGAAAAAAAGAGAAATTGACAGCTAGACGTGAGATGATGACAAAAGTTAGTAGTTAGCAACGAATCAGTTTTGGAAGGAGACTTGGTTAGAGATCAGGATTATCGTTATATCATAGGCTGATTGTAAGCCTCAGTATGGACATTATTAAGCAAGTTTATTAGTATCGTCGTGTGAAAAGACATTCATAATGTCAAATACATTTGTCTGCAGTTATTTGAGTCCTATGGTGAAGAAATATTCATCAGGTGGTAAGCTACAATATCATAGGCTGATTGTAAGCCTCAGTAGATATATTGTTATGCAAGTTATTAGTATCGTCGTATGAAGAAACATTCATCATGTTAAAGACATTTGTCTGCAGTTATTTGAGTTGTCTGGTGAAGAGCTATTCATCAGGTGGTGATGCCACAGTATCATAGGCTTAGTATAAGCCTGAACTGAGATCTTATGAGACTATGTATCGAAGTAGTTTGGTGAAGAAAAAGTCATCCATGTTGGTATGCCATGCAATTAAATTTGGTTATGAAGCTGTTAATGTGAGTCCTGTGAAGGGACACTTGTCAGTGAGTGTACTGGAATAAATCAGTCAACTTTGTCATCAATGGTGTCAGTTATGCTGTGTAGCTGTATTTTGTGTGCTTAGTGAAGAACGGACGCTGGAAGTCGTGGGGAAACAAGTCACAACGCGAAGTCGAGGAAGACCAGACGGTTATAAAGGATCATATATAAAGACGGTTACAAAGACGGTTATAAAAAGACATGTAGAAGATACGGTTACATTGATGCCGTGACCAGGATGACATTTATTTGAAAGTTACACCAACCGAAGACTTCCCCAATTGAAAGGTTATTTGAATACTCAACACGAACACTTCGTCTTTTTACTTGGAGCCGTTTTCTTTCTTTATTTATTTATTTCTTTCTCTTACGTTCGTTTCTATTATTCATAATACACATAATGTTACTGTCAAATACTTTAGAATTTACAATCATTCCATTCTCTTCTCTCATCTCCTTTACCCTTCTAATTTCATTTTTGGCCGTTAACCTATTTATTTCTTTCGGTACATTCCCATCGAGCGTACCATCCTATTTTATCTATCGTTGTCTATCTATCTATCTACTTGGCCGTTATCCTACTTTGATACGTTCCCATCGAACGCACCATCCTATTTTATCTATCCCTATCTATCTGCTCATTTACATGTTATTCTTCTGTTCATCTGCTACTCTCTAACGATTTCATCCTATCTCTCTCTAAGCACATCTACTCCTTTCAACGGTTCATCTCCAGGTGTTGCTCTCCCTTCAAGTACGTCATCTCTCTTCGACGGTCCGGCTCCAAGTGACTAGTCTTCGTTCGTTCCCTTGCAACGGTAACTCTCTGCTACGTCATGGCCCTTTCTTTACGTCATCTTCTTTTCTGTATATGTATGTGCTTAATTTATATTTCCCCATTCTTCATCTCTTGGTTTGTACTTCCCTTCACACCATTCCCCGCTATTATATACCAATAGCCGTACTTTCTCTGCTATACAATACGCCCTCCCTGTGCTTAGTCGTTGTCACATTCAAACGACTATTCTCATCTCCCATTCTTCATCTCTTGGTGTGTACTTCCCTTCACACCATTCCCCGCTATTATATACCATTAGCCGTACTTTCTCTGCTATACAATACGCCCTCCCTGTGCTTAGTCATTGTCACATTCAAACGTCTATTCTCATCTCCCATTCTTCATCTCTTGATGTGTACTTACCTTCACACCATTCCCCGTTATTATATACCATTAGCCGTACTTTCTCTGCTATATGTGGTCGGTATTACGCCCGTGCTGCTTTACTTTCCCAGAAAAAAATCCGGTACCCATTTAAGGCTGGGTGAACCCGGAAGTCGTCGGTTGTGATCGAAAGCTACCCCTTGTCCTTTGTAGTCCAGTTCACTAACCACTGGGCTATCATGGCTCCCTAGATCCCATCGTATATTCTAAGATATTATAGTTTGTTACAATTTCAAGTTCTTCACTATTGATGATGATTTTAGTTGGCATTTTTGTTTTGTCAATGGACATTGTATTATGTTTCTATATGTTTAGATAGAGGTTTTGCTCATTATTTGTGTTTTTTAACACACTGAGTTATCTCTTTTAATCAATTTCCACTGTTTGAGAGGAGGACTGTATCAACTTGTATCTGGGTTCTGGAATTGTGTTGCCATTTGTTGTGAAAGGGTCAAACTTCACAAATCTGTCATTGTTTCTGGCATTTCTCATGATGTTCTCAGCATAGATGTTGAACGGGTGTGGAGATATAATACATCCCTCCCTCACCCCTTTTTGTACTTCAAACCAATTTGGTGTTCTCCCTGCTACCCTGATAGCTGCTAGTTGTTCATGATATAGTGATTTAATAAATTGTATTAGGTGTATTTGAAAGCCCATATCTTACATGATGTTCCACAATTTCTGATGTACACAATCAAAGCCTTGCTGTAATCTATGAAGCATGTATTCAGTTCTATGTTGTTTTCCTTAAACTTCTCAAGGATATTTCTCATGTTAAAGATGTGGTCCTGGGTGCCTCTACTATGTCTGAAACCTGCTTGAACTATATGAAGTTCTTGTTCTAAATTGTTTTCAATCCTGTTCATGATGATCCACAATAGTATTTTGCTGGCATGGCTTACTAGGGCAATAGTTCTGTAGTTGGATCACAGCTTCCTTTCTATGGAATGGGGATGTACATTGATCATTTCCAGGCTTTTGGTTTCTTCATTTTCCTATATCTTCACACACAGTGCATGGTAAATATGAATGCTGGCCTTTCTATTAATATTTTTGAGTGTTTTGAAGTATCTTTATACATTGCTGTGCAGTTTTGCAAGATATCCTTTTGTACAGTTAGTGTGTTGCTACTATGATCATTAATTACTTGAACTGATGGTCTAAAATTTATTTTCGTTCTAATTTCTCTGAACATTTCTCCATCTCTCTTTCTTACTTCTCTCTAGTTCTAATATACTCAGTTCTGTTATAATATTGTATGATGTACCATTTTTTTCCCCGCTAATGTTAGTTACTAATAAAAATATCAAGGCTAATTTTAGTTTTTGATATGCAAATTTCTTATTCAAAAACTTTGTAATTTTTTTCTCTTCACAATGATGATCAAACTCTGAGATCAAATGTACAATTATCATACTATTATGTATTGACACTTTACTGAATGCCAGTTAATCATAAATAATGAGATTAGACTACAATATTTGTTATAAAAATGAATTTTAAACTTAGATTATTAAAAAAATTACATCAAAACAACCCCCCCCCCCCCCCCCCCCCCCCCCCTCTCTCTCTATCTATTGTCTGTCCATCTATAATTACCACTTCTGATGACTCCTGAGTGTTTGAACTGTTTCCATTATTTGGTTATTTTTGTGAGATACAATCTCATTTAATGCAAATAAATAATTTACTCAATTTTCAAGAAATTGATCATATTGGTCATTTAGGTCATAAATCAACCTGAGATAGGAAATCCTAGTTCCCCCTGCCTCTCTCCTAGAGGAAACACACAGCTATATGTCAAAAATCTCAAAGCAAACACTATTTTTTAGAGCTCCTAATGTAACAATTAAACAGTAGTAATTTTTACTACAGTATTGTAACCACTTCAGCCACAAATAGATATCGTAATCTAGGGTTAAACAGAGTGATATAATATTAACTTTATTAAGCAGCACCAGAGAATTTAAACTTCAAATGAATCATTAAAATTGTGTGCTGTGTATATAAAGTTCAATTCTATAAAGCAGAAATAGTATGAATGAAGATTAGAATATTAGATATGTGGATTGTGAGCAATCAAATTTGTTGAAAGTTGTTCCTTTGGTGTTGTCGATAAGTTTTTGAAGTTTATGCACAGTGCTTTTGAATGAGTTGTATCATTATGCTCGCCCGTGCTTTGTCAGGACCTGAAAGGGGAGTAAAGAATTGTAGCGCTGTTCCCCACTAGGCATGTTCAAAAGAGGCGACTAAGAAGGGTTGGGCATGGGGCTGGCGATTCTGTACTGTAAAAAAGTGAGTTATAAAAACTTCACAAACATGGACAAGTCAAAGAAAAGGAAAAAGTAAATCCACCATCCAGGAAAGATAATGTCTCACTGTCTAAGAGATGTATGATGCAATCTGGAGAAAGCTGCTTGAAGTCTTTTTTCGCTGACTCACCTTTTTGTCTACCAGGAAATAATCCACAATTGGCATTGAAAATGCCAGCAGCAGAAATGGCAAACTATAAAATAGATATTTTAAGATTGTGTAAAACATGAATGAAACAAAGAATGGAGAGATATTTGTGAACTTTTGTGCTCTTAATCAAATGAGTCTTGAGGAACAATATTTCAAAACTGAAAGGATATACTACAACACATAAGGGTAGACAGTATTTCAATGTAGGGTTTCATGCAGAGAGCTAGGAATTAAAGATACATTTACAGTATAAAAAAATACCTAGTCCTCTAACAACTAAAAAATACAATAAATATAGACAGTCTTTGAGAACAGGTAAAGGATATATGGAAGGAGACATGTGAAGAAATCCAAGGGAAAAGAGAATGTCAGAATAAGGCATGATGACAGCAGAGACCATGGATAAAATTAAGGAAAGAAAGAATAAGAAAGCAGACATAAATAAAAGCAAAATGAGAAGTACTAAAGCTAAGGCACAGGAAGCGAGAAGATGCATTAAAAGGGATAAAAGGAAATTTATGGATGAACTAGCTAAAGAGGCAGAGAAGGTGGCAAACAAAAGAAATATGAAAGAACTGTACAATGGCACAAAGAAATTAACCCTAGATTACGATACCTATCTGTAACTCTCCCAGTTACGATATCGTAGTAAAAAATTACTACCAGTTAAATGTAACATTTGGTGCTCTAAAGATAGTAATTTCTCTGAACTCTTGACACATGTTCACACTAGGCAAACCTCTTGACACATGTTCACACTAGGCAAACCACGGGGACTAGAAATTCCTGGCGCAGGTTGATTTATGACCCAAATTTCACCTCATGGATTGGACGCGTTACAATGTCTATCTGTACGTTTACCGTAAGTCTGTCAGTATGTTCAGTGACTGCATAGCGTTTTTCGCTGTTTCCCGAGTCACAAAGGGTTGTTTGATGTCTGCTGATGACCAGGAAATTTCCCTATCAACAGTGAAAAAAAAAAAAAAAATGCCCAATTTTTTTTCTTAAAAATGGATTTTTTTCTCCCACATTAAACATCTCAGGACCTGATTAGTATGGTTTCATGGGTCGGAGTTAAAATGAGGTTATGAATGCGGAGGTCATTTTTCTATGCTACTTTAATTTCTAATTTGACTTGAAATGAAAAGGCTGCCGTTCAGAGGAAATATTTAGTCAGTCATAATTGAACCATAAATAACACCCAAAGGAACCAAAACCTTCTTCAGAGCCATAACTGGCTGATCCAAAGGTTAGGGTTGTTGTTGTTGAGGTTGTGGTTAGGGTTGGGTTTAGGTTAAGGTTGGGTTTAGTGTTAAGGTTACCAAAACAGATCCTGCGCCACCTTTCCGTGGTGCCACTAGTGAAAGACTAACCAGTCTGGTCTGGCCAAGCGAGTAGGGATCGAAGAGGGAAGAAATCCCGGTGCTCAAAAATGTCGTTTAAAAAAAAAAAAATTCCAATAGCAATGGAAACAAATGAAACACCTGGTGATCACTGAATGTGATATACGAAGGTACATGGTGGGGTGTAATATTTGAACATTGGGAAAATGTCAAATTTTGATGAATTTGTGTTTTGATGCTGTAATTTTGCTTACGGTATTGTAATCTTGAGTAATGTGATCATAAGTAGTGTATCTGTAAATTTTGGCATATGATATTCTTTTATGTGACACTTTGTAGGCCTTCAATTATACAAATGTAAAAATGTGTATTCCCATTGAGAACAGTATAATAATAATAATACCTATTTTTTTTCAGCTCCTTATTTCAGCAATGGCCGAGATTAAAGTAGAAAGCCCTGATGTGAAGTACACAGAGGAGTTTATAGAGACGAGATACGCCTACCATACCAGCAGAGTGCATACAGCTGGAAAAAATTTAGTGGTAACTCCTGAAGTGAATGGCTATGTATTTAGGACAAGACGATCTGTTCCCAAGCTTGGTGTCATGCTCGTAGGTTGGGGAGGAAATAACGGCACTACAGTTACTGCAGCTGTGTTTGCAAACAAGCTGGGATTGTCATGGCATACCAAGGAGGGTGTTCAGCATGCTAATTATTTTGGGTCTCTGACTCAGACAAGTACAGTATCACTGGGAACAGGTCCTGATGGAGAAGTGTTTGTACCATTTAAATCTCTGCTGCCTATGGTGGATGCCAATGATATTGAATTTGATGGTAAGCTGTAATAATTGTTTGTGATTTTGAAGTTATTGTTCTATTATGGAAAAGTTTAGTTACAGATGTGCCTAAATTAGGCACTCAACAGGAATCCCACTTCTCAAACACAGTATATTAGGTTTGCTTCAGATTTTGAGTTTGCCGTAAATAAGCGCCTGATATGCTCAATCCAAGGGAAAATTATAATTCTTAATTAATCATTGAGAATATTATATATTGATAATTTCCAATGACCGATAAAAGAGAACAAAAACTCAAACTATTATCTAGGACAACCACTCAGAACTTAGCTAAGTAGATGTCTACAGTGTTAGAGAAGCAACAGATCCATTTAAAGACTTAGATGCTAGGATATTTGTCTGATACACAAACAATCTGAGTGAGATAAGGAACTTTCCTAATAGAAAATTGTACCCATAACAGTGCTGAGGCTCAGCCAGTAGACTACTACCTCAGATAATAAAGATTTTTGCACTAGCTAAAGGTATTATTAATTAGTCATTATATCAGAGGCAATATCAGTAATACAAGCAATAAAAAATGACATATGTTTGCTACTGAGAAACAAGTAAGCAAGCTTGCTGCCAAAATGTGAGTCATACATATCACAGTAGCATCAATTACACTGAGATACCAGAAAATGAAAAAGTTACTTACTGACCAAAAAGTCTTGCAAATAGACAATAAATCACTTAATGTGAGACAAAGAGAGCCATCAAGTCCTACAGAAGAGAGCATAATCACTGGCAATAATGATTATCATAAACTTCACTGATTAGAACAATCTGCAATCTTCTGGCTCAGAATGTTTACATTGAAAATGTAAACTTCATCTGTTAGATATACCACTGTAGAATGCAGTGGTCTCAGAGACACAACAATGTTATACAGCTAAAGAGGAGTTCCAGATAATGGGATCAATTTAAAAAAAATTGTCAGATATTTAGTTTTTGCTTTTACATAATACAAGATCATATCTCACGAAATGGAGGGGAAAAAAATCCTATATTAATAGAAAGAAATACAACATTCAGGGCTCACCAGAAGTAGTAATTAGGAATGAGGGGAATGCTTTACACAGCATAATAGTCACATAAAAAAAAAGTAGATTTTAAAAAAAAGTAGAAAAGAAGATGCAGTAAATTTACAATGGTATCGTAATCTAGGGTTAATGGTGTGAACACCAAGATGTGATCACACGCAGAAGAAAAAAAAAGAGTGACAATTTCCACAGTTGCTTTGTTGAGTGAAACAAGCTCCTTCGGAGACACCCTGAATTATATCGGTTTTGAAATATCTTTAACTGGGTAGCTAAAATCTCTAAATATAGTTAGATGGAAGACACCATGCTATTACTTTTATCACTTCTTATTTTCCCCTTTTCACATAAGATATTTTGAATCATGTTTCCTCACTGATCTTGCATTGATATTGTGTTGTGACTTTTTAAAATTTGTTCCAATATTATATTCAACAGGATGGGATATATCATCCATGAATTTGGGAGATGCCATGAAACGTGCTAAAGTCTTTGATTACAATCTTCAAACCCAACTTTATCAACGTATGTCAAAGTTTAAACCACGCCGCTCTGTTTACATACCAGATTTTATTGCAGCAAATCAGAAATCCCGTGCAGACAACTTACTTTCAGGAAGCTTAGAAGAAATAATTGAACAAATTCGTGCAGACATCCAAGATTTTAAAACCAAAAAAAATTTGGATAAGGTAAACATGATTTATAAATATTAATTATTTCATGGTGTTATTTTTATCCATATTTGAGGGTAGTACTTTCCAAGAAATGATTCTGTTTTTGCATTTTATTTTATGTAGTTACTAAGTTAAAAAAAAAATAAATACAAATTGCGATTGTCATATTGTATTCTTATCTCCATGGTACTCAGATTGTCATTAGTACTCCTATAACTTTTCTTAAAACTTAGGAACATCTCAAAACATTGCATGAACTCTGTAACAACATATATCTCTTGTAGTTCTGTAGTCTTTTTCATTGTCTTGACATTCTTCGGGACATATTTAATTAATTTGGAATCATTATAACGAATGACAATTGTCATGAAATGTAAATGCCATTTTTGGTGATATAATCTGAACAGGTCATTGTTCTTTGGTCAGCCAATACAGAGCGATTTGCAGATGTAAGAGAAGGTTTAAATGATACTGCAGAAAATCTCCTAAACAGCATCAAGAGAGGACACTCTGAGATTTCACCATCTACACTGTTTGCTGTAGCATCAATCCTGGAAGGAGTTACATACATTAATGGATCACCACAGAACACCTTCGTTCCGGGTAAATTTGTCCTGTGCTGGTCTTTATTTTTTATTTTTAGCATTTCAAAAATTGATAGCTCTATTTATCATACAATGGGTGAAAATAATACCTGCAGATATCATTACATGGTTTTGGGCTGAAGGGCATCAGCTTACAGGCTTCTAGATTTATGACAACATATGTAAATGCTTAATTGGGTTGGGGTGCATGTGTGGTGCAGTCGCTGTTGTTGAATACTTCAAATACAAGCAGTTCATTCATCAGTTCAAAGTTTCCCTGTCTGTATGTACAGGGCATTAAGTGGGTATGGGCATTAAGTGGGTATGCTTGCTTGCGTTCGCCCGATGACTTAAGGAGTGTACCTCGTCATCATCCGCCCTTAAAAGGACGTTAAGTAGGCGTGTCTACATTGTGTTGTGGTTTACAGTATAACTGTGATATTTGCACCTTTTGGCCCAACACATCCGACTTCAGCACGACATTTTTGAGTACCGGGTTGTCTTCCTTCTTAGATCCCTACTCGCTTGGCCAGACTAGACAGGTTAGTCTGTTACAAGAGGAACCACGAAGAAGTGGAGCAGGGCCTGGATGGTTCTGGTTCACCGATCCTGGCGCAATCCATCAGCTGTGGATCGCTGACAACTTCCAGCTCTGGTGCTGGGAGGTGCGCCTTCGCCTCCAAGTGGGTATAAATTGCGTTGGACAACATATCAAACTTCAGAATGGTATATTTTTGGACACCAAATTACTTTCCCTCTGAGCCTTATTTGTTTGGCCATACTGGTCAGTCTGTGGTTGCTGCCAGGTGGTTTAGTAGGATCTTGATCATTTCTGATCTCGACACCAGTAATTTTCTAGGAGTCACTGATCTCGACACCAGTAGTTTTCTAGGAGTCACTGATCTCGACACCAGTAGTTTTCTAGGAGTCACTGATCTCGACACCAGTAGTTTTCTAGAAGTCACTGATCTCGACACCAGTAGTTTTCTAGGAGTCATGATCTCGACACCAGTAGTTTTCTAGGAGTCACTGATCTCGACACCAGTAGTTTTCTAGGAGTCACTGATCTTGAGAAATTGTCCTGTTTGGTTGTTAATTCGTATAGCTGCTGTTTGCTGCCAGTACATGTTTTTTATGATTCGCAGATCCTTGCCATCAATGTGTAATTTCTCCAGCATATTGATTATTTCCACATGCTTTACTTTGTCAAATGCTTTTGTGTAGTCTATAAAGCACATATATATAGCTTTCTTTATCTCTATAGATCTTTCTATAAAAGTTCTTAAGATGTATATTGCATTATTGGTGCCCTTTCCTTCCACAAATCCACATTGTTCCTCACTTATTTCTGGTTTTATTTTGTTTCTTATACGTCTCATGATGATTCTTAGTAATATTTTCATCGTATGGCTCATGAGACTAATAGTGTGATGGTCTTCACAATCAGTGGCGCCTGACTTCCTCGGAATGGATACAAAGATAGATTTTAGTAGTTTTGTTATAACTTGTACTCCTAGCTCTCCTAATGCATTTATCTCTTCGATTGTTATATTGTCGGGACCTGGAGCTTTTCCTCTTTTTATGTGTTGAATTGTGTCCTCCACTTCACTCTGCATAATTGGTGGTCCTGTGTCTTTGTTTGAATTGTTTAACTCTGGTCTTTCATCACCATTGAGTTGACTGATATATTTTGTCCATCTTTCTATTGTCTTCTCCTGTCCCATTATTATATTCCCTTCCTTTGATTTCACACATCCTGAAACTTTGACTTCTTTTTTTCCTGTTAATTCATTTAACTGATTGTGCATAAATTTTGAGTCTTTCTTTTTAAATCTGTTATTTATAAATAGTGCTTTATATGGAGTTTAAGATCTAGGCAAAGTAGCAAATCTTACGACTATTGCTACTGTCCAACAAGAAATAACCATAGAAGTAGGTATTTTGGGAAACAAAGGGCACCATTTCCTGGTGTTACTAAGTTCCTGACCAATTTTGGTTTTGTGGGAAGTCGGGTGATCTACATATTTTTTTTTTTTAAAGAACTTATGCTACTGAATAGCAAACTACACCATCTGATCACACTTCTTTAAAACGAGTCATTTCATTGCTTAAAAGCACCATTTTTAATTAATTGATGTACAGACGTGAATGAGGAATGAGGTATCATTGTTTTGCTGATTTCAGGGTTGTCTAGCTATTGTATTAAAAATTTTAAAAGAAATATTTTTATAAAAATACCAAAGTACCTAAAAGCAAAATGAGTACTGTAATACATTTATCTTCATCCTGTTGTTGTACTACCAGTGCTAGACCTTAACACTGAGCTGAAAAACAGCTAGAAAAATAACTACCACCACTGAAATGATATGAGACAAATGTTAGTGAAAAGCCTGAGAGATCATAGGAATTATGAGAAAAACTAGGAATAATGCCTACTATTGAATACATTAAAGAAACAAATAAAATGGTTTGGTCACATGAAAAACAAAAAAAAGATCTAAATGTGACAAAACATGTCATCAATATTACTCCGAGAAAATCAGATCAAATAAATGGCCATACAAAAAAGTTTGATTAACATGATATTAGAAATACTAGGAAAAATAGCAACAGTAGGGCCTAAGTAGATTGCAAACTATATTTCCTTTGAAAGGCAAAAAGAATGGCGAGAAGAGCAAGAACAAATCCAGCTTGTAAGGTATGTTTGCTGACTTTTAAAAAAAAAATGTTTATTATAAATGTACTACAGCATTGTTTGAAATGTTTTATTTAGGGGTTATCCAGCTGGCAGAGGAGAAACGTGTTTACATTGGTGGAGATGATTTCAAGTCTGGTCAGACAAAACTCAAGTCTGTCTTAGTGGATTTTCTTGTCAGTTCTGGCATCAAACCAGTGTCAGTCGTCAGCTACAACCACCTTGGAAACAATGATGGGGCAAATCTATCTGCACCACAGACATTTAGATCCAAAGAGGTAAGCAAGCACTTGTGTAAAAATTAATTTATATTGATTCTTTATGTTTGAGCATATTTTGCTGACATTTTTCAACAATTTTAAAGTCTTCTAATTTACGTCAGAAAGGAGCCAACCTTTTTTAGTCATTATATAAAGAAGGAAATTGGAGTACATAGCCAATATGAGCAGATACAGAGACTGTAGATGACAGAGAGATAAGATAGGGCTAGACATTATGAAAGAGCAGATAATAACCAACAAAATGGGCTCATGACTACTGTTGGCAGGTTTTGGAAAGACAATTGCCTGTTTCAATCAGCAAAGCAGGTGAAAAAGAATGTTAACGTTTAATGTCAAAATATTAATAAACTTGAGTGTATGTCTTTTATGTCTATTTTTTATATCTTTTATACATTTATTGTGTTTAGATTTACTGTAAATTTGGCATATTCAACAACTGTCTTATCAGATAATGTTTTTATTTACAGATATCAAAAACAAATGTTGTTGATGATATGGTGAATTCTAACTCCATACTGTACAACCAGGAGAAAAGCCTGATCACGTAGTTGTCATCAAGTACGTTCCTTATGTGGGAGACAGCAAGCGAGCCATGGATGAGTACACATCTGAGATAATGATGGGAGGCCGCAACACAATTGCCATTCACAACACCTGTGAAGATTCCCTGCTTGCATCACCTCTTATCCTTGATTTAGCTATACTTGCTGAAATGTGTGAACGTATAGAGATCCGTCGCGAGGATGAAACAGAGTTTCATAGATTTAATGCTGCATTATCTATTCTCAGTTTTCTCTGCAAAGCTCCTCTTGCTCCAAGAGGAACCCCTGTAGTGAATGCTTTCTTTAAACAGAGAGCTTGTATTGAGAATATATTCAGGGCATGCGTAGGCTTGGCACCTGTCAATAATATGGGGCTAGAATATAAACAGGAAGTTATACCTCATGAGCTTCAGCACACACTAAGAAGTGCCAGTAGTAAGCCTATCTCACATGAAACCAAAGTGGGAAAATCAATTTTGAATGGTCATGTAAATGGCATACACATCCCAAATGGGCACAATTTGTGTGAAGTCAATGGGTTGGTAGATAATGGAGAAAGGTAATAATCTCCTTAGAGTAGACATGCTATTAAAGGATAGTTACTTTTTTTTGGGGTACAAAAATAAATGTAAACATGAAATAAATGGTTGTAACAGATTTTTAAAAATATATTTTTTGTTATGGTATATATGCATAGTTTAAAAGTGATTGTTGTGTTCATAGCTTGTAATTTGGTCAGGACCTTGCTGTTTCTGAAATTAGGTTGCCATTGCCAAATATTGTGGTCACAGAGCTCTTGGGTTATGGATTTTACGCTTGTTTTTGTTACTCTTTAATTCTACTAATCTTAAAAGGACCATACAGAGAAAAATTGTGCATATGAAAGTAATGCAAATGAAATAAGAGAGTAATTTATACTTTTAAAATGTAGCATTATAATTATTCTTCTTGTAGCTGTTACTATGTAATTGATAAAAGTATAGTAATAACAATTTAAATTGAATCCTGGTGTCTATTTCTGAAAGTGACCATTACATTGTTTCTGAAAAATATATTATTAAACAAATGAAGCTGCTAATATATAACCTACTTGAATTTCGGTCTTACCAAATGTATTAAAATACTAAGAAAAACTGGAAGCAAAAGTAAGCTGGTTGGAAAGTTGTAGATTCACTACAATCCCAGCTACCAAAGTGCTCAACAACTGCACAATTAGTGTTGGAATTTATATGCAGCATCCCAAGATATGGAACATAATTTTCAGATATGTTAAGTGCTATTATTTCTGTAATCTTTTATTTATTGTAAGCTACTTTTTATTAATTGAGTTGTCACTTGAGCATTTCCATTGGTTGTATGAAATATGTAGATTTTGAAATGCATGACATGTTCATTGTAGCATCATATTTGTGGGTAATCTTAGTTACTTATAATTTTGACAAGCCTGACCATGTCACTCTTTATCTAACTGTATGATGCAGGGCATACTGATAAATTATTGAGAATACATAGTATTCCATTATTTATATATCAGCATCTCTTCCAGTTTAATTGTTATATTTTAACAACTGTTGTATGTATTAACTATGTTGTGCTATATGGTCATAAATGAATATCTGTGTTCTTGCACAATTTAATTTTTAAAAAACATGTATGAATCTGTGTTTAACATATCAGTGTGCTAGAAGCTCATCACCAGCCAAATCCCTGAATTGCACAACTGTCATGATGTTAACCTGTTACAGTTGAATCTATCTCAGCATGTTCACAGCAGTGGCATTACTTTAGTTCCCTTTTTAGCATTTAGTTCCCTACTTGCTTTGCCATGCAGGGGTTCTGGACTCAGATTGGTCTCAGCCACCTTGAACCCTTTCTAACATGTGGTATTTGACAACAATGAATGAACAATAACCAACATTGTACTCATGAAATATATATCATTAATGGAGTGCAGTAAATGACTATTAACTGAAATATACATATGTAATCCCAGTTTAATCTCATGTGCAGTGTTTTTCTGAACAAATTTTTTTTTCTTCATATCATATATTTTACCATTTTTATTGGAGAGCTTACAAAGATTACATTGAATCTCTTGTTTTTACTACAAATTCACTCTAAAGTATCAAATGTATGAAATCTTTTGTGTGTGTGCATTTTCCAAGACATTAATTGCATCTCCACCTTGATATATTTTAAAGTTTTATTCAGTGTGTTGACATTATGCTTATGCTTCTTTATTTTTCTTGTTATAAACTGATTTATTATTATAAACTATAAACATCAGAATAATGACATTTCACATTTTGATTTCAATATTTGTAACTTTATAGTTGAAAAGTTGTTATTAATATCATCGTCTAATGGTTACTTATATAATGATCTTGATCAACAGCAGGCCTTTTTCTAATTTAGACATTGCTGCCTCAAGATTAAAGCAAGCACAATGTCAGCATAATATGCAGAGGCTGTAGATTACCTTAGGACTGACAAGAAGGTGACAACAGTGGATGTGACAACTGATCTGGCTAAGTCAATAATATTTTATAACAATTAATAAGCTTGCAGAACACATGCTGTTGACTGCAGGACCATATGTATCAACTGGAATTATGACACACAAATTAATATTTGTGCAAACTATGACCACTCCCAATCCCGGCCTGTACAGTAAGAGTTGTAGCTTATAGAACTGCCAAATTGATGTGGGAAGGCTGAACTCTGGCCTGAAAACAAGCTCAGCACATCTAACAAGACTGCCACAAAAATGCAAGAATGGGACATTGATGTATATTCAAAATTGTATTTGTTTAATTGTAAGAAAATAAATGCTCTTTAAACTACAAAAACAGAAGTCTAAGAATGTTGTTCATTTGATTTCTTTTGAAAATACAAGTGTATTTATGTTTATTATGACATTATTTTTGTAGTTATACATGTTAAAAAAAAAATAATGTTGGAAGGTGTCATGATATTGTTAATTGTGTAGCTTGTGTCAGGATGATACTACTATCAAATGTCACTATCAATGAATGAATGCAGCATTATCTCCTGTCGAAAACTTTATTTTCAGAAAAACAAAAATGTCAAAATTTAACAAAGTAAAAACAGGTATCTGAAAACTCATTTTAAAATCTTACTTTGTATTGTTGAAGTAATCTCTTTATTAAGAATGAGCTGTCTAAGAAAAGCGCTTAGTGTCCAGAAAAGACAGAATCAGAAATGATGTAAGAGAAAGAGCAGACATTGAACCAATCATAAGCAACACTCAGAAACAACAAACAAACTGGTTTGCCCATCGAGAAAGAATGCCGTTTGATTCATTACCATACAAAGTATAAGGGGAAAAGAACAAGAGGCAGATCCAGATTAAGATGTATAGAAAACATCAAAGAAGTGCTACATCGACAATAGGTGAAGTTGCCTAAAGGGCGAGAGCCAGAACTTTATATCTCAGTCGAACGGGTACAAGAGGAAGTGAAGAGAGAATATATTGTAACAATTGGGGTCAATGCAAAGAAATGAATCTAATTCCATTGTTGTTGTTGCGTTCGCCAGCTTTCAACTCTAACGAAGTCCCTAGAGACTAGGAA